>OZ023335.1:21946783-22111783 GCA_964007535.1 Brachyptera risi | reverse complement strand
TCGGTGGCACATATAACATTTCTCTATAACTTAAATGAACACATTTTATACTAACATATCATATTATTTTGGCAAAACATCTTTGAAAACTTATCTTAAGCCCAACTTATATGTTTACAACATTCTCCAAGATTAATTATATCAAGAATGTTCACAACATAAAAACACATCAAGTCTTTGAAGACAGATTAATATTATCATATTATGCCTCTTGGGTAGGGATGCACAAGTTCTATACGAACAAAGTTATATATGTATGTATATATATATATATATATATATATATATATATATATATATATATATATATATATATATATATATATATATATATATATATATATATATATATATATATATATATATATATATATATATATATATATATATATATATATATATAAATATATATATATATATATAAATATATATATATATATATATATATATATATATATATATATATATATATATATATATACATATATATTTATATATATATATATATATATATATATATATATATATATATATATATATATATATAAATATATATATATATATATATATATATATATATATATGAATGTATATATATATAAATATATATATATATATAAATATATATATATATATATATATATATATATATATAAATGTATATATATATATATATATATATATATATATATATATATATATTCAAATATATATATATATATATATATATATATAACTATATAACTAAAACCATATAACTTTAATTATATTTATCGAGCTAACTTATTCCCAGAGGTGGAAGGAGTCGGTCTTGACTTGACATTAGTCCTATCCCATTCCAGTATTGACTTGAACGACAGAGGGAAACACGAAACTCAATCATAATGTGTGATCCGGCGGGAATCGAAGACCGGTCTCCTGAAAGACGGTTCAGCGAACTAGAGCGACTGTTCTATCCGCCTCAGTGAATAGTAGTTATATAGTATGTAACACCACTTTGAGTTGGAATTAACTCGTTTAATTCCCTAACCTCGGAAAACGCCATATATGCGTTTTTAGACGAGCGGATGGTAAAAGTATGTCGAATTTTTTTCCAAACTTGTGCCTACATTCGCCAATTGGGTGACATTTAAGTCATGGGTAAAAACTGCTTTGAGTGGTACCAATTCAGCACATTTTATGTTTTTTCTTCAAAATGACTCACCCGATCAAGCTGAAAATTTCCATTAATGTGTATCAAAATTCAATTCAACTTCAAGCAAAAGTTCATTTTTTGGGAAAATAATTTTTTTTTTTCCGCTGTGTTATTGTAATAGGTATTTTTTAAAATTCTAAAATTCATAAAAATAAAAGTTACCACCCGATAATGTCACAAAACTATACAAATCTAAGCTAGATGAGAAACCATATTTGAAAGAAGTTTGAAGTTGATAGCTGTAGCCGTTTGAAAAAAAAAACATAAAAACGAACACCAATTTTTTTCAGTATGTCAAATTGAATCCTTGATAAAGCTCGTCTAACAAGATTCAAACTAAATTTTCATAATTAATCCAACTGAAATTTAAAAAAAAAATGGATTTCAATATCATACTAACACGGGCTTTTACCGAATTTGAAGGACATTTCGATGGATGGTTTTCAAGAAATTAAGGGAACAAGCCTCTGAAAATCACGATAATAAATTCATAAACATTTGATCAAATAACCTCTTTCATCTCATCATCCCACCATCTCATTCATCATCCACCGACGCCAATAGATCGTAGCCATCAGTATAGTGCGTCGTTGATCCTAAAATAAATGAATAAATTAATCATACCAACTTTAATCCAACGAAGAAAAAGGTAATCTACAAAAAACTAGAATTAATAAACCCTATAGAAATGGCAATTGTAATGAGAAATGTCCTCCATACTTTGATCACACTGAACTCTTTTGATGGATTAAATTGAATTTCTAACCTCCAATCTCGCCCTAGGAAACTTTGACACAGCTATATACAAATATAAAAGTGATATTTCTTATCGTTATATTTGTAGACTGTACCTTCTCCCTTTGTGGATCTTGAAAACTAGTACACAGTTCAATATACACCATACTTTCAAATAAATAACTATGTAGTATATGTATATATATATATATATATATATATATATATATATATATATATATATATATATATATATATACATATATATATATATATATATATATATATATATATATATATATATATATGTATATATATGTATATATATATATATATATATATATATATATATATATATATATATATATATATATATATATATATATATATATGAATACACATTGTTTTGGGTTTATAACGCGTGTAATGAAAACAGAGACAAATCCAAATATAAAAATGTTTTAATATAGAGAGAAAATCATTTTTATTGACGGCTGTTCATCTTCTTGATGACTGACCATGAAGGTCCAGCTTACTACGAATTTGGAATTATAATTGCCGAAAGTGAAAATGAGTTATACAAATATAGTGATAAGATCAAAAACTTAATTATTATATAAAAAAAAAAATATGAGAATTCAAGTAGATTGAGATACGCTGAAGAGATGATTGTGGAGAATATGTGATGATTTTCTTAATATTGTGGAAACTATTTCTTGAATTAATGATTTTGATACCGGTATATTAAATGATTTGAAAAAAGTAATAAAAAATGTGGGAATAGCTGCCCTTGCTCCAAGCAGGAGTCCTACAACGTCCCAGTATTCCTCAGGAATTCCATAACGTTCCGCGAGGTGAGGAATACAGGGACGATATATCTCCTTCTTCTCCGCATCTACTTCTTCCGCGTGCCCCACTCCCTTTTCAAACCTAATAGTGGGGTCGAGAACTAGAACTTTTTCTCTGTCTCCCCGTATTGCGATAATGTCCACTCTACGGTTCGAACCTGAGGCAGAGTGACAATGCACCTCCTCGTTTTTTTTTTTAGATATTTTTTTCGATTTCCTAACGTTTCCGGAGTTCTGTCACTCCCTTCATCAGAAGAATAAAAAAATTGTTTGATGAAGGGAGTGACAGAACTCCGGAAACGTTAGGCAATCTTTATATTAAAACATTTTCATATTTGGATTTGTCTCGGTTTTCATTATACGCGTTATAACCCCAAAACAATGTGTTTTCATAATATTGAACGCGAAAGTTTGAAGAATCTTATATATATATATATATATATATATATATATATATATATATATATATATATATATATATATATATATATATATATATATATATATATATATATATATATGTATATATATATATATATATATATATATATATATATATATTATATATATATATTTATATATATATATATATATATATATATATATATATATATATATATATATATATATATATATATATATATATATATATATATATATATATATATATATATATATATATATGTAGAGAGAGAGAGAGAGAGAGAGAGAGAGAGAGAGAGATCTATATACAGTGCTATCATGTTGGCAATATCGCTTTATCACTATATAACCATCTTGTGAAATATGTAAATGCACACAGAATATACGACGTACTTTGATGGTAAAAATGAGAATAAAATACCGATCTTTTTATTGAAGGTATTTTTCAATCTCTTCTGTTACAATTTGTATACGTCCCAGCATGAGTTACGTTCAGTGAGTTGGAAGATTGTATTTTTAAAATGAGAAATAAAAATATTTTCATATGTATAAACATATTTTTCCCCTCGGCTTGAAATATTATAGTTCATAATAAAGTTATGATGTATGTTATGTCTCGTGACAGTTTATATGCCTATAGGTACAGTCGATAAAGGAAGTTTCTGTCAAATTACTAACCTTAAAGGATATCAGAAATCTGAAACTATAGATTTTTATGAATAACGACAATATTTGTTCATCTTATTTCCGAGATAATTTTTTTATCTTTTTTTTTAATAACATCGAAACTTGATACAAAATCATCGTTCCCCAATTAAGGCTATGGATGAGAATTGGGATCGTTTGGACGGGGCACCACAAGGGCTATTTTACTACCTCATTTTAATTATTTTAAACCAATGAACTATAACACTAGGGGCCCTATTCCTGAAAGATGTCACTTTTCTTCTCATCTCACTTTCATCACTACACTGAAGTCTGGATAAAGTTACTCACATTGGTAAATCGAGAATAGAAATCTGTCGTTTTAGTGAGATAAACCGAAAAGTGACTCATGTCACCAAGTGACATCTTTCAGGAATGAGGGCCCAGGACTGTGCTGTCTGTGACCATAGCTTTCCGCCGCAGATAACAGTCTCTCAGTTTCCGAAAGTCCGGAACACATTATAAGTAGAAACCGTTTCTGTGATATATCCGTACATTACGAGCATTGATAAACAAAACACACGAATGTTGATATCTTCCACTTTGAACTAAGTCTCTTGGGCATTAACAACAGATGTAAAGTTCATCATTATACAAAATGGAAAAAAAATGAGAGAACTAGAAATAATCATCTCAATTTCAGACATTATTGCTTCTATAATTGCCCTCCAGAGACTTCTAGTCATGAAATATCAAACCTATTTTGAAAATGTTGCGAGTTTTAAATACTTGAGTTTTTATAATTCTTAATTTCATATTATGGGAACCCCATATAAACACGGCATGTGTTTTTGAATTATTGTAATTTGAATTATTTGAATTTGAATTCAAATTGTGATATGAAATTCTGAACTATTCAATTATTGTATAATGTATCATTTCTTATAAAATTGGTATTTACTAGGAAAACGCGGGATGCGCGTTGTTAGACGAGCTTAGGGGTATAGAAATCTAGAATGAAAAATAATTTGTCAACCCAATCTACATCTACAGACCTTGGATCACTCCAAACGTTCAAAAACCTTACGAGAATCAGTTATGTCACGGCCTTCCTCTTCATTCATTTCAATCGTTTTGAATTAATTGCTGACACTTGTTGCTATAGATTTAATTGGTTCCCGTAATAGCCTAAATTGATGGGAAAATGCATTATAAATGCGTTTTCTTCGTTATTTCTCATCCGATTGATGCAAAAAATCTCTCAAAATGTGCTTAATAGTTTCCTTTATATTCGGCGAAAATTTGAGAGGTCTTGAAAAATTTTGATTTTTCAAGTATTTTCCTCCGGGTTATTCTAATGGGGATTTTTGAAATTTCTAAAATTCATAAAAAAAAAAGTTATCACCTGATAATGCCACAAAACTATACAGATCTAAGTTAGATGAGGAACCATGACGAAAAAAAGTTTGAAGTTGATAGCTGTAGCCGTTTGACCTGTGGAGAACCGACAAAAAAACATAGAAAAAAACAAACAAAAAAAAAAACATAAAAACGAACACCAATTTTTTTCAGTATGTCAAATTGAATCCTCGCTAAAGCTCGTCTAATTATTATCTTTCAAAATGTAACTCTCACTGTTTTCCAGTTGAACTTCAAAAATAATCATCTCTATTAATTTATGTATTTGTTTGTTACTTTCACCCCACCTTGCAATAATTGAGTTATTTTTCATAAACTCCTTTCCCACAAACGCGTATGTAGGTTCATTATTTTCAGTATTGTACTCTTTTCAACTTCATTAATCAATTTATAACCGCACCTAATTTCTATGTAGATGTGGAATAATCACTTTTTTGTGTTCCATTTTTTTTCTAGTAGCAACTTATTGTTTATCTATAATATTTATGTTCATGATTGAAATCAGGTTGTGGCTAATTTATATAATATAGCAAATAAATAGACAAGCTTTGGCGAGGATTCAATTTGACATACTGAAAAAAACTGGTGTTCGTTTTTATGTTTTTTTTTTCATTTTTTTATGATTTTTTTCGGTTCTCCACAGGTCAAGCGGCTACAGTTATCAATTTCAAACTTTTTTCATTATGGTTCCTCATCTAACTTAGATTTTTATATTTTTGTGGCATCATCGGGAGGTAACTTTTTTGTTTATGATTTTTCGAAATTTCAAAAATACCCATTAGAATAACACGGCGTGAAAAAAAAGGATTATTTTCCCAAAAAAATGAAATTTTGTGTGAAGTTGAATTACATTCTGGATCACATTTCTGGAAATTCTCAGCTTGATTGGGTCAACTATTTTGAAGAAAAAAAAAAAATGTGCTAAATTGGTACCACTCGAAGCAGTTTTTACCCATTTATAACTTGAATGTCACCCAATTGGCAAATTTACGCAGAAGTTTGGCAAAACAATCGGCATACTATTACCCTCCGCTCGTCTAACAACGCAAATATGGCGTTTTCCTAGTAATAATTAATAAATAAAACAAAAAATCACCAACTACAAAAAAAACGTGTTTTTTGTTACAGGAGGCGTATTTATCGCCACCCTCTTCGGTCTGGCGTTAGCCATGATCACTCTGGCCGGCGAAGTATTCTACTACAAACGCAAACGACTCAATAACGTCAACGATATGCCCAAGGAGCCGCCGACGTTTGTCAAACATAAGAACATAACGATCGGCAAGGAATTCCGTCCGGTCATGGACAAAACTATGCCTAAAGTCTCCTACATTTCAGTGTTTCCAAGGAACCAACTATACTAAACATTAAAAAACAATTATTATTTTGTATTATTATTTTCATCATGGCTATTATTATTAATTTGTAATATTATTATTACGCTGACTGTCGCGAATGTTGGTGACCCACTATCACCATAATATACTAAGAAAACAAAATTTGCGGGTGCTTTTTTTTCGAGTATTTCTGGATTATCGATTGATATAATGTAATAATGTATCAAGAATTATTCATATTGATTAATTATTAATAATCCGATTATTATTTAGTGTTTTTTTTCGGAAGCGTTTTATTCATATTGTATTATACAACATAATAATAACTTAGACACACAAAGTCACATAAGTTTCGATTTGTCTGTGGGTCTCATACAATGAATACATATAATAATTATCAATTTATTATTATTTTAATAATCATATATATATATATATATATATATATATATATATATATATATATATATATATATATATATATATATATATATGTATATATATATATATACATATATATATATATATATATATATATATACATATATATATATATATATATATATATATATATATATATATATATATATATATTTATATATATATTTATATATATATATATATATATATATATATATTAATTTGTACATTGATGTATTTTTTTAAGGCTTTTCATTAGATAACTAAATAAAATTGAAACTGAGCATGAATTCACAAAACTCTAAAAGGGTTTATCGGTCGGATAGGTACACATAGAAGTATGTTTAGTAGGCCTATATAATTTAGCGAAAAAAAATGTATTGATAGCATATAGTCGGTAATGTAGTCGGTATTCTAAAATATATGGATGGATAAGTTATAGGTTATAGATATATAGTCAGTATTTTTGTAGATTCATGAAGTATAGGTTTAAAGTTTGTATCTTACGACCAAAGTCTCCTAGATATCCTCCTAGCAGATCAAAATAACCAAGATAAGGTGGAAGACCATTACCACTGGGTGGATATTGAGTTCAGTATCAACTAAACAAATTTAAATATATAAGTATATGATAAGTCACAGTTTTGCGATCCAAGAGACTGTGACTCTGTTACTATCTCGTGTTATCATTGTATTCAGCTCGCCTAGAGAACATTATCCAATCAAAATCCTTATAGTCTCTTGGAGCTAGCAGGCCTAGGACTTTATTTTAAGTAGCATGCAGACGCGGTAAGGGTCCAGACTTATAGGTCTTACCGTCTTAGGCCCGGTATTATCAAGTCCAGTTAGCCTTTATCTGACAGTTTAAACTTGTTATCACCATGGTTACCTATGCTATTTGTTTTTACCAACTCTCAGATAAATACTAACTTGACTTGGTAATACTGGATCTTAATGTTTATTATTAGTCACGATCAGCGTAATATTGTCAAGCTTTGATGGCAATGCACTGCATCTTAGATGCCAATATTTGAGGTGTATAGAATGCATAACGCATAGTTTCGAATTATGTTCTATAGGTGGAGCAAAGATCGGTAAATTAGAGCTGGCATAATATTGCTTTTGTGGTGCCTCATCCTGACGATGCTTTACCTTACCATCTTTGAGCAATCGATTACTTTGTTCAATGTTATCAAAATAGTAATATTATAATATATTTTGTTGGAGTATTGAAAGTGATAACCGAATCGATATATATATTCATATACATATATAGGCCTATATATATATATATATATATATATATATATATATATATATATATATATATATATATATATATATATATATATATATATATATACATATATATATATATATATATATATATATATATATATATATATATATATATATACATATATATATATATATATATATATATATATATATATATATATATATACATATATATATATATATATATATATATATATATATATATATATATATATATATATATACAAACATTAAAATATTCACTGCGTGTGTTTCATTGTTTGATCATATTCAATAATTTAAGTGTTTGAACGTTACAATTTAAAAAATAAATGTAAATGTCGTCGGCCTCCTTTTGAGTTGACTCGATCTATTTACATTTCCAAGTTTAAACGATGAGACTTTAGAATATGTAAATAGGCTGGTAAAGGGACCAAGATTGTCATGCGCACTGCACCATTTTTATCATAAGATAATAATATATACTTCTGTCCACGAAATAAGTTCATCTACCAAATAAAAAATTACCAAATAATTATAATTAATAATTATAATTATTATAATTGATTTGAGCGTATTATTATAATTGATTAGGAATAATTCAAGTTTTTAACTTCGGTACCTTAATTATGAGAAAACTCGATGCAGGATTTTAAACATTCAACATTTTCTGAAAGATGTAGTTTTGTTTTTGATAATAATTCTCGTCCTGAAAAATGATTGAACCTCAAAATACGACATCACATTTTTGTTTGTTATGTTGGTGGATGACCTTTTCTTCTTTCGTGGACACACATATGATACTGGTTTTCCATTAATGTAGTAGTATGTTAAATCATAGGAATTTTGTCCAAATAACCATTTTTGTTCTTGTTGAAATCGTCTGTGTTAAAATACGAATTAGGCCCTATGTGGGGAAATTATTTCGATATGTATATATATATATATATATATATATATATATATATATATATATATATATATATATATATATATTTTTTTTTTTTTTTTTTTTTTTTTGAAACTTCACGAATTATAATTGATGAATCCATTATAGTTTCATTAATTATTTTCATTCCCTTTTTCAATTTTTACCATCACAATTTCTAAGTTCTTTGACTTTTTAATGTATCCAGTCTTCAGTTTTGTTTTTGTAAAATTCTTCTCTTTTGTTATTGTACAATAATGTGATTGTTTTATAGAATAGACATCTCTTGAAAAAGACGGTGATAAGACCGTCGAAACGCGTCGAGTAGAAAATAAAAAAAGTATCTAACATCTATACTTTGTACTCAATTTAACACGATTATACCCTAAAACTATAATGGATTCACATATATATATATATATATATATATATATATATATATATATATATATATATATATATATATATATATATATATATATATATATATATATATATATAATGTTTAATATATTCTTATAAATTATTAGTATAGCGAAGTGGATGTGGAGTATTTCGAATGATATTCCATTGAATTGAATTCGAACAGTCGAAAAAGGTTTCAATTTCTCACGAGTTTTGAATGAACAATTTCACATCATTGTACTTGCTGTTGACATGACATCCATATCGAGACGCACCACCTGTCACTTTAAAAAAGAGCCGTCATTCATAGATGCTGGAGTCACCTTCTACAATTTAGACTTCCGAAGCGAATAAGATTATGCAAGATGAAATTCAGAGTTCTATCGCAAACTCGAGTTATTTTTATTAGAAGAAACATTCTTTCTACAAAACAGACAAATAGAATAATAAATTCTGTACATGATTATTCTTTTATTATATTTACCTGATTTGTTCAACAAATTATTATTATTATTTTATTCAATCCCATTTCAAATTTCACATTTTTTTATTCGATCAGTTCTCTATTTATTTGAATATTTAAGATTTTAATCTATTTCTTTATATTTCCTTATTATTTTATTCAATCCTATTTTGTTTTTACATTTTTTCTATTCAATCAGTTCTCTTTTTATGTACTGATATGTTATATTTCCAATCTATTTCTCTATTTTATTCTATGTATTTTTTATATTGATTGCTATCCTGTTTTATATTATAGTCAGAGACCAATAAAGTTTTTTTCTTCTTCTGTGTATTTTCTATATTGATTGTTCTGTAATCTAATGTAGTGAAGGACCAATAAAGATTTTTGTCTTTGTATATCACTTGTTCTAATACTGAATAAATGCCATTATTATTATTAATTTGTTGTGAAATGTAGTTGAAAATAGATAACAACATTAATATTTAGGGTTATTTTAGTCAAGATGACGTAATTTTAATCGATGCAGATGCATCGATTACTCGATGCAGGATTTTAAACATTCAACATTTTCTGAAAGATGTAGTTTTGTTTCTGATAATAATTCTCGTCCTGAAAAATGATTGAACCTCAAAATACGACATCACATTTTTGTTTGTTATGTTGGTGGATGACCTTTTCTTCTTTCGTGGACACACATATGATACTGGTTTTCCATTAATGTAGTATTATGTTAAATCATAGGAATTTTATTTGAAATCACAGAATCAAATTTTGTTTGAATCACAGTTTGAAGTTGAAATTTATTTTATAGATTCCAAATATGAATACATACAAGTTCACAGAGCTGATACAGGCTTGATTGTGGTTTTAAATTGAGAAAATATAAATTAGAACGCATTTTAAAGAATTTGATGTCCTCAATTTTTGTTATTGATAGGATTGACTGTATGTATTGTATTGAAGAAAATTTGAGGTGTCACATTGGAGGAATAGATACGGAAGGTTTACTAAAACCAAAAAATGTATGGTCAACCTTGATTGGTTGAGATATAACTAAACCCTTATATAATATGTGTGAGGTATATAATTTATTAAAAATATATAGAGGAAAAATTTATAGGAAGACCTAGTAAAATGATTGAGTAAATGGAATGGGAAAATTTGACAAAACAAAGACAAATAGAAAGAATATGCAATTTTGTTAGAGTCAAGAATGAATATACAGGATGAGAGGAATTAAGCAATAGATTTGGAAAGGGATTACAAAGAAGTACAAGGAGATGGGTAAGAATGGTAGTAGAGAGAGTGGATAGAGGAGTGAGGAAATATGGATTCATTCAAATAACGACGCGGGAATGGAATGAATTGGAAGAAGATTTAAAGAATATAACGAAGATCAGTGTTTTAAGAAGAGAACTAAGAAAAAATAACAATGTATAATTTTATCAAGTGGGCTATGTTTGTTTGTTTTCCTTTAATTTCATGAGCTCAATCATTACCACCTGTTCTAAGAACATTCTGTAGTGAGTAAATTAAATACAAATACAAATATCTGCAGTCTATTGCATGAATTAGTTGGCACGTCATTATAATTAAATAAAATTATTATGAATGTGATTGAGAACTGAAAATATTTAATATGTAGAAAATTATAATTTAAGGTTCTTATTTAACGATACATGTTCTTCTTCAATTAATGAATATTATATATTTCTAAAATTTCCGAATTTGTGTCAATTGGTGAAGAAAATTCAACAGATAATCTATTTTTTGCACATTATGCATGAAATGTATCAAGAAAATATATTTCACGAGAACAAACATCACTTACAGTAACCTGTAGGCCTATATCTCGAACTGTACTTATAGATTTAATGACACTTTTCAATCAAAAATCTTTAATAATAAAAAAAAATTCAATAATATATGATTAATTTTAAAACAAATAAAAAATCCCTCAAACAACGCACATTGAAAAAACTGAGGTGTTTATATGTGAAGAGCCTATCATTGGTTGGGATGGTTGCTGGGCTCCCCCCCCCCCCCCCTCCAAACTTTCAGAATGGAATCTGATTCGTAAAGGCATCATATATAGGCTTCTGTCAAGTAACAAATGACAAACAATAGTTACCATAGCAACACAGCGAACTGGTGGACTACCAAACATTCTGATTGGTCAATTCCAACTGATGGACATTGTTGTCTGTCTCTTTTAACATTTTTGACTACGTATATCACACAGTCGGGAAACGGTTTAGTCAAACCGGTTCACACTGAAACGGTTTACAGATGGTGACATATCTGTCGGTTTTGGTGTAAAACACTTTGGTTCCAACCCAGTTTGGAAAGTGGATTGGATAACTCGATACGATTGATATACACGTCAAACCGATTCAAGGCAAGATCTTCTGTATTATTGTAATAATATAGAAGGCCGTGCTCAAGCTAATCTTGACCGATTCACAAGGCGCTGCTAATATTCAAAATGGCTGACGTTAAAACGTTTTGCCAAACTGTTTCTGAGTTGTTGTGATGTACACACATTTGTTGAACCGTTTCAGCGTGAATCGGTTTGCCTAAACCGTTTCCCGACCTTGTGGTATACGTAGTCAATGAGTGACACCACTTGACAGAAGCCTTATATATATATAAAATGATGGTCTGAATATTTGTATATTTTCGTATTTTGTTTTATTTTTTATATTCGTTTTATACTACAATAGTCTAGACTTTATCGCAAGTAAAAAATATTGATTATACAATGTTTCTCATTTTGTTATTTATTTTATATTTAGGATTTCTATTCCGAGTATTGTAAGAGATTTAATAATAATAATCCGACCAGTAACCACGGCGATGAGCGTAGATAAAAAACAAAAGGTACGTCTCAAACAAAACCACCGCCTCCTTTATCCTACATCATCATCACAGGGATAAAGAAGGCTGTGCACAATGCGTCACAAGTTTGCAACGGACAGTTTGTTACCAAAAGAATAAACGCGATCATTAGAAATAAAGACTTCCCCTCGAGGACAAAGAACAATAGTTTAATGTTTTTATTTATCAACGGTATACAGACGTTGAAATGTTTGGATATACTTTATATCTTGAGAGAGAGAGACTGTGATAGAGAGAGAGAGAGAGAGAGAGAGAGAGAGAGAGATTACGATTGTTTCTGATTTTATCTGTATTTTATTTGCGTTCACGTTGTTCCAGTACATATTTAATCGAGCGGACTAGATCGTCAACGTCGCTAAACTTATAAACCAAACCAAAGATATATTTAGTTTATGTTTATAAACGTATCGAAGTAAAGTATCAAAAGAGAAAGTATCAAAACTCTCCACGTGACTGCGCTATTGGTCGATGATGGATTTAGACAAAAAAAAAGAGAATATTATACATAATCTTATCAGAAGTGTGGTTAATTTTATAGGGATATCTTCTAATATATGTATCTTATATGTTATATAGCCTATATAGAAGAATATATATTGATCGTATTTATTATTAGATAACCACTTCGATTTTGTTTGAATATATGTTTTCATTCATCAAAACATTTAAGATATTTGAAAATATCTGTTTTATTCCTAACGAAATTAGGTAGCGTAACGCCATAGCGTAGACATTTAGGCCTATATATTGACATTTGTATCTTCTTTTGTATTGCATATTATCTCTCAGCTAAAACTAAGTCCGATACGGTACTCAAATTGAATAATATGTAGAATAATAATAATAATGAATAAATAAATAATTAAATAAATTGAATGAAAATGGATGAAAAAATAATGAATAATATGCACTGTAGAAATGTTTTACAATATGTTATTTATTGTTGAAGGCCATTTCACATTATTTATTGATGTATAAATATTTGTATGTTTTGTATTGTGACACTGACGTTACCTATGTCAATGAATATATTATTATTATCATTATTAAAACACTGGCACTTCCACCAGTACCAATTACCAACTGTTGAAATTATATATTTAAAGGTGAATCAAATACTCTCTCAAACTCATAGCAGCCTGATAAATTCTCGTTGATATTACGGAATAATCATCCTTCTCGACTGGATGTACGAATGCGCGCAAATCGTGCGCGTAGCTGACGTGTGTGAAGTATGACCTGCCTTGAGCTAGCTGTCTCACTCTAGCGGCAGTATCGTAAACTTCCAGCATCTCATGAATTCCTGATACTTCATGGCTAGAAATCACAATGCTGGAACTCTGTCGAGGAAAAAAAAACACTTATGTATGTATAAGTCACAAACAATAAAACAAACAGAAATGGCAAGCAATGAACAACTAAGCATCAGGTATTTTGATAATTTAATAATGATGAAAGAAAGCTTATTGCAAATATAAAAAAAAACTCTGTTCGTGGTACGAATTCTGATCGTGTCTTGATTTTTGATTTTATTTATATTGGGTTTAACAATGCTGTCTACTGATGACTACAATCTATTGGCATCGGTGAATGATACATGAGATGTAGGGATGGTGAGATGAAAGTTTTTTTTATGTGTTTTTGGATAGTGAGAAGGAGTCGGTCGCATCACAGTGTACGAAAGCCACAAAAAAAAACGTACACTATTGAATATTACGTATCTTATTTTTTTAATTCTTGTTTTTTATCATTTTTTTCATAACGTGAGTGGCTACGCTGCAAGTTCATTGAGTCAATGAACATAAATTTTCATCTCAAAAAGAGGGATCAAGGAAAGAAAATGAACCAATGATGAAATGCGCTAAATGACCTCGCTGTCGATGCGCCTCAAAACCCTAATATTCATTCATGAAAATGCCAAATTATTTGAGACTAAATTACTTGGCATTTTCAACGTTGATTTTTTTCATCAAGCTCTAAATTTTGAAATGGGTATTGCGAAGTAATTTTATGGTCAAAATTATGCCTGTTAAAATAACATTTAAATCCAAGCAGATTTCCAAAAAAAAATGCACCAGCAGACGTTTTTTATTAAATAAATTATTATGCTGTTTTTTACTTTTAATTGGACAGCCCACAATCTATATTAACTATGTCATAATAAAGAATCCTATTCTTACCATCTAAAATCTAAAGTATGTTTCCAATATGCTGTTACAGTATAACCTCTGTTATAAGTTTCTCGTTTATACATTCATTATACATTTATAAGTTTCATTTTTTGACCCAACCCATGTGCTCCACATGTTAAATAGTTTCATTAATAAGTTTTTCACGTTAATACATTTTTTTAGTGTGGTCCCCTGAAAAACGTATAAAAGAGGTTCCACTGTATTTTACTCACTGTTGTCCAATTTTCGTTTCTGATTCAGCTCTCGATCAATCACAACACTACTCACCCAAAACGACCAACCAAAAATCAGAATTCTAAGTTACGCTTCATCATCGGAGGAGTTCAGTCAACTTCAAATTTGTCGACGGTCATTTCACATAATGATAAACAGGGCGATATAATGTTGTCACTATTTATTATTTAATTAACGACAATATTTGTATTATCATACTTCTTTTCTTTCACATTTACCAGTAACACAGAAAGAACAGGCCTACCGAAGACAGACACTCAAAGCTCTTATTCCTACCATTATATAGTATTTTATTAGTATAGTAATCAGTATAGTAGTAGCTTATTTTATTTTTCATTGGGAATTAGAACCAGTTTAGGCCTACAGATTTTGTACAAAACTCTGCTAAGCTGCTTTCAAAACTAATGTCAGCAGAGATTTTGTCAGCAGAGTTAGTATTAGATATAATAATTAGTATAGTTTATAGTATAGTAGTAGTTAGTATTAGATAGTAGTAGTTAGTAGTAAACGGATAGTATCAGTGTATGAAAACGAGAAAAATATTGTGTGAAATAACCACTGAGTACAAATTATTAAATATAATTATAATAATAATATAATATAATATATATTATAATATAATATTATTTATTTTATTCACTTTCGAACAATTTCAAACATGTATCTGAAACATATAGCAAAATGTAGCACTTTGGCTGCATTCTAGGAATATGTTGCTTAAACGTAATACCATAGAGCTAGTTAAGATTAGAAAATATTGTCAAAGAAAAACAAGATTATAAGGTTACGTAAATATAATATATTCAGCATGTCTTCTTGACTTTGCATTGAACTTGTAAAACAAACTCGTAAACTTTCTGTAACATATCGGTGTGATGAGGAGACGTCGTCTCGGATATACTCGACGAAGTTTTGTTTCTGTTGTTGCAATTGATTTTACAACTCATTTTCACTGAAAAAGAGATATAGAAAAATATATTAGAAAATATAAGAGAGTATAATACAGTATACAGTGTATATTATATATATATATATATATATATATATATATATATATATATATATATATATATATATATATATATATATATATATAAATATATATATATATATATATATATATATATATATATATATATATATATATATATATATGATTAATTGATTATATATATGTTGTTTTAAACTTTCATGGTCCTTATTATGTGAAAGATTGTTTTCATATTTGGAAAACATATTTACTTGTTTTTCTAATTTCAATACACATGGTATTCCCAAAAACAATATTTCATATATATATATATATATATATATATATATATATATATATATATATATATATATATATATATATATATATATATATATATATATATATATATATATATATATATATATATATGTATATTTTAATAATTGTATTCGTTATTTATTACTGACATGAATTTTAAGTTGAATTTTGAATAAAATTTATGAATCCATGGAGAAAGATACAAAAAACTTGAGCTTACACTAGATATTAATGAATCAATCAAATATTAAATCCAACTTTAGACATGGAATAAATTGATTTCAAAATAAATTCTAAGAAATTTAATTTCTGGTTCACACTTTAATTGTATGAAGATATATAACATTTAGTTAATGATAGTTGGAAAGATCTTGACCTTCAATATTCATTCAATGACTATAGTAGGCTATTAAATTTGTTGAAAACAATACGACCAGCTATAAAAATATCTCAGTAAGACTAACAGGTTATTCTTGCTTCATATGAAGTGGTATTTTCATCGATAACAATAGTTGAAATTATTATCCAAGTTAATTGCTGGTGAGTGTGGGGGGGGAGGGGGAGGATTATTTCTCCTTACAGGGATCACCAAAAAAATTTACTTTCTTGAAACGACGTCATAGTCAAGAGGTTGGGAACCACTGGGTTAGACAAATACCAAGTGTGAAACGAAAAAATAATAATAAAAATAAAGGCATTTTTCTTCCAAAATTGTTGTAAACTTTTTTAAAACATGGAGAAAAAAATCATCAACATCAAAATCTTGGAATATTGGAATATTGAGAAATTTCAGGGATAATTTCCAATATTGTCATCAGTATTATTCGCGACTCAGTTATCATTCTTGGTAATGATCTTTATGGACAATCAGTGAGTTAATCACCTTTCTTCACTCACCGTGAAAATCATTTGAATTCACATTTTCCCCATTTCATTAACACAACTCATATTCATATTTTTATTAATCTTCATTCACTTTCATTTTTTTTTATTCCATTTTTAATATAATACTCCACTCGTGTTTTTTCATTTTTTTTTCGTTATATTAATTCATAATACGCTGCATCATTTGATCAATCGTTCATTATCACATTCATATAGATTTGTAATTTTATTAAATGTTTTTATAATTGCTTGTTATTCTGTGTCTTCGGGCAACTCTATTGTGAGTAGAGACTTAATTAAGTTTATATAATTATAAGTATATATAATTATTAAATAATTATAATTATAATAAGTATATATTACAGTATATATTTAGTATAGTATATACATATATTATTATAGGTATTATATATAATTTATAAGTATATATAATTGGGCCAAGTATGGATTGATGAGGAAATATAAATAAATAAAATAATCTAAAAACGACTGTAAAGAAATCGTCCAAAGAAATGCACTTACTTTTGTTGTTGAGAATTATGAATGTCTCCAGTAGAAACACTTCGTCATTAATGTGATGGTAAAACAGCAGTTGAACATCAACAAATGTGTACATTAGAATGCAGTGGAATTCATTCAGTAGTGCTCTGTACTTCAATCTGTAACATCAATGATACGCCCATGCAAATACGTCATGAAGCAGAACTAGAATAATGCAACAAAATATGTATTACAGTAGATGCGAAACAAGACGCCTGTGTCGCTGGTACTAACCACAATTCAATTTGCAACATATTCGGGCAAAAAACGTCTGAAGATTATATTCTTGAATATAACGAGTCATTAAAATTTACATTATAAATCAAACAAATCTATGAGACTCTGGTACGTGACATTACCAAGTATCTAGGCACAATATAACCACGTCGTTGATGAGCCGCTAAACCTCAATATTCATTCATTCAGGTATATATAATGACGAACTAGGATTTTGCTTTGGTCTTACCAAAAACTTTTTGTCAAAAACTAAAAAGATTGCAGTGTAGACCTAGGTTTCAGCTATAATATCCTTGATATTATCTTTTTGCCACTTACTTAAAAAATGAGCAAAATGTGAAGACCTGAAATATAGTAAGCCTGGGCCTACGCAAAATCTCATTTCACAACATTGAAGTGTAGCTGGCCCCCAACGATTTTTCGAATCAAGCATGCCAATGCTATTATTGCGTTTGCCGGAATTGTAAACTAAAGTCCTGTTATACGTTTTCTATCTTTACAAAAGAAGGTCGTCCACCAGTTGAAGAATTGTAGGTATTTATATAATTCGCTTAATACTTTGAATGGTTAATATTTGCGCATCTCAATACCCTTCAAATAACGGTAATATTGGGGGTTTTTTATGTTGGCAAACGACCTTCTGTCGGGAAATACAAGTGGAAGAACTAATAACGGTGGTAGTTAATTTTGATGTAATTGATAGGTCTACTCTAAGCGGTTGTCCATCAACGGTGATGCTGAACTACCCCAACCAGCAGTCTTCCACAACATAATAAGGTGCTAGAAACAATTTTTCATTTCATGAGTGGCCATGGGTTCATGGTTTATGGTCAAGGCTCCATTTATTTAGATCTATCGAATTTCAAACTGTAAACTCTAATAATGTATCATTTATGTAGGCTGCCCTATTTTATTATCAATCATATCGGCTTACTGTGGGCCTATATACAATGTAAACTAGAAAATATGCCAAACTAATGCTATTCTATCCTATTATTTTCTGACTTTTGTTGAGAACACATTAATTATCTTGTTATAACAAGAGCCTAATTTAAAAATAGGAACATTTTAGGTACGTAGTTTGCCGTCTATTTCAGTAGGAAATTACTAGGAGAAAATGAGGAAAGTAGAAAAGCCTTCCATTATTCAGCATTGAGAAAACAGTATAAGACAAAATTAATGATGATATGGTAAATGTACGAAAACTCATGCATTTTCTTCACGAATAGAAAATAGGCCTAATGATTTCACTTACGAGCAATGAACATCAACTTGCATCGTGACAACAGCTTCAGCTGGTAGTTTTGTGCAACGATTCGGCATTAGGCTCATAGCAGGTGCAATTCTTTGCTCATCGGGTTTATCCTTTGGTAATGCCATTTTGTAATAATCAGAGTTGATCAATACTCTTGGAATAATATGTTGCAATGTCGTAGCAAGGAATAACGATTGAAACAATGTGGAACCCAAATAGCAGATTGCAAAATACTGAGAAACTGAAGAATCCAGTGAAAATGGACGTGAACAGATGAAGATGGTTAACACATGTTTGAAAATGGAGCCTCATTGTGATTGGTTGATTTTTCAATTGCAAATAGAATGGAATAGTGTGATTGGCTACTCATTCAAAATATGGTAATTTATTTATATTTCATTATTTGCATTGTTGAGTTGATTTTTAGAAGATTGTGAAACAGTTGATGATAGTAAGTTTGTTCTGTGTTGAATTTGATTGCAGAGATTGAAAAAAATCACTAGGCCTGATTATAAAAGTATGTATATATTTTTATGGACTTCATTGTTTGAAATTTGATTAAAGTTCAACTATATAGTATAAAACCCAATTTATTTGTATAAGCATTCACAATGAGGGCTGTATTTTTTCTCTTCTATAAATAATAGGCTATGCTGGGCTAGCCCTAAGCCCTATATAGGCTTGATATCTTATCAGCTAGTCTGACTAAGCTTATATTTGGGTGTAATTTTGTGAGCTTTGTATTGTGTTGTATTATTTTTTACCATGACCATAGAATGGATTGTTGCTGAACCACCTATTCAGTATTGGTGACATGAAATCACTCCTTAAATCATAAATGCTCACTGATATTGTAGGTTATTATGACATGATGCATCTCGCTGCGTATGTTATTATGAATAAACAAATAATCTGTTTCCATCATTGAATTAAATTGCTGTTGAATCAAATTTGAGAAAACAGTTTCACATTTGTTCTACAGGCACATAGCTACCCTATTGATAATTTTCAAATCATAAAATGGAATGTCAATAATTTAGTCATAAAATCAAATTAAAATCATAAAAGGAAACCAACTTTTCTATTACAAGAAATAATTTTGATTTCTTACAAATTATTTTCTCCAGTAGGCCTACTGTAGACCATACTGATATAAATTAGAATATGCTCTAATTTAAGTGATCCCTAAATAAGTTGAACACAATTATGGACATTTTTACTAGACCTATAAATTTGGATAATATCATCATTATCCTTTTGTACCTATTTTGTTTCGAAAATGCCATCTCATACACAGACTACATTTCTTTTTCAATTTAAACATTATTAATTTGTTTATAATATTTTCTCCATTCAGACTATGCAGCAATGTCGAGAAACAAACTGTGGCCAGATTTCAGCTCCTCAAATATCGGTAACCTATTAGTGAATTATAAAAATGGAAATATACATCAGATTTTAGACATATATACATTCCCAAAATAAGTGAATTATCTATTATGTAATTGAAACTATATTTTTATCCGCTCAAGGCTATCCAACCAGATCGCAGGGTGACAAACATGGCAAACATAGAAATCATCAGGCCTACCAAGCAAGTGCTCGAGTTTCCTGATGGTACGTGGGGCGGTTCTCTGAACGACATCCGAGCAGATTTCTTCACATCCGACTTCACTGGCGGCTTTGCAAAACAGCACACCAACGTTAACGTACCACCAACAAACTATAATCGTGGCTTACCTGTAGGCCTACAACCGATGAATGGTCCTCCGATGAAATGTGCCGACGGTTTTCCAGGACAAATGACTGATACTATCACCCCGACAAACTACGCAGATGGATTTGTGAGAGCGCCAGCTCGTGATATTAAGGTTACGACTAGCACCGCAATCCCAGATTTTTTTGACAGTGCTACATATGAGGTAAATAATACGACGTGTTTTATTTATTCATTTATTTTTTAGCCATTTGTTAACGGTTGATACATTTCAAACGTACAGTGTGTACATTTTTTTATTTTGTCATTTATTGATCACATACACTGATAGGCCTACAGAAAGAAAAACACAATCAACAAAAAAACATCCACAAAGCCCTAAAAAAGGCTTAACTGTGGGCTAAAGTAGTGAATTATAAGTACAATTCAAATTCGGATGTATTACTCAAACATTAAAAGTAATAAAGTAGTTGAAGTAAAAAGAAAAAAAGAAAAACATCAAGTGATTTGTTATATTCTACTTACGAAGTTTTTTTGTCAAGAATATTGTCAAGAAATATGTCAAGAAATGTTGTCAAGAATAGTCACGAATCAAAAATATAGAAAGAATGATAATAAGAATTCATCAAGAATATGTGTCAAGAATATAGCACAGTACCCAGCGAGAATAGGAGTTTGTACGAATTTAAATAGTCAAACGCAACATATGCGTTGTAAGATGAGCGAGATCTGAATAAGGTATAAAAGTTGTTAAAGTAGTTCTACCCTTGCCACTTTATCCACCCTGGTATTCAACACACATTGACGTATGAAGAAATCCTTCATTGTTGGGCAAATATCGAATCTAGAAAGCAGTGGATCTCGGCAACCTAAATCTTTATTTATTTCCATAATATATTTGATGAATAAAAGAAGATAATTCAATTATTTTCTAGAAAACGGCTGGTTCGAATTGCATAAAAAATCGTGATAATGTGTATCATGCGTGTATACACATTCAGAGAAAATTTCGTCTTATTTGGAAAGATTTTATTTTTCAAATTTTCTTGCTCAGTCTAATCTTATGGGGTTTTTAGAAACTTTGAGATGCTATTTCTCAAAATCGGTTCGACCGATTCATTTCAAAAACCTTACAGTTTTAAGTTGGATACGTGTGCGTGTACAATAAAAAGTTTCATGTCGATCGGTCAACCCCTGCGATCTGTGCAGTACCCACAAAAAAAAAAAAAAAAAAAAAAACTCATAAGAGTGGGATGGATCTAATAATCTAATAATTATTTTGAGGTAGGCCTATATAAATGATAAAAACAATCCAAAATCATTCATGAATTTTGTAATCTACCATATTTATCAATCAAGTTATGATATTTGTAGAAACATATTGGCCCATTTTTGTCAATTTTCCACAAGACATTGTACAAAACTACAAATAACTCAAATGTAGTTCATTTAGGGTATTATTAACAGCTGTCACGCTTTATTTTATCTTTTTAAAAATGCTAGAAAGTTCATCTCTTCAAAAGTTCATCACCCACTCAGTCGTAACCTGATCCACCATTAGAATAGGGTGCTCATTCACCCCGTGCTATCCTGAATAGATTGTTTCAAATTAATGTTCTGTCGTCCGGTTAGGATTGGCTGGAATGCGCAATTGTTCCGTTTAAATAAAAAAATTATGCATCAATAATAAAATAAGAGCTGGGCCCACTCAAAATTTCACAAAAATTATTAAATAACCATCCAACTTTTCCAATAAAATTAATGGCCAGGAATTACCTACCATATTAAAATTAATTTCTGAAAATGTATGCATCTAGATTCATTGAAACAAAAAATCTAGTACTATGAATACACATTTTATTTCAGCCTATCAATAATCTTGACTTAATTCACAACCTATCTCAACCTCAGCTTATATTAAATAGAGTCCGTGTAGAAATTAAGAAAACGCAAAAAATTCACTTTTAAAAGAACAAATTTCAAAAACTTCTCTGCATGGCTCTTGAGGCTTACCCCTCTTTCCCATTGAGTACCCCCTTCTTCGTCCACTTCTTCAATATAATTCGGCAGTCCCGAGTTTGTATTCACAATAAATGGTCGCCCTACATTGAAAAAATATGTACAGTACATTTTTCAATCAGAAGAAAGGTGAACAGTGTAAAATGTAGAAAATCACACAAAAAAAATTAGTTCTTCGATTCATTACCCACCAGTCACCACTGAGTCTTTTCACTCCCCAAATCATAATAACGTTTGAACTAATACATATCAATACCTTCTCACATCTTTCAAACAGGAAACTCAATGGTCTTGGCCCAAAGTCGAGACCCGTCCAATCTTCAGCAATTACTCCGGTTTGAACGATTTACCTCTTCCAAACTCTTATCAATACGACGTCGAAATAACCGACCAACTTTGCGAGATAATACCAAACGACACCGTCGAAGATATGCACTCACAACCTACCACTTACCCTACACGTCAACTAGTCAATCGAACAACCAATCGACATGATGCAGAAGATTTACGAGCCAACAGACTGGTTACCATATCAAGAGATATCCAAGGAAAAACAAACACGATCATGTCAGAAAAACTATTCAGGACCAAACCCATTACTCGTGTTATTATTAATAATATGAAGCCATTCATACCTCAACAGAAGATCTATAAACAACGTTACTGTCAGAGAAACCAAACTTGCGAAATCAAACTAGAAGATAGGATGAGATGGGAAGAAAAGTTAACAAACTTTGTCCAGCAGCAATCGAATAAGATGGAGAAAACAGTTACGATTGCACGAGAGACGACGTCTAGGATCCTCCAGAATGGAATGAACATCAACGGAATGCAGTTCAACCTGAAACCGGATCAATGTGATAAATATTACAATAACGGAGGGGTTTGTGTCGACGAGAATGATATGAAGATTATTGTTGATGAGGCTAAAACACAGGCAGTAAAGAACGTAGACTTTGAAGATTTGCAATTGCCCGTGATTTGCGCCAACGAACTGAAACAATGCGTTAATAAGATGAGTGAAAATAATAATGGCGTGATGTATGTATTCGTACCAGACAAATCTGGGAACTTACAAAAAAGACCTTTTCATAAAACGACAATGGTAGAACCGGGAATAAAAATGGTTTATCCAAATGAAAGGAAAGAAAAGAAGATGTATGGAACGCACATCGACGTCGAGAAACGAGGAAGAATGAAGAGGAAGTCATTTCAATTTAGAACAATTGGAACCGAAAACGTAACGAAGCACTTTTACCCCAACGAAATATTACGTCAAAAAGAGAATATAAACGTGAATGGTTTCCTGCCGTTTGGGATCCGCAATGCGGTAAACAGAGGTGGAAATTTACCCATTAATAAAATCATGAGCCATGGAATGATACAAAATATTCACTTTGACGAGCGGAAAAAAGACAACAAAGCATCAAACACAGCTATCATATTTGATCCGGAAATGTGCGGGAAATTACCGCAAACTGACAAAGAGGGTATCAAAGTTGTTTACCTCAATGAGCATGGAAGAAAAGAAAGATTGGATAACTGCACTCAACTTCTTCACGGCATGGACAAACCTTGCCATATAAGTAACGAAGCAGTGCCGGCACCACATCAACAAAACTGGAATGCAGATGATCCACAAGCAATCTATAAAGTTGCGGAAGATTCGGACATGCTTCAGAAAACTGTACAGAGCTCAGAATACCAGCGTCCAATGATTGCGGAGGATTTCAATATGGACGAAGATATTTTAAGGGCTGATCCCGAATTGAGAGTAGAGCTTAATTCGTTCCAACGCAATCTTCGCACCTCGATGTTGGATTGAAGGAATAACAGAAGATTTGTACCTATAATATTTAACTATGAAATGGTATCATATTATATATTATGAATGATCAAAGCAAAACTTTAATCCTAGATTATTATGGTATACCGGTACTCTACGACAACATAGTGGGTACGCATCTAGTTTTCCTCAATATTTTAACCTATAGTTTCATCTCTTAATGAAATGTCTGAATTCCTAACCAAGAAAATTCACTGAAGGTGATTATTATTTTAGTTTTCAATAAAATTCAATATAAAATAAAAAATATAATATAATTACAGTATTAAATACTGTACTTGGAATGAATCATGATTCATGGAGACTGGTTAAATATTTATTCATCATTACTGTACACATACTGTACAGAAGCAAGAAAAACACAAAGAAAATCATACAAGTGTGCCTCTTGGAACTGAATGTTATCTTTGGATATGTTCATATTCCTCTGACAATAATAATGGGCTTGTGAAGAATAATTCGATAATAAAACTCAATTTACATGAAAGCAATAATATAATAGGCCTACTCAAAAAATGGAAGATCTATTTTTTAATCAAGTTTCAAAATGAAACTTCAATATATAGTATTGCTCTTACATCATAGTTATAATTGACTTTCTTGAATATATTTAGTTGAACCTTGAATATAGCCTACTTGAATAAATTATATGAAAATGAATAAATTGAGATCAATACAGATCGAATATTCTTTACCGGCACAAATGATTGAGTGTTAATCATTAATGTACGTCTCAGTTAATTATTTACAGTTTGTTGAATTAGTCGTCTAGAAGATTATAATTAATTGCTTTTTTTAGGGGTATTGGCCGCATTACACAACGGACGATTGTAATAATCTCATTTCTCAAGGTCACTCTGACTTCCATGAACGCAAAATTCACAGGGTGGATATAATAAGCCGCGATGTTGAAAAAATGTCCAATCTGTGACGAGAGAGCTGCGGTTTCTGAATGTCGAGCTCAGCCCACTAACAGAACCGCCAGAAGTAGTTACTTTCAATTACAGAATTCGTCTACTCCATCCTGAAAGCTGGCACTTCTACCGCTAGCGAAAAAAATTCGCTTGGCAGATTCGCTAGTGAAAGCGGAATGCTAACTGTATCCATAGGACGACTTTACAAATAACTATAAGGTCTGGTTGATTCAAGCTTCTCACTGTGACTCTAGGTACGGGCTTTTTTTGTATAAAGTTTGTGTCGGCTGTTGGGTAATTATTTTAATGGTTCGCCTCCTCAGGTACAACCTTTCTATATTACCTGGCAAAGTTATCAACATAAGACGACTGTTTATTTGGCAGTCTCGTATTGGGTCAAATCAGGTCACGAGGTCTCTGTTCGATAATTGCAATCCGTGCATCAGAACTGTTTCTATACAAATCAATTGATGCTCACAAGACGCATCGGCTCGCCCAACGTCTGGTTGGATGAGCGATGGCGAAAACATTTATCCCACTCTTATGGAGTTTTGTTTTTTATGTGTTTTTGTTTGTTTACAAGCAGTGCACAGGTCGCACGGTTTGACTGGGCGCCATGAAACTTTTTATGTACTCGTTGACTTATCCAACTTAGACACTTGGGGGCGCATTCCTGTACGATTTAATCCGGTTTTAGTGATATTGGTACTAACTTGGTATTCCCAAGATAGACCCGGAAATAATACCAGAAAAGCAGGATTAACTTAAACCTGCCAAAGAGCGGGTTTAGCGTGCTTTAAGATCCACCTCAAGATTTCAAATATTAATTTAAATATCTAATATAGTTAATATCGTTACGGAAATGCGATTTCTAGAATAAGAACTGAAGGCAACGGAATGTCAATGTATTTAAATAATTTTACCATCAGTTTTATTATTAATTATTCATTTGCCAGAATTCTTTTCGAAGCTTATATACTTATGTTGTTCTGAGAGCAAAATTTCACACTGGCAGATCGGTTGCATCGTTAGCGCAGCCGCATTCAGAGGAAGACGGACGGGGTTCGATCCCTCAAAGGTCAACTTTTTGTTTTCTATTTAATTTCATTGAAAATTGTGCTCTAGGCTGAGATTTGATTTAGTTCAAGTTTTGTTGAAATTGGATGAGATTTAGGTACATTCTAGCTGATTTCTAACAACATTAGTCAAAAAACTGTTTTACCGACGTATTAACCTACGCTTCCCTTAAAACTCGTACAGGAATACGAAGTTAAACCTCTCTAAAACCGGTATCAACACGGTATTAACTTAGACTAGGATTATCTAGATAAAACCAATTGTACAGGAATGCACCCCCTGGAGCTATCCAACTAGCCATTGCATACAAAATAATTTGTGATGAAGTGTATCAATGATGCATTCACACTCATGGAAAATTTTATTTTTATGGGAGATTATATTTTTCAAATTTTCTGCTCAGCCTAATCTTATGAAGTTTTTAGAAACTTTGAGATGATATTTCTTAGCTTTGTGAACAAACCTTGTAGGCGACACTTCATCGATCATCGTTAATTAGCCACCAACTTAATTTGAAGGAAAACATTTAATGGAATCTTACGGTCAATCAATAATATATACAAATTAAATGGTACAAAAATGTTTTAATCATTGTAACCTAATTACACTACGTACATAAATAACACTTATAAAAAACTAAATTACATGGTAGGCTACACTTAATTGATGTAGGCCTAAGTGAATTACATGCACATTTATGAATTAATTATACATACAACTTATGAATCTCTTATAGATGGCATTAGGAAGAAGAATCATCGACAAATTACTAATGAATGAAATGTTATGGCTATAAAAAGTGACGACCATTGTGTGTGCAGTATCTTACTGTAGCTCTAATAAAAACGTACACCATTTCATGTCAATCACAAATATACTACTGTGCTTCATTTTGTTCTACTTATACTCGCTTTGTTCTCGCTTGTTTGAATAAGTATAATACACAAATTGAAAGACACATTCTAAATTGAAGGAGAAAGTGAATGAAATTGAAAGCAGCAGAGATCGAATAAGGAGAAAATAGTTGAATCGATATTTTTGCGATAATTGAAAAACTATTCCAAGTTGATACAATCACAAGTGGATTATTAATCCTACTTTTATAGTACGGCCCTCTCTGTGAAGATATCACGATATTAAATTGAAGGATATTGGGAGATATTTAGTAACCAATTACAACATTGAGAAGAAAGAGGAGGGTATATAGTAGTGATAACATCAATTATACGAGAATCGATTCTAATGTAAAACAATTCTTAAATTGGAAAGTCGATTTTTTGTCATTTTTTTGGGGGGGGGGGAGGGGGGGTCAGTACTGTACTTCTTCACGTCGCAATACGTGCTCATTTCATTGTTTATATCATTCTGTATTGTTGAGATTTTACTATCTGGACACAAGCTATTCCTTTCGGTTATGTCTGACAGCCGAACGTTGACGGAAATACCCGAATGGTACAGTGCAGTTCAAAGAAGTCTCTAGCAGCTATTTTTCACGTCAAACGCCGCGGGAAGGTTGAAAAAAAGTTTTAAATTTCACAACTTTTTTTTAGGGTGGTTTTTTTTTTCAAAAGTCGATTTCTAATCGATTCTGGAGCTTAGAGAATCGATTCCCAATTTAGAATCGATGTCATCACTAAAATATAGCCTAGTAAATAGTACCATATCAGTCACACCTAGTTCTACGTACCGGTAAATATTGCTTTTATAATTAATATCCAAGTAATGATTATTGGTTCCTTCAACCATTTAATTCGACTTGTCCTTCATTTTAAATTGTGTTTATAAGCCTATGAACATAGTTTCATCTTTATTTTTAAATTGGTCAACGACGCTCGTTTGATTTGATTCAATTAGTAATGATAACTAAGACAATGATAACTAAGATGTAAGATTATGACTATGATGATTATGGTTAATGTTTTAGTTGGTGGAAAGTTTGGCGGAATGGAAATGGTTGAGGTCCAAAGTGTGGAAACCATCCCAGTATTTAACTAGATCAGTGATGCACATCCTCATACAGTAGGACCAGTTCATTTACTTTTTACTTGTTCGCAAGCTGCATAGGATACGACTCCCGATACACTACGACTGATATGACTGGATACTGACGTACTACTGGATACGGGTCCCGGAAAATTATATAAACTCTCTCCCGTGGTTATACTCATTATTTCAAACTTGGAATGAATTTCAAATCGATACGTATAACAGTAGGCCTAAACCATCGTTCAACCATCGATGAATAATAATTGAAAGAACTGAAAATATTAAGTCTGTCCTGTAAATTTTAGGAATACGATAGTCATATTGAAACCTCTGCAGAAAGAGGTGCTATAAATTATCAACAGTGAGACAGAAAAATAAACAACTTAGACAACATGGATGAACAATTAGAAATCACGTTTATGGTCAACAGCTGACACAAAAAAAAAAACATAAGAACAGGTGCTTTTAAAAGAGTTTGTTAGTTGTTCTATCAATTTTTTTTTTTTTACTGTACCTAATTGCATTGTGTTTCATATTATTTTTTATAGTGTTTGAATTATTTAGTATTGTCATTATTAATTTAGTAATCTTTCTTACAAATACTGATATTTTTTTCAAGATAATATTATTTTAATTAGGTATGACGATGTTTAAATCTTTTATAATTGTTGTTGCATGTTATGCTGTGTCTAAGTGGCAAACGTATTGTCAGCAGTGTTTTCATTAATAAAAACTTATAGGCCTATATAGTGTTAAGTAAATAGTGATGCAATATCGTACTGAATGTCATCAGTCAATTCCTGAGAAAAATTAATAACAAAAGCTGGTCAAGAATTAATTTAGTGAATAATTTCCTTATAAAATTATTACGATATGATATCAAAATTATTAGGATTTGTATTTATTTGACAGTAAATGACCTATTGACCATTGTGCACCACTGATCTGGGTCATAATTTTCATGTATGTAGGCCTACCTCAGATGGAACTTTCCAATATCAACTTTCCAGTGATCACTTTTGATTCAACTTTTCCAACTTTCCTTCGGGCCCAGTTTACATAGGTACAATCAAACATAGGACTTTCAATGAAACTAGTCAGTAGTTTTAATATTCAGTCATTATTTGGACGTACAAAGTCCACAAACTTCCGCAAAATCAAATATAGTTTATAGTGAAGGTATATATGGGCTAATATTCATAGGACATATGCACTCGCTTGAACATGACAATTTCAAAAGACCCCATTTTGAAAGTATTCACATTTAAAAATGTTATATTGAAAATACACATCATTTCAGTTTGTAGGCCCACTAATTTTATTCACTGATTGACGTTCCAAATATGTTACATTTAACCATGAAATGTATATGTCCTTTGGAATCAAATACAATAATAATAATAATGATAATAATGATGATCACCGTCACAAAGGTGAAGCGAAAGAAAGGAACAAAAATTAAAATACAAAAATAAAACTGAGATAGTTACAGTGCACAATTGAACTACGTATTCATATGCGGTATTGGGAAGCGAAACAAATATCTAGATGGCCGTGAATCCAAAATTTTGGATACCGGTAATCATGAGATCGGTCACAACAAAAGCAAAGCCAAAAGCCAGCTCTTAGTATCACGCAAACAATTACGTAAACTACTAGAGTGAGTATTCGAGTGCTGCGAGTCCCACTTGTATTCAAATATATTAATTTTTTCACATAATGAGAAGCACAAACAAAATTAATATGTATTTTCAACATAATTTCAAATGGGAGCGCTGAAGAGCGAATACTGGAATATCGATACTACCAAAATTGACTGTGGGCTTAGCATGAATGCCGTAGAAGTCATTATTTCGGGTAATTGGTTAGAGCACAGAAGAGCTGCGGTTTAGGTTGTTTGGGACATGTTTTGATCGTTTCCTCGATTAGGCACATCCTCTTTCTAAGTAGACACGCCAAGCCAAGTTCACTCTTGTCAGTATCTTTATTCCAGTACAGTGAAATCTCTATCCATCATTCCCAGATGCATTGTTATCCTGCTTGTATCATTTTTTTTATCCCACTCCTATATAATCGATGTTAATTTTCCTGGATGGATCGTTTTCCTGTGGGGATAGTTTAACTTTTCTGGTCCCTTTAAAAACGATTAATAGAGGTTTCACTGTATTTCAAATTAAGGACTTACAAAATAATATTTATATTGTCTCAACGTTCGACCTTTCGTTTTTTTACTGACACAAAAGCCTAATCTTCAAGGGCGTATATAAAGATTCACGAGACGATACAGGTCTACCAGGCTGGTCGGCACGCTCGTTACGACCGGCCGTCGGTCGGTGGGCCGCGTTAACTGTCGCCCAGCGACTGCGACAAACTCTCCTCCTCGTCCGACCCGTCGGCCTGCTTGACGAACGGCTTCCGACACACGAAGAAGACGCTCTCGTAACCGTACTGGAGCATCGCGTTGGGGTTCTGCGCGTAGGTCGTCGCTACGTTCGACTCTTCGCGCTGCAATTCGAATAAGTCGGAATCAGAATCAACGAGCAACGGAATACCGGTATTAAAAATATACATGAATAGAAAATTCAAGAATATAGACAAAAAAATACTCACAAAAATAGAAAAAAAACACCAAAAAATCATTTAAAAAATTCAATCAAAGCCTTTGATTCAAATACAGAAAAAAAACAAATATTACGAGTCACAACAAAAAAATGGCAGAATAGAAAAAATGAAAATGAAAAATCACAAGGGCATATGGGCCCAAAATCGAATAGGGCCTATAGGCCCTAATAGCAAGAATTGAGAAATTGAGAAAATAAAATCACAAAAACTATAAAAAATGCAGCATAGGACCGTGAAATGAATGAAGAAGAATCCAAACACTGAGCCTATAACCAAGTCACAACTAAGTAAAAATTGAGAATATAAAAATGAAAAATCACTTCAAATCAAATATAATAGCTAGAGCAGGTGGCAATTCTTTCTATAGTATATTTTTTACCCAAGTAGGCCTACAGTTTTTATTTTTATTCATTGATCCCTACCGGCCTCTCATACGCTCGCTGAAGTTGAATGGTTTTGTCATAAAGCTTTTCACATTCAAGAGTTTTCACCACTTTGTTGCCCGAAAAAACGTAAGTCTACTAGACGGGTTCAACTGTAATTTACTTCATTATTTATATAGTCATCTTTTTCCTACTTGACATGACAAAAAATAAATACTGTTATGTCCATCGCTTCTCACGATGCATCACCGGTCACCTGCAAGTAACATCCAATTCATTTTTAATTCTATTTTTATCACTTTTAACGACACACTGTACTGATGACTAAGATCCATTGGTATTGATGAACGATAAATACAATTATGAGAAGAAAAGTCATTTTATTGTGTTTTTGAATAGTGGAAAAGAGCTCCTGTTTTTTGAGTAGTTTGCTACAAAATGCTACATTTCACATATGAATAGACTCCCAAAACAGAATGTGAATGCTAAATTCCTACAACCCCACATAACACTCATGAAACAACACATTTTTTTCGTTTTTCCTAACTAGGCAAACGCGTTATGTGTTTCCGCGTTGATGGATGAGCTGGAACATATCAACTTATCTTTGGATTGGTTATTATATATACATATATACACCTTGAGATCCAAACCATTACATCACTGCCATCTTATTTTACATTAATAATTTATATAATAATAAAGAAGGCTTTGTTTTAATCGTTTACAATCAAGTGGTGGCACTTGTTGCTTTGATTTGATAGGTATCTTAATAGCTTTGAATAATTGACACAAATAACATTATATATTTTTTTACATCGAAACGGCTGATCCGATTTGAGTAAGAGTTCGGAATAATGTGTATCATTATCAGATTGAAATTCTCTGAGAATTTGAATCCTCTCAGATGAAATATTTTTCACGAATGTTTTCCTCTGGCTTATTCTAATGGGATTTTTGAAAACTTTGGAATGAGTTTTCTCAGAAGTTGTTAAACCGATCGAGCCTCAAAACTATACAGCATCAAGTCAGATAGGGGTTCATGTGTGTGCCAAGTTTCAACTGATTTTGAATTTTTGTCTGACCTGTGGAGCGCGAACAAAAAAACAAAAAAAAAAACAAAAAAAATAGGCACTTTTTTTTCGGTATAGTGTAATTGAGTCTTCGCTTCGCTCATCCAATAACAAAAAAAAAGCTTACCTCGATGACGAAACCCATGCCGATGATGACGTTTCTAACGACCTCGTAGCTCGGCTCTATCGACTCCTCCTTGTCGATGTCGGAGAAGTGGTAGAGCAACGGGCCGAGGTTGACCCACAACCCGCCGGGCTTCAGTATGTTGTAGATCGTCTCGATGAACTGGACGATGTTGTGCGCGCAGTCGATGAAGAAACACGTCGCCACACAGTCCCACTCGTCTCTCTCCGTGTACACCTGGCCGACATTACAAGACGCGTCACTTCGTTGTCAATATATATATAAACTACAGGCAGTGGCGTAACTACTGCAGGGGCAGTTGGGGCAACCGCCCCGGGGCCCATGCTGTATCATCAAAGATACGTTTTGACGATTACCGAAAAATAATGAACGTGAATAATGATATACAGTCGGACCCGCATATAACGAATTTCAAGGGGAATGAAAATCTGTTCGTAAAAACAGAATTTCGTTATAGAGATTTATTGCTTTTTTTCATAACAGCACTTGAATTTTAGAGATTTATAAAGATAGGCCTACATTTACGACTTAGGCCCTATAGTATAGTACTGTATTAGGTGACATATTATCATTGCATCGTATCATCACTTAGTATGTTTGTAGAAAGTAATAGAAAACAACAATATCCTTTCATAAAGAACTTATCATCTGCTATCACATGACACCACAACTCCACACTTATCATGTTTTATTTCCTAGGTTACAGGACACTATCACGAATGGGGATGAAGGAATGTAAACAAAAAATAGATAAACAAAGTCATTGAAGATGTCACCATCACGTTATTATTTAGTGCGCGTTGAGCGAATGTTTGTTTATGGGCCGTTCCACTGTGCTTGGGCCGGGTAGGGAGGGGGGTGTAGCAAGAGTTATGACCACGTGCTGTACGCGTCACCAGCTGCTACGATGTACAGTCCGTTCAAAATAAATGTAACCTGAAAATAAATTCACGCAAAATGCTCCGATTTTCGAACATTTTGTTGGAAATAGCTGAAAATAATGAGCAAAATATGCTGAAAAGTGACAAAAAATTCGTAATAACCGAATTTTGAAATATAAATCACTTCGTTATAGGTCTTTATTTAACATTGTAAGGATAGGAGCTTTGAAGGGGGATGGTAATTAATTCGTAAAAACCGAAATTTCGTTAAAACCGAGTTCGTTATATGTGGGTTCGACTGTATATAAAAAAAATACTTTTTAACATTGCTTGAATTTACTTGAAAATTAACTAACTAATTTAAAAAATGATTCTTCAATGAGGAAATTCAAGTTGAACTCAGTTAAACAAGTATATTCTTGAATACGAATCGTATCAGAAACACTGTCATATTTTTTCACTGTAGTACTTACAGCACTCAAAATAAATATGAGCTTGATACTTTGACTTCATTTTGGTGAAAAGTCGACTATTTTTTCTCTCAAGAGTAAGTGTCATTCAATCTTTATCCTCGATAGAAGTTAGAACCATTTTGTTTTATAAAATGACATAATTGTGAAATGCATTTTAACCATTATTTTGAGTGAATTTCAATCATCTTCAATAGTAAATTGAAAAAACATGAAATATAGACGTTGCATGTTGAATGATATCGAAATGTCATCATTTTAGTTGATATAGTTTTTTTGTTGGGGGGTAGGGGTCCAAGTAAATCCTTTGCCCCAGGGTCCAAAATTCCGAGTTACGCCACTGACTAGAGGACATGACCGAATGCTCACCAGAATTAATAAACGCAACTACGCACCGTCAGACGGCGGAGGACTGCGTATTTGAGAACGCCAAGTGATGTGCTTCTTCATTACGTCCCTCATGTTTACGGTACTCTTTTTCAGGTCTTTCGAGGTCATGTTTTACATTACAAGTCTCTCTGGTGAATGAATAAATATCCAAATGTGAACGGTACCTCTAGAAAGTCGCCGGCAGCCATCGAGAAACTGGCCTCTGGCGGAAGTTCGGCTGGATTGATGTCAGGAAACGAGACGGGCTTGGTCTGATGCTCGGCCTTCAGGTTGTTGATGTACTGGTGGACCCACGGGTAAACCTGGTAGACGTTCGTGCCGCGGCATCTGACAACGAAAACAATGCATCATCAGGCGAAAAGGCTTATTTCGAAAAGGACTATTGGTATAGATTTGTGAATCAGTTTTTTGGTGATAACCTCTGAGCGGTATGAGATATCAAAATTCTAATGAGCAAGAAACACAGATAATTATAATAGCTTGAAGATGATACTTATAACTAATCAGTGACCTTGCCTCATCAGCCGCCCATGTAGCTTGCACAGGGAGAGAGAGAGAGAGAGAGAGAGAGAGACGGAGAGAGGAAAGGTACCAAACGCACAACAAGTTTGCGCAACAGCGCATTGACGACTGTCCGTGCATCTATCAGTGACCTTGCAGCCATGTGGCTTACACAGGGTGAGAGGGAGACGGAGAGAGGAAAGGTTGTACCGAATGCGCAGCAGAGCATTGACGACTGCCGTGCATCAAATCTGGCGACGATTGTGGGTTCGCCATATGCTCTCGCATTGGACGACCGGCAGCGTCTCACGGGAACTGTTTTTAACGCAAAATGTGATGTTTTTTTCACTTACCTTTATAAGACGCATGTGACTTTTTGATGACTTGAAAATGGAAAAAGTGCGTCTTATATGCGTGTAAATACTAGGGATAACATCGATTAATCGAGAATCGATTCAGAATCGATTCTAGTGCCAAACGATTCTAAAAATCGAGAATCGATTTTTTTGCTATTTTTTTTTCGGAGTGGCTATTTTCACCGGGTGGTGAGAATAGCTATAGCGGCTATTTTCACCGGGTGGTTAGAATAGCTGAAGCGGCTATTTTCACCGGGTTAAAACGGCCATTCTCACCGGGTGAATATTTCAGCCCGGTGAAAATAGCTACAGCGGCTATTCTCACCGGGTTACTTCAGCCAATCATACACGAGCACGACTGCGCTAGTGTCGTTTAGCCTCTTGTAATCACAGCGTAACTGTCATTGCTGCGTGCTGTGCGGTGTTGTTTAGACGTGTTATAGAGACCTGTTGCGGACTGTGTATTCGCGTTACATTTTCGTTGTGCCCGTTACATTCGTGTATTGCTTTGGCTGTAGGCCTAATGGCTGAAGATGCACTGTTCAATACAGATGGTTTCAGCACTTTCAAGGTAAGCTATTTATAATGATATCAAAAAACAACTTTCAACTTGTTTGAATGTTGGCATTGAGTAAAGAAGTATCCCACTAGGGCCTACTTCTACTACTTTGTTCTTTTACTTTGTTACTTTGTTTGGCAATGTTCGATGGATAGACAACCCCAATAGAATCTCTTTTCGATGGATAGATCTAGGCCTATCAATAGAATAGGCAATATTCGGAGTCCCCAATTAGGTACGATTTGGTTTCTGAATTACAACATAATCTCAATCTTGTTCTGGTATTAACATTGCTGATTATGTTTCAGGAATTTGTGGACAAGTTGGCTGTCTATGAAGCTGCATCAGGTGCTGTGTTCCGGCTCCTAAGATCAAACAGCGCCGAATATGAAAATAAAAGCAGGAAAATCAAAATTCCCGACTGCTTCAAATATTCATCAGCGACGTATTGCTGTGTTCATTATGGTTCGCCAAAAAGAATTGGGACTGGAGAGCGGCCCACACAGAGGTAGGTCTAACATGGGCTAATTCCCGAAATTATTTCACCTGGTGAAAATAGTCTGATGCCATTCTCACCACCTGGTGAAAACACTGTCTGGTGTAGGTTTAGCCTACATATTTGATATCCTCTTAAGCTGTTCAGAACAAATACTCATTTGTTTAGTCTGATGCCATTCTCCCCACCTGGTGAAAACACTGTCTGGTGTAGGTTTAGCCTACATATTTGATATCCTCTTAAGCTGTTCAGAACAAATACTCATTTGTTTAGTCTGATGCCATTCTCCCCACCTGGTGAAAACACTGTCTGGTGTAGGTTTAGCCTACATATTTGATATCCTCTTAAGCTGTTCAGAACAAATACTCATTTGTTTAGTCTGATGCCATTCTCACCACCTGGTGAAAACACTGTCTGGTGTAGGTTTACATATTTAATATCTTCTTAAGCTGTCCAGAACAAATACTCATTTGTTAATTGCTTGTTGCAGGTATCTCCCGAATGGTTGCACCTGCAAGTTCACCATTTCCTACAGTGGGAAGAAAGGGAAGCTTATTGTCGCCAACAAGTCCCTTGACCACCCGACACATATTCCGAACGTTGCCGATATTCCTATGTATGCCAAACATAGGAAGCTGACGCCAGAAGAAGTTCATTCTATAGAAGAAATAGTGAACATGAATCCGAACAATAAAAAGCTGAAGAACTTCGTATCAAACAAATTCGACAAGTTTACAACTCTAAAAGACATACGGAATTTAAAACAGACTTGCAAAAAAAAGAATAATGCAACCGACCTAACTCAACTCACGAAGGCACTGGAGGGCCTGGATACATCGGCAAAATTTGTGGTTGAAGTGGCAGATGATGGAAGATTGGGCAGCTTGACATTTTCAACCGGAGACATGTTACGTAACTTCGAAAAATATCCTGAACTATTGTTTGTTGATGGGACATACAGCATCAACAAGCACGGATATCCCTTGTACCAGATACTTGTGGAGGATGAACATGGAAGGGGGCAGCCAGTTGCATATTCATTCGTGGAGAATGAAACTGAAGCCATGCTAGACCGTATACTACAAACGTTCGTATCCTTTGTCGAGAATGTTGATGCTGTGAAAACAGTGTTTCTAGACAAGGATAAGAATGAAATATCGGCGATCAGGAAGAATTTTCCCAATGCAAGGATTTTACTTTGTCATTTTCATGTAGTAAAGTCTTTCAAGGCAAAGATTGCTGATCTTGCACTCAGAAAGGAGCAGAAACAAGATTTATTACAAATTGTGAAACGCGCAGTGCATGCCTTTTCGCCCGAAGAATTCGACTCGGCAATCGAAGAGATCATGGAGCGAAGCCAGGACCTGTATATTTACGTGGTAGAAAACTGGTTGGATTGTAAGGAAATGTGGGTCAAATATCTTCGGAAAAATTGTGTCACCTTTGGTAATAACACAAATAATCGGATTGAGAGTGAGAATGGCAAACTAAAGGATTGCTTGTCATCAGGCTGCAGTCTTGCCGATTGCGTACAGTCCCTCAGTAACTATAGAAATGTTATGATGGGTGAAAAGACATACATGACGTTCCGCAACAATAATACTCAAGAAATTCATGCAGCCGATTCACAGGAAATGACATCGATATTACAGAAGTTCACATCATACGCTAGGAAGCTAATACGCAAGAATTGTCAGAACATTTCAGATGAAGTTGTGAATACCGCACATGTTGACGATATGTACACAATTATCGGTCCCAACAACGATAATCATCAAGTAACGGTAGTTGAAGAACTAGTAACATCCTGCGACTGCACTTTCCACAATCAGCATCGCCTGCCCTGCCGTCACATGATTTCTGTGTGCTATGAAACTTTCTTGCCATTAGATTTCAACTTCTGTAAGCGTTGGATTGATTGTAGAGACAACAGTGATGAAGAGAGTGCACAACCCGGGATGGTAGCAATTTGCCACACACCAATACAAAAAAAGGTGCACACAAATAAAGAGAAGTATGTACAATCCAAACCTTATTTTGACCGTTTGCACTTGCTTATAACGAAGTGTGGCCACACCGAGTACGAAAGGAGGTTACAATTTCTTAAACAAACCATCAGTAAATGGGAACAGCAAGAAATAATGCTACAAGAAGATGCAGATGAACCTGCCACAGAAGAATGTATACCACTTACCGAACGTGACGTTGAAGAAGTCATCGATATTAATGAAGAACAGTCCGAGGCTGATCCTGGCGAAGACGAATGTCTTGTACCTACCGAACGTGACGTTGAAGAAGTCATTGATATTAATGAAGAACAGTCTGAGGCTGATCCTGGCGAAGACGAATGTCTTGTACCTACCGAACGTGACGTTGAAGAAGTCATTGATATTAATGAAGAACAGTCTGAGGCTGATCCTGGCGAAGACGAATGTCTTGTACCTACCGAACGTGACGTTGAAGAAGTCATTGATATTAATGAAGAACAGTCTGAGGCTGATCCTGTCGAAGACGAATGTCTTTTACCTACCGAACGTGACGTTGAAGAACAATCGAATGTAATGACAGAAAGCCAGGTACCAGTACGCGCTAATAATTCCACTCGAATGAATGTTGTGCAACTGGGAGACAAACCGGCAGAATCTTCACTTTTACGAATTCTTACAGAGAAGAATGTGTACATTCCAACAATAAAGAGCAGAGGTCGTCCCAAAGGGACGAGTAAACAGTTGACCTTCAACTCCAAAAAAAGTGTCAAAAATGTAATAAATGGAAATATATGTTACATTTGCATGAAGAAAGTGCCAAAGAAGAATCCTCGAACCAAAGTTATAGATTGGGTAGACTGTGACGCAAACTGTGGGAGATGGTTTCACAGAGTATGCATTGACAATGACTCGGGTCATTATACGTGCACATATTGTTCCAAGAAAAGAAAGCGTATGGATTGTGATGATAGTTAAATTGGGAGAATGTACCATGTTGCAGTGGAGACAATTATGTTTATGTAGATAGTTGCTAGACAGTCAAGTAGTTGTGATAAATTTGTACATATAAACATTTACCCATGTAATATTATATAGCATCAGTCATCAGGAGGTATTTTAATAATTTTGATGTATTTTTTCTACTTTTTCAATGTTGTATTATATTATCAGTCATTAGGAGGTATTTTAATTGCGATGCATTTTTCTGTACATTTACTCGTGTGCCATTATATATTATTGATAATTAAGAGGTATCTGAGTCCTAAAGTCAGAGGTATTTTAATTGTGTTGTATTTTTCTCTACATTTACTTATGTGATATTATATTATTAGTAATTACAAGGTATCCGAGTCTCAAAGTCAGAGGTATTTTGATTGTGATGTATTTTTCTCTAGATTTACTCATGTGATATTATATTATTAGTAATTACGAGGTATCCAAGTCAAGTCAGGGGTATTCTAATTGTGATGTAATTTTCTCTAGATTTACTCATGTGATATTGTATTATTAGTAATTAGGAGGTATCCGAGTCAAGTCGGAGGTATTTTATTTGCGACTATTGATTATTTGTCAAGTTATTTTCCAAGATGTATTATTACGATTCAATATTAAATTTTTTTATTCACACCACGTTGACATTTGGTTTTAGGCCTTCTCATAACGTGTCACATTTCTTTCCTTAATCCCTCTCTGGATTCCTGGCTAGCCTCAAATTCAGAACTTGAGTTGAAAATGGATGGTTGAGTGTAAAGTAGAAATAGCTCCTGTTGATGATTAATTTTCTGTTTTTAGAGAACAGTATAGGAGTTGAATAACACCACATAGAGTGAGTCAAAATCTTTCGCTCCGGTTCTTCTTTTAAAAGTTGAAACCAAGTGAGAGAGCATTATGTTCAAGTTATGCATACTAAATATATTATAATAATATATGAAACCAGTGGCGATAAATGATCGGTACAGCTACGGGACTACTAGGTCATGTAACCAGTGCGCAACCAAGACAAGCAATTGCTTCTAACAAGTTCTAAAGCAAATGTTAGTTGCTTTATCGAAATTATCAGCTATCTAGATTATGAGATATTTTCATTTGGGATTCAAAGTTTCACTGTCCACCATGATGCACGTAGTCAATTTAGTAGTTATTTCCTTCTTGAGAACCGTAATAAACACGTTGTCAATAGATGGTGTGGTGTGTAAGAGCTTCACATTCTAAGAGCCTCATATTCTCATATTCTTTCTTCACATTCATAGTCAATGGGCCTACTATAGTTGAGCATACTTTTCACATTGGAAATAACAATTGCAAACATACAAACTGGCATATGCTTACATGGTTAACCTGGTGAAAATAGTCTGTGATGCTATTTTTACCACCTGGTGAAAATAGCACCGGAGACTATTTTCACCACCTGGTGAAAATAGCACCAGGGACTATTTTCACCACCTGGTGAAAATAGCACCAGGGACTATTTTCACCACCTGGTGAAAATAGCACCAGAGACTATTTTCACCACCTGGTGAAAATAGCCTCTGTTGCTATTTTCACCACCTGGTGAAAATAGTCTCCGGTGCTATTTTCACCACCTGGTGAAAATAGTCGCGTTCTTTTTTTTTATCGAAACTGTACACATTTGTAGCATTTACGTCGACTGACGCACGTGTACCATCGCTCGCACATGTTCTTTGTAGCCCCTCCTATCTTTTACCTTCCCCTCCCGCCAAGTCCGGTCGAGAGTTTTCGTAATGAGACAAACGCCATTGGATCATTTACACGACAAAGGGCGTGGTTCAGCGTAGTGGGGAAGAATGTGTGTGTGTGTATCATGGAGGGGAGAAAGCTTCGTTCATGACCTTGAAGGCGCCACTTCGACAGAGCGGTACAGTTGACATAACACGATGTGCAACAGTTTTAGCTACATGAAAACAGCGCGGGAATATTTAAACATGTAAATGTACACAGAATTTTTTTTTTTCAAATTTGAAAAAAAATCGATTCTTAATCGATTCTGGGAAGTACAGAATCGATTCTGAATTTATAGAATCGATGTTATCCCTAGTAAATAGGGTATATAATCTACAGATAGACAATAGATTCACATAGGCCTATGTTCTACAGACGAACGTAAACTTGAAAGACGTGGCTTACGTACTTGTTTAATACGAAGTTGGACGCGAACAGCATGAACAAACTGAACTCGTTGCCCTGGCAATAGTAGCCGCGCTGTGCGATTTCAAACGCGAGCCTCCCGAGGCCGGCACCAGGCACCAGCACCTTCACGTCTGATGCCACGCTGGGTAACACACGGAAACAGTTCAGATTAAACATTCTTCTTGGGGTGACACTGACAGCGTGGTAATCAGGCCCTACGGATTTTGATACCACAATAATTAGGCCCAATTCAATAAGATTCTGAAATAATTTGTGAATTCATTAGCTGTAGTAATACAATTTTCAATAGGCCCTATTTTCACGCTGTCACTAATAAAGTAGCCTTCAGTAAAATTATTAAAATTCCAATTTTAAAATCAACAATAACATTTCAAAAATGTGTCACACAAATAATTGCTTTTTTGGAAATTAAAAGAAATTGATTGGATGTAGTTTCCTGAAAAATAACCGAGTCAACATGTAATTATAAAACTTATTTATATAGTAGGTTTATACCGGCATCATAAAATGGTTTCTGCAGGAGCTAAATTCTGATGTGTTCCTTGTAGGCCTACCGCCTACGTATCTGTTTGGTCCAAGGCTATTCACGAGCTAACGGCGTCCCACAATTTGGCCCAAAACGTGGCCGAACAAATAACAACCACACGGGCCTAGGACAGTGTACGTAATTTACTAGAGTTTTAGTAGGGGCCTACAGCTCATTTGGGCCTAGATAATATCTGATCACTCTAGTATAGGCCTACTGACATCTGTAACTTATTATGACTATAAGCCTACATTTTTAGTCGTCAATTTCTGAGGTCATTGTTACTATTATGTATTTACCATGTATTTAAAAACGACATTTGTGGAAATATTCAAAATTCTTCTATTCGAAGAGCAATGATTCAATGTGAAGTCAACTTACATCGTCTTCAGGCAAATTGATAGTTAATGGACTACTTATACTAGTTAGGCCCAGTATTACCAAGTCCAGTTAGTATTTATCTGAGAGTTGGTGAAAACAAATACCACAGGTAACCATGGTGATAACAAGTTTAAACTATCAGATAAAGGCTAACTAGACTTGGTAATACCGGGCCTTAAACAAGTTACCGGTAGTTAACTAACATTTAAATAGTAGATACTGATTAGTGGTTACTTAACATGGACTATTAATGTATCGTCCACTTCAGATTGAAACGTTGTTCTAAAATGAAATAATTGTTAGTATTTCCACGACTGACTCTTTTGAAATATGAACTGAAACAATAGTTTTTGTTTACATATTTACCACATGTCGGTAGGGTAGTGTGCCACGATCTCATCTATGATTGGTTGATAGCATGCCTGACGTTCGGCCTCCCCATCACTGCTCCAATCGCGCACAAATTGTTTCAACGTACCCTGAACTTTCTCAAGGTCGGCAGGGATGGGACAAGGAGTCACGACTTTACCCTTCATTTAAAAAAAGAAATAAGACCATTAGACTTGGATATGAATCCCTATACATTTATAGTTTAGTTTACATAGATTAGGTATAGTTTAAGTAGATTTTAGTTTAGATTAATCTATGTATTCTAATGATAATTCTAGGTTGATGCTTATTGTTTGTTTGCTTAACGACTCCGCTAATAGCTACGTTTTGTGGGTAAATGCTTACCAGTTCTGTATGACTTGAAGAATGTACATTCTCAAACATGCTTCCAACATCCTTGATTATAAGTTTGATGATGTAGTCGTTGTTTTCGATACACGTTCGTATGTTTAAAAGATTCTGTTGGTACCCATCTAGGAGAGCTCTATGATGTTCTGGCAAAGTTGCTAGATATTTCTCAGTCTTGACGACACGCTGAAGTGAATGTGTTCTGAAAATATTAAAAGGGTTTCCGACTAGTTGTAGGTTCAAATACAAACACAAATTAAAGCATCAATAAATTTATCGTTTACATACTACGACCATTTTTGTGTGTGTGGGGGGGGGGAGAGGGATCGGTGTTTTTCATGAAAAAAACACCTCTGGCCCCTAAATATCTTTGGAAAATACTTGGCACACTAAGAAATGACAGTACCGGTAGTATCATTCAAAAGCTCACTCAAATATGCCAAATATGCCTACGCAAACCACACAATTATTAAACTGTCAACTATTAAAGATATTAGGCCTATATAAGGTATTTTACATTTAAAAAATGCCAAAGCATTGACTTTTGGCCAAAATCATTAAATCTACCCTAGGCCTAACCATTTCCAAAATCAATAACCTAGCCATAAACTTCAAGTGTTGTGGCATTGAGTATATAGTGTTCAATGGTTATGCATGGTGTGGAGACCAGGGAGAGGCATTCATGTACGTCTAGCAAAGATGCTAGCGGTCGCAACTTGCGATCATCGAAAACCACCCCGCAAAGTTGATGGCAATTGCCGCCATGACAGTAGTTAAACAGGTTTCATGCCTTGCTAGAGCTTGCTAGGCGTACATGAATGCCCCTCATGGGCCCTACGCAAAATACTCTCAGTCGAGGTACCTATCTAAAATACTATATAGCCTGCAGCATTGAATTTGTAGTCTACAGATACCTTAATATTTGGTATTTCAAATACGAGATAGCCCCTACAAGATAGCCTGCATTTAAAAACAAAATGTATCCGAAATACAAAATACTAGACAGTACCGGTAACAGTATTATTATTATTATTATTTAACTCTTGCAAATGCACATAAATGCGCGGTGGCAAGTTCCCTAAGTACCCCTATCCCACCATCTCCTTAACCCTCTGACGGAATAACTTTAACCTGATGTCATCCCCTTCAAAAACATTTCTACTAAGCCCATTCCAGTCCCTACCTGTCCTATTTAAGAAAGAGAATTCAGTATCTGGAAATAGGTCTAGTCTACTTCCAAAAGATACATTTCAAAGATACTTTTTGTGAAATAAAAAAATATGGGTAAATTTGTCATACTTGGTATCAGTATCACACATAATTATCCGAGGTTAAAGACACTGGTGGAAATTTCACTTCCACCATTATATAACACTTCTCACCTTTTGTTGCAACTTATTTTGACAGGCGCTAAATGACCTCGCTGGCAATGCGCCTTAAAACTCTAATATTCATTCATTACCAACCTTTGAAAACTAAATTGAGTAGGCCTACCAAGTAACATAATTACCAAAAGATTCAAGTGGAAAGATGATTAACACTAAATATAATATGTCAACATTTCAATATAATTTTAATGTTTCAAATAGGTCTACAATAAATTGTCCTACTTGTGGACGGGGACATTGAGTATAGTGTCAACAATCCATTGTGCGATATGGAATCACATTCTGGGGTGGAGTGAGAGATAGCAAAAAAATATTCACGGCACAAAAATATGCTCTCCGTATAATTTTTGAAAGAAGAAAAAAACACAGTTGTAGGAATTTATTCAAACAGTTAAAAGTGATGACAGTTTCCGGTCTCTTCATACATGAAACTATTATGTACATGTCAGAAAAAATTTAGCCTCATTTATACAAAATTCCGACTGCCACTCTCATAACACAAGGTCAGGAAATTAGTTATATCGGACAAAAGCAAGGGCTGCGGTATATAAACAAAGTGTCAAATATAAGGGTGTAAATTATTATATATATAATCAACTACCTCAATGTTAAAAGATATAGATAATGAAGTAACTTTTAAAACAAGACTGAAAATGTTTATTGTCAAAAAATGCATATCTATGATATTGATGAATTTAGAACAGCATGTGAACATAAATGTCTGTGGAGTAAGGTTAATGAGAGGTCTTGATGAAATGTTCATATTATGTTGTCTGCTAGGAAATACGGTGTAATGCCCAATTCAATAACATTTTTTCATCCTCGGCTCATTTTATTATATTTCATTATTATTACCATCTAGATATTATTTACATTTATGACGTCTGTAGGATGGGTATCGTGTTTTATATTGTATTATCTGTTATTGACTGTCCATATACTGTACGTATATACATTCTATGTACCAGACCTTTGGACAAAAATGGAATAAATCACTATACTCAATGACGGGGGGGGGGGGGGGGGGGGGTTCTTGATGATATTTTACGTGATGTCTCCAGTAGCGTATAAATGAGGTTAAGAAATCGGATTGTTCTTCGCAATCATTAATATGAATTTGATGGTCATGCAATAATACTCCAAACTGATTGCAAACTCGATTTGGTTATTCTGATTTCTTACGCTTGAGCATGCATCAGATATCATCTGGCTATTTAATTGATTACTTCTGAATAATGACAAAAAATGTATCGTGTATTCCAATAGTTCGGAAAAGATTTCAAGATACCTTAAAAATGAGTATTTGAAATATAAAATGCAAGATACATTCTAAGCACGTATTTGAAATACAAGATACAAATGTAGGCCCATCTAAAATATGTATCTAAAGATACATGACTGTGATACTGGCATTAATGATACTACCTATGTCTAGTGGTGTGGCACAGGCTAGCCACTGATAGCTACAATAACAGTGGCACGTGTGTCAGGGGACATTGTAGGCCTAGGGCCTAGGCTGTGGTTTTAAGTTACGCCAAAGCATAAGCCAGTGCCTAACCCCTACACCAAATTGCAGGTGTAATTGAGGAATAAACCGGGCAAGACTGGACCCTAGTTATGGCACTTTTAATTTGACCTAGGCCTACCTGTAATATCGAAATGCGCAGACAATTCTTTCAAAATGTTCCCGTTCTTCATCATTGTCGTGAGGATTTCCCATTTTATTTGTTAATAAAACCTGAGCTTCGTCTAGTGCTGTTGACAGTTCCACAAGCAAAACTTGCAAACAGAAGCACATTTATGTACTGGCCAAGTGCGAGTGCGATCAGTCTTCAGTGGCCTCACATTGGCTTCCAGATTGCAATAACGGCCAGTGAAAATAATTCACTGCCTTCATGATGGTAACTTCAGCGCCCGGCTGACGTGGATCGCATGCGCAGTACGGCCTTACGTGGCAAACCCAGCTGTGTACCTATCATGTTGTCAACAGTAATGATTATCTGAATTTTTACGAGAATTACTAATTAAATATAGCTGTAAGTACTATGTTCACATAACTATATAGTTTTTGGATCATTCTCAATCGTCGGATTGATGATTATTTCTGGAAGAGCACTGCAAAATCGAAAAGTCCCATGTGTCATGTCATCGCTCAAAATAAGGTCAAAGGACTTTAATCTGTCATTTGATTAGACTTGAACTTGGGCTTTGAAAATTTGCTACCAGTAATTTCCATGTGTAACACTAAAGTTCTCTTCTCTTTCAGATAATTGTGGGTTTAAGATGAATCCACAATATTTACCCCAGCAGCCTCCCCAATATGGTGGGCCAATGCCTCCTAATCCAGGTTATGGCCCTCCTTTGGGAAGTTTTCCCCAAGGTGACACGAGACCTTCTCCTACTGGCACTCCGGGTAATTACCCACCACAGTCTATGCCTTCAGGGCCTCAACGAGGACCCCCTCAAGGATTCAGTGGTCCTGGTATTTCAAATGGTGCCCTACAACATCCTGAAGGAATGCAACAAATGCCGCCAAGTGGTATGTCTCTGAATGCAAGGGGACCTCACATGATGCCTCAGCAACCATCCCAATTGGGTCCACCTGTTGGTGGACAACCAAATCAACTAGCTAATCAAATGTCTGGAATGAATATTAGTGGACCACAAAATATTGGTGCACAGAGACCACCATCACAAGTAAGTATGTCTAGGCCTAGGCCTACTTATAGAACATTGACAAATAGGTTAGGTACCATTCCTGACCTAACCAAACACTATTGCCTGAGGTGGAATATGAAGACCAAGCCTAATTCAGCAATTTTGAAGTCATACCACGTCAAATGTAGGCGTACATAGACATTCAAGAAAACAATAATTAAGTCAAAAATAGCGCTTTAAAGTCAAATTTACGATATATACAAATAATTTGACAGTCAAAATTCTAGTAGTTGTCACTCATAGTCATATTCATTCTCATATCACATGCACTCTACATCAAACCCAACTAATTTCCCTGAAATGGTAATTACTCGGCAATATTACGGTAGGCTAGACCTACTTATATTTATATTCTATAGTAGGCGTACCATAGGTATCAACTAGCATCGTTACATAATTATGTGGGAATGAAAATAAGTGACATCTACTAAAAAGCATTACTATCAAATCATTTTCATATTATAAATATTTGACTTGTAAGCTCCAGTTTTTACAATTACTCAGAACTTGTTTAATTTGCATTTTGTTATATTGTTTCAATTTTTTGTCATGAATTAGCCATTACCTCATATTATTGTGTCTTTGCTGTGACCTATAGTAGGCCTAATCATTGAATGCTTATTTAGCAATAAAAATTACCTCAAGTGGCAGTATTATATTAATCACTGCTCAGTGCTTACATTGCACTACGTTGTGTAAACAAAAAAAAAAAAAAGCACAATAAACAGAAAAATGTTTGCAGTCATTTATCATGAACGTATGTCTAAACTTATGAAAATGAACTGTTATTAATAGATCTAGGCCTAGTGTGTTGTGTATAGGCCTATATAAATAATATGGAGCTCATTGTTTAGTGCTCAAACCTAAATACAATTACAGTGGGGCCTATTATTTATTTATTGTCGATCAACTAGCTTATAAAGCATAATAATTGTGCACATCAGTCATAGGCCTATGATGTTCTAATATGTTCTAACGTAGAAGAAATACCAAATTGAAATTTGGATAACCTGTGTCTTGGATCTTGACTTGGTACTAATCTGAACCATGTTTTCATTGCAGGGGTTTTCTGGTGCACCTTCGAAACCCGGATTCGCCACTGCACCAGGCGGTGGCAATTTCCCACCAGGTAGTTTTCCGCCGGCCGTAAACGGAAGTGTCCCAAACCTTTCCGACCCCAACCACCTTCCTAGACCTCAACAACCCCCACAATCACAATACACTAACGGCTCGATGGCACCTCCCCAGGGAATTGGAGGTCAGTCTCAAGGCCAGCCAGGCTTCCCTCCAGGAGCGGGGCCGCAACAGAATCAAATGGCCCCGCCAGGTCAATTAAGACAAACTCAGGGTCCGATCAGACCACCAACTTCGGGAGGTCCAGGACAAATGGCCCAACCCCAGGGTCAAATGGGGCCACCACAAAATCAAATGGCTCCCCCAATGGGACAAGTTCCACCTCACCAAGGCCAAATGGGTTCTTCAATGGGACAAATGCCACCTCAACAAGGCCAAATGGGTCCTCCAATAGGACACATGCCACCTCAAGGTCAAATGGCTCCACCACAGATGGGTCAATCTCGACCTCCGTCCGGACCTATGGGCCCGTCACCTGGTTTGATGACGCAACCACCGATGGGAGGTCCTCCGAATCAGTTTGGTGCCCCCGGTCAACATCAGGGTCAAGTGAGACCGGCAACGGGGCCAATGGTACCGCCACCCGGACAGTTTGGACCGCCGGGCCAGATTGGAACTCCTCACCAATTTGGGCAACCCCAGGTAGGCCTAGGTTTCTAGAGCTGTGTGATTTTATTGTTGTTCAAGATCTTGTTATTAATATGGGCAGGGCTTTGTGAGGAATCACAGTAGGCCCGTTTGTTTGTGTTGCACCAGCCTGCACTAAAGTCTTGATGCTGTTGGAAGGAAATGCGTCATATTACGAGTTTGGTGTGCAGGAAATGATCCCTAAATCTTGAGTGCTAATTTCAACGGTTCCTAGACGCAAAGTTTGAAAATGGGGAAAGTTATTAAGGTAAAATCACGGAGACGTAATTCTTCATGTCAACTTGCTTGAAAATAATGACATCCTTCATTCAAATATATAATTTTTCATACTCATCAACACGAATTTAAGCCTCAACAACTTGTAAGCCTATATAGTGTCCACCTACAATTTGATTTTAGCGCCTGCCATCTTGAACTGAACTAAGCACACCAGCTCAGAAGCTGGTGTAGAACTACTTGAACTAGTGCAAGTGAACTGGGACAAACAAACACGATAGTGTAGCTTTGGTGCAGCACCACGGTTACAAACAAACACGAAAGTGCTAGAAATGAAGAACCAGTGCAGGTAGTTCAGGACAAACAAACAGATCTAGTTGGATCATGAACCTTGCTCATACTATTTACAAAGAATTCAAAAACATATCAACGTCATGATTTGGTACATTTATATATTATTATAATTCATAATGTAAAGCTGTGATGACAAAGTAATTTAATTGCAATTCATGTCGTTTCTGTGCAGGGTCAAATGGGCCATCCCCCTGGTCCTCCACAAGGGCAGATGGGTTTCCAACAAGGACAAATGGGAGGCCCACCACAAGCGGTGGTGCACCCCATGGTCACACCGTCCCCGGTCATGGGGCAGCCAGGATACCCACCTGCGCAAGGAGGTACGTCTTTATCGGGTATATTCTTGTGTCGAAGTAAAGCCTATTGCTGTATTCGAACGTTGGTGATGATGATGTTGAATTTGTTTAGTTGAAATTGTTTGATAATTTGTTGTTCACACAGGAAAACGGAGTGAAAATATATATTAATTGACCCTTTCAGAAATAGAAGAACCAGAGGCAATGTTTGAAGTAAAGCGGGGTGTTGGTACCCGCATTTAAAAGTACCATGGCGCCAATGCTATTTAGTATGAATGATTTATATTATTGTGCGTTACAGTGGTCGTATTTACTTATACAGTGGTACCTTTTAGTACGCCTTTCAAGGGTTCAGACTGAAAAAATGTATCAATGTGAAAAACTCATTAAAGTAACTACTCAACATGGGGAGCGTGTGGTTGGGATCAAAAAATAAAACTTATAAATATGGTGAATGTAAACGAGAAACTTATAAACGAAGTTCTACAGTAATATTGTAGTAATATTGTATTGACTTCGCCTTTTTGTTATGCGTCAAATAAAAAGTATGGAAATTTTTGAGAATAATGATTAACTCAAGGAATTCACTCTTGAACTATTTCAAATTATCCAATCTGAAAACAGTGTTGAAGCAATTGAAGGGTCAAAATATTAGTTGGAATTATAGATCAGCTGGAATTCGGATTAACCATATTAACTAGTTGACATTGAAATACCGTACGTATATCTTCAGCCAGGGATCGACTTTAAATTCAAAATATGTCAAATTTCGGCTCAGCCAAGTTTGGATTAACGAGGGTTCACTGTACATATAACGGAGATTATGTTTCCATCAGGATTGTACAGCGGCCAGCAGCCTGTCATGAACCAAGGCTTCCCTGCCGCCCCTGGATACCCGCAACAACAACCACTTCCGGGCCAGTATCCGGCAGCTCAGCCCGGATTGCAGCCGCAGCAGGGAAGACGGCTTGACCCGGACCAGATGCCCAGTCCGGTAAGCTTGATCCGTCACGTATTAATGGAGATGAATGGGAACAAAAAGAGGTCAAAAAAGTTTGAAAAGAGGTCAGTAATGCTTTTTGAAGGCCAGAGAAGCACTACTGACCTCTCATTTTTAAATAAAATTGTACACAACTTTTACACAACTTTTAAATTCAATCAACGAATTGACTTCCGTGTACCGGCTAAGCAAACAAGGTGTAAAGATATGTTTAATATCAGTATCAGAGTGTCGTATCAATATTTTTAAGAGTTTATGTTGAGGGATTCGATCTATTCACAATAGAATTTTGTTCCGGAGTGAATTGACTTGACAAATGTTACACCTGGAGTCTTCAAAGTTTTCATTTTCGACTTGACAGTTGACGAATGGTAGCGGATGCGATTTTCATCTGTGATATATGTATGTTGAAGTTTCAATTCATATGAAAAGATTGTCACTATAAGTTATTTAATCATGTCACTCATTATTACTTGTCAGTGTTTAAATTCTATAGCTTCACTTTCTTAGTTTTAAAAATGAATGATCTCTATATTTTCCTATTTCAAGATATTCTTGTGTTTTCTTATTACAACTATTCTATTATTATATATCTTATTATCTCTATTATTAATCATGGTTAGTTGGAAGAGCGGCATCCCACCGAACCTCGCCATTTTCTTTTAAATGCCAACTATGTAAGTAACTATATGTATACCCAACTGTGTTGTGTTTTGATTTAGTATTTATTGAAAGAATTGTATTGAAAGTATTGAAAGAAATAAAGACTTATTATTATATTATTATTATATAACAAGGCACTTGTGATACCTTGGTTCCGTTGCTTCATAAATAATAATAATTAATAAGGCAGCACCTATAGCCAAGAATTTCTTGCTATAGTGACACCAGTGCACATGCGCGAGTGCCAGACAGTAATCTAGAAAAAAAAATCATATAAATTCATAGGCCTGTGCGAGACTCGAAATGTCGAGTCGGGTTCGAGCAGAGATTGTGCTCGAACTCAACTCGAATAGGCTCAGAGATTTGCTCGAAATTTCGGGTCTCAAACGTTTTTCAAGAATAAAATCACTCGACTTCACAAATTGCGATGTTTTAACTTTTTAGGTTAGATTGCGATGTTTATCCCGCCCAGAGGTATGACGTATTGTATACTACCAACCTAAGAAAAAAATCACTTACATTATTTTGCGCTCTGATCGCTTTTGAGAGAGTGTATCGGCCGTACTAAATTATGAATTTCTGATCCTACTTCTACTCCGCCAATCGCCGGAAACTTAAATGATTTTTCAGGAGAACATCTTTTCGTGTTAAAACACGCATTTTTGCACAGTTTCGGTTATTTTTCTAAATTGTGCTTTTTGAGGTACACTTACAAGTTACAATGTTTAAGTAGGCCCTAAGAATGAATAGTGATGAAGAAGATGACATATTTATGGGAGAGGATGTAAGGCCTTCTGTTTATTATGCCGATGAGTTACTTACTTTACTTTCTTCCTTATCTTACTTAGGCCTATACACATTTAGTCCCACATGGCTTGCAAAACATTTAATTAAACAAATTAATCCAGGACCATTCTTGCTCAAACTTTTGTGAGCTAAAATAATGTATTTTATCGCTTGAATTTTTACTTAAAATTCAAGCAAATTTACTTGCTCGCTCGAACTCGCTCGAAAAAAAACTGCTCGAACATCTATTTTTGAAGTGTGTGCTCGCTCAAAATTTGCTCGAAATTCAAGCAAAAACCTCTATGCTCGATCGAACTTGCTCGAACTAATAAAAGGCCTGCTCGCACAGCTCTATAAATTCATATAATCCAACTGATCAAATCAACCTAACCTAACCAATTACCAAATCACCAGATACCATCAAATACACTGAGGAAAACCATATTTTCAAACTATTACTTGGAGAGGTTTTTACTGAACACCCATTTTACTCTACAGATGATTTTTTAAAGCTCAAATTAGGCCTATAGTACACTTGTAGTAACTAGTATTATTTCAGTGTATTCTAGTAGCACCAGTACTCATATATTACATGACATGTGATTACTATTTAGTTTACCTTGACAACATTTACACATTGTACATTTATGAAATGTTTGAACTGTTACCAAATGGCAAATAAAATGAATAAATAAATGGAAAAAAACATCTTCAACTTCCCACGAATATTCGTGTACATAGGCCTATAGTTTTTCTTCACCAGGGAAATATGAAAATCAAAATATTCGTCTCACAAAAATGCGTGTCAATACCCACTCGGTAATAATAATAACGAACGTTCGTTTCCAGATCCAGGTAATGCAGGACGACCAGCGCACGCGCTCGGGCGTGTTCGTGACGAACCAGAAAGGCCTCGTGCCGCCGATCGTCACGACGACGTTCACCACCCAGGACCAGGGGCACACGGGGCCAAGGTTCATGCGCAGCACCATGTACAACGTGCCCGCCACCATAGATATGATGAAACAGGTAGGTCTCGTCATCGAGTATTTATTTTTTATAGGAAGTGTCTAGTCGCAAAGCGAAAAATGACCGAATACTTTGCGAACAAGAACTTAAAACGCTATTTGCAAAGTAAAAAATGGCCGAAAAATGGCAAAACGGCCTAAGCCTGCGAGTTATGTGGACAAAGCCAGGATGCGGACAGTAGGTTAGGTTTTTGAGGTTAGGTTAGTGTAAAAACCTCGCATATACTGCCGGCAGGCGGAACGGAGCCGGATGCTTGTTGCTCAATTTACTTTGCGAATAGCGTTTTCAGTCCTTGTTTGCTCAATGTACTTTGCGAATAGGGCCAGCCTTTTTTATATTGGGTAAGGAAACTAGGAAGCTAAGGAAAGGAGGAAGGACGCAAGGAAAAAGTAGAAAAGTAAGGAAGCTGATTTGGAACCAAGAGTTTCCGAGAAATGGTAAGATACTCATTTGAAATGGTTACCACTTGCCTATCTTGACATATGTAGCAGTTGCATAGTCAATGAACTGGAGACAAGAAAAAAGAAATGAAGGCCGCAGAAATGAAGTTCGTGAGGAGCGTAGCAGGAGTGTCAAAGTTGGAGAAGAAGAGAAGCAGAAATATAAGTAATGAAGTGGGAGTGGAAATGTTATCATTTAAATTGGAAAGGGAGAGACTTAGGTAGTACGGGCATATGCGGAGAATGGAAAAGGAGAGAATACCGAGAGCAATGTTTGAGATAGCAGAAAACAATGGAGCTAAGAGAAGAGTTGGAAGACCTGGAGGAAAGTGGCAGGAGAAAGTCAAGTTTGGGGTAGTCAACCGAGGAGGAAAATGGGAGGAAGTGGAAGACGAGAGATGGTGGGAGAATAGAGAACAATGGAGGGAACTCGTAGGAAGAGAAAAAATAGAGGATGGGCCTAGCAGTAGTGAAGAAGAGGAGGAAGAAGTCCTGCAGGAACTGGCAGGAACCGATTGATATGAGAAGTCTGCCCTAGAAAAACTGGTGGAAACACCCCCTGGCTCAATTTAATTGGTTATCTGGCTTTGAGATATATATATTATTATAATCGATGACTTCTAATCTTCGTCTTCCTCAGACGGGAGTTCCGTTCGGCCTGGTAATCAGCCCGCTGGCGACGCCGTTCGAAGGGGAGTACGAGCCGCCCGTCGTGGACATGGGCGAGGTGGGACCCGTGCGCTGTGTTCGGTGCAAGGCGTACATGTGCCCGTTCATGCAGTTCATCGACGGCGGCCGACGGTTTCACTGCCTCTTCTGCAAAGCCACGACCGAAGGTGAGAATGTTCTCTTTTTCAGTTCAAAATGCATTCAAAATTTGATTATTTAATTATTAAATTTGATCAGAATTTGATTAAAAAATAATTATAGCTTTTGTCTTCTTTACATTTCAACTTTTCAACATACAGTGATGATGGTATTGAAAAAGTTTTATTCCCAATCTATCAAACCTACAATAGGCATTATATAAGACAATTCAAATGTTGGAATATCATTATGAAAAACCCCATGCTGACGCACGTGAATTCCACTATTTCATACCAAACATGGAGATCTGAAGAAAACATAAACAAAAGTTTGGCTCATGGAAATGTTTAATATTCATTTATTCACAAATTGAAATTAAAATTGATAATCTTCCCCCCACTGCCACCCTCTTCACTACTCTGGTCTATTCCTCCACCTCCTCCTTGTCTTTTTCCATTGCTGCTGCCACCTCCTCCTCCACCCCCGCCGCTTCCTCTCCCGTCTCTCCTACCTCTGTCGCCTTCTCTACGAACGTTCTCCAATAACTTTACTGAACAAATACCATTATTACACCAGATATATATACCTTACCGAGATACGTTACTCCTGTGGCCAATAACGACATATGCTCGTTCCGATCTCGGCGACCATATTGGACATTTTCGAATAGAATATAGAATGTTCTGCTCATGGCGTAACTATCACTTTCATACGGAACTGCCTCCCTCTGTAGCTCAGTCAGCTGAGGCACTGCTCCAGAAACTGAAGTCATCGTTGAGTGTGGATTCGAATCCTGCATAAGGATGAGGATTTTTGTGAACGTCTTTCCACTTATCATCACATTGTAGTTTCATAATCACCTGCTCATTCGTACCCCCGTATAGTCTAGCTGTTGGTGGGGTCGTTAAGCAAACAATAATCATCATCACCATCATTGATAAATATGACTTTATTGATCTAGATTTTTAGCAGGCTTACTCATCAGTCATCACTTATTGAATATGTACCAAATTTTTTCTTGGCAAGTTGTTTTTAATAAGAATTATTATTGCTAGTCAACCACTCTTCCCTAACGAGGGTGTGTAATTTCAATTTATTTCTCACTTCTTTTCTATGGTTTTGTAAAATGAATATAAAAATGCGTAATTTGAGCGGCCGCTATTTGGGAGTAGACCTACACATTACGTTTCGTGCAAAGAAGAAGATTTTGAATATATATTTGATGAAAACAAGTTATCGAGCAATTACGCTTGCCTATAGATGAGATCAAAGCATCTCCGAAATACTGTCTTTTTAGTAATTCACTTTTCTTCGTATCCAACGTTTGCTAGCATGAACATTAATAAGTTCTTTTAAATTACGTTTCAAGTATCGAATCCTCCATTCATACTGAAATATAGAAAGTCATTCTGATTATATGAAAACTTTATTAAATCTCTGCTCACAATAGAGTTGCCCAAAGACACAGAAGAACAAGCAATTAGGGATAACATCGATTAATCGAGAATCGATTAAGAATCGATTCTGATGTAAAACGATTCTCAAATAAAAAATCGATTTTTCCCCAAAAAAAAAATTCGGTCCAGTGCTGTACTTCTTTACGTCGTAATAAGTGCTCATTTCGTTGTCTATATTATTCTGTATTGTTGAGATATTACTATCTGGACAAAAGCTATCCGTTCGGTTACGTCTGACGGAAATACCCAAATGGTACAGTACAGTTCAAAGAAGTCTCTAGCAGCTATTTTTCACGTGAACGCCTTGAGAGGGTTGAAAAAAAAAGTTGCAAATTACACTACTTTTTTGAGAATAAACTTTTTTTATTTTTTTATTTATTTTTTTTTTTCCCCCAAATCGATTTTTAATCGATTCTGGAGCATAGAGAATCGATTCCCGATTTTGAGAATCGATGTCATCCCTACAAACAATATAAAAAAATTCAATGAAATTTCAAATCTTCACGAACGTGTGTTTATGAATGATTTATTCATATGATGTAGCCAGGCCACCCTCGGTAGCTCGGTCAGCTGAGGCACCGCTTCAGAAACTTACGTCACCGTTGGGCGTGGGTTAAAGTCCCGCATAAGGCATGCGGTTTTTGTAAATGTCCTTTCACTTATCATCACTTCATCGTTTCATAATCACCTTGCTGTTGGTGGGGTCGTTAAGCAAACAATAATCAATCATCACGATGTAGCCAGATTGTGAATATAAAAAAAAAATGAAAAAATTAGTAGAGTATGATATCAACAGTGGAATAAAAATAAAATGAAAGTAAATGAAGATTAATAAAAATGTAAATTCATGTATGTTGTGTTGATGGAATAGAGAGAGTGAAAATACAGTCGGACCCGCATATAACGAATTTCAAGGGGAATGAAAATCTGTTCGTAAAAACAGAATTTCGTTATAGAGATTTATTGCTTTTTTTCATAACAGCACTTGAATTTTAGAGATTTATAAAGATAGGCCTACATTTACGACTTGGGCCCTAGTATAGTACTGTATTAGGTGACATTATCATCGCATCGTCACTTAGTATGTTTGTAGAAAGTAATAGAAAACAACAATGTCCTTTCATAAAGAACTCGTCCTAGGTTACAGGACACCATCACGAATGGAAATGAAGGAATGTAAACAAAAAATAGATAAACAAAGTCATTGAAGATGTCACCATCACGTTATTATTTAGTGCGCGTTGAGCGAATGTTTGTTTATGGGCCGTTCCACTGTGCGCGAGACGGGGAGGGAGGGTGCAGCAAGAGTTATGACCACGTGCTGTACGCGTCACCAGCTACTGCGATGTACAGTCCGTTCAAAATAAATGTAACCTGAAAATAAATTCACGCAAAATGCTCCGATTTTCGAACATTTTGTTGGAAATAGCTGAAAATAATGAGCAAAATATGCTGAAAAGTGACAAAAAATTCGTAATAACCGAATTTTGAAATATAAATTTCCTTCGTTATTGGTCTTTATTTAACATTGTAAGGATAGGAGATTTGAAGGGGGATGGTAATTAATTCGTAAAAACCGAAATTTTGTTAAAACCGAGTTCGTTATATCTGGGCTCGACTGTATATATGATTTGACTCTTCCGACGTATGAACCCTGTGAAGTGTGTCGAGGTGTAAATGTGTGTTCTCAGTCGTTGTACGTGTTCTGATCTTGTTGTCGTTGTTCTCGTTTCCAGTGCCAGCCGAGTATTTCCAGCATCTGGACCACACCGGGCAGCGTGTCGACCGCTACGACAGGCCCGAACTGTCGCTAGGCACGTTCGAGTTCGTCGCCACCAAAGACTACTGTCGCGTAAGTCCGCTCTCTTCTTCGCCGCAGTACGTTGAGTAGCGTCTCTCGGGTAGCCGCGCTCGCAGCAAAAATATGACCGCGCATGTCACTTCGATCCTGGTGGTCGTGCATCAAAATGCGCTTAGTTGCGCATTCAATCGGTGTTGCCCCTAGCAACTGCATGCGTCTGTAGATGCAAACAATTTTTAAGCGGTCGCAAATTGGCGGTCGAATCGTAGCTTACTCCCACAGAATGATGGTCAAATCAATCTGATTAAAAATGAATTCTTCCATATCTTTGAATTACAATAGATTATTTATCGTTCATTCATTCATTCATTATTATTATTTTCTATACAATATGAATATGAATTGAGCACAACCTAATTTCAATCATGAACATAAACATCGATAATACACAATAAGGTTGTAAACACACTAAAAATGGTACAAAAAAAAGTAATTAGGCCTATAGATGTACTATATCAGTTGACCAGCTGTAACAATTACGCTTACTCACTGTGACAAAATTCATTGTAAGATTTCACTTGAACGTTTACATAACTGTAAGTAGGCCTAGTTCATTTTTGAAACCTCGTTATTGTTGCTCGATGGTAATTTTTCCAAATGATGTATTGCTATTGGTAGAGCCATTGTACAAACGACTGAAATGAATTAATTGCTTTCCTTTGCTCATTCCAATTGGACAATTGAACTAATGTACAGGGTTATTTACAAATCCTGATGTAATTCTTTGGGCCAAAGTTGATTATTCAACTTGAATATTTAGACAAACAGTCGGAAAGTTCCTGCCAGTCCCGACTTCTTCCTACGAGTTACAAGAAAAGAAGAAGAAAGACGGAAGGGTTACAGGTAGGGTTAGGAGGTGGAAAAGGGGGGAGAGGCTGAGAATATTGGAGAGTCCATCTGAGATGATCCGAGACTTGGGATGGCGGGAATTGGAAATACGGAGAAAGGAGGATCGGATCTGTAATTTCTTCAGGGTAATGGAAGGAGAAGGGGGCTGGGGAGAGTTGAATAGGTTGATTGAAAGGAATGAGTCAGGGTATGGGGGTAGGCGAAGTCATGACAGAGCAGTAGTTATAAAGGGGGCTAGATTAGATGTCGGTAAGTTCTCTTTCTTGAATAGGACAGGTAGGGATTGGAATGGGCTTAGTAGAAGTATACTTGAGGAGGATGAAATAGGGTTGAAGCTATTCCGTCAGAAGGTTTGGGATGCGATAGGATAGGATCGATAGGGAACTTGCCACCGCGCATTTATGTGCAACTGCAAGAGTTAATAATAATAATAATAATAATAATCTCTTGTCTACCATTTTCTCCCATTTTTTCTCCTCGGTTGACTACTCCGAACTTGACTCCCTCCTGCCGCCTTTCTCTTGATCTTAAAACTCTTCTGTTAACTCCATTGTTTTCTGCTATATCAGACATTGCTCCCTCGTTTTTAACGAGCGATTTTCAACCCTGAATTTAACCCCCGTTAAATTCAATATAAATGAAGAATAAAATGACCGGCACATGTAGCTGAGTGGTTAACGCACTCGCTTTATGTCCGGGAGGTGAAGGGAAATACCAGACCCAGTTCAATCCCCGCCACCGTCCATCTTTACAGGGGTTTTTCGTGGTTTCCCTCTGTAGTCTAGGCTAATGCCAGGATGGTTCCTACAGTATAGGCCACAACCGCTTCCTTCTCACTATCCTTCCCAATACCTAAGACACCATCATCTCATCAATTATTCATTGGACGCCAATAGATCTTGGTTATCATTGTAGTACGTCGTTGAAACCCAATATGAAAAGAAAAAAAAGAAAAATCTCAGTTATCATTTAAGTGCGTCGTTAAACCAAACGTAAAAAAAAAATGAAATGAATATTCCATGCCGCCGCAATCTTACGCGATACTGACGTCTCGAACTATTCGTTTTCCAGAACAACGTGTTTCCGAAGCCGCCGGCGTACATCTTCCTGATCGACGTGTCGTACAACAACATCAAGTCGGGCCTGGTCACGCTGCTCTGCGGCCGCATGAAGGAGATCGTACGACTGCTGCCCAAGGAGATCGGCGCCGAGAGGTCAAACATGAGAGTCGGCTTCATCACGTACAACAACACGGTGCACTTCTACAACATCAAGGTGTGTACGTCGAGCTGTGCAAGCAGAGCTTTTTGAATTCGAGCGTGTTGCAAATATCTAGGGATGTGCGAATCCACGTTTTTCGAATCGAATCCGAATCCACTTTCAGATTCAGATTCGGTCTAGCATAGAAGATTCGAAAATTTCGAATCTTGGCGCCATAAACAAGGCAACATTCCATTTGCTATTCTCAAGAACAATTGTTGTAATGGTTAGACTTGTGTTGCATAAAATGTTTTATGCAGGAGTAATTATGAGAATGCAGAGATGAAATTTTCACTTCCTGGATCAAGTGTAACTTGGTCAGCAGTGTCGTTTGTCCCATTATTACGCTTCACAATGTGTGTTGAAACAAAAAAAAATGTAAAATGATGAAATAGAATTTAATGTTAAAAGAATCAAAATATCATGAAACATCAAGAAAATCAAAAATATATAGGCCTATCCTTGCTAAATTCCTACATCTCTAGTCATCGCATTCTCCGCGGACGTTCGCTCAGTACGTTGACCGCTTTTCTCGCGTCTCGGCTTTTCCAGGGCAGCTTGGCGCAGGCGCAGATGATGGTCGTAGGCGACGTCCACGACATGTTCATGCCGCTGCTCGACGGCTTCCTGGTCGAGCCGTCCGAGGCCGAGCAGGTGATCGACAGCCTGATGGTCGAGATACCAGCCATGTTCGGCGACACGCGCGAGACGGAGACGCTGCTGGCGCCTGCGATACAGGCCGGACTCGAGGCGCTCAAGGTAAGCTGCTGGGTTGAACTCTTGCACGATATCTAGCGTGGAGCCTTTAGTAGCTGTATTTTAGTTTTTGATCAAGAATTAATGAAGAAAATGTTGGATTTTTTTTTAATTTTTCAAACCTTGGCCTATTCTTTGTTTTATTTCATTTTTGACTGCCTAAGAAATCATAGACCTAATAAAAATGGGCTGATCATTAGTTTTTTTTTTATATATATAATATCCTCATGCCTATTCATAGTTCTATTACATTTTTGAAAACAAAATAGAACAAATTTGTATGCCTAGTATAAATAGACCAATCATTGGTAATTCTTAGCAAGGCATTATCAACCTAATGAAATTTATATGGGTACATTGTAAGTAAAGTATAGGGAAGATTTTAGGTGCAATACATTGCATATTGTTGTCTGAGTAATAAAATCATGGGCCTACTTGAATGATTCAATTCAGATAAGTAGCGGAAAATTGGATTTACTTCTGATATGAATTGAGTAAAAGGAGAGGAAGAACAGCAGCTTACCAAGGTCTATGAGATAAAATACTTATAGACCTTGGTAAGCTGCTTCTTTTTCCCTTTCTCTTACTTTTTCATTCCTTTTGCGAGTGTTCATTCCATCTCTATGAACGGAATTGATATTTAAGAGTACGGCAAGTTTTTTGGCCGTGGCAAGACCGCAATTTCGAGAGCTGACATGCGGTTTGTCCTGTTTCTAGGCGTCTGAGTGCACCGGCAAGCTACTAGTATTCCATTCCTCGTTGCCGATCGCAGATGCTCCCGGCAAACTCAAGAACAGAGACGACAGGAAACTCTTGGGTACCGACAAAGAGAAAACAGTTTTAGGTGAGTCAATTTTTACAAACTATATATAGGCCTATCTAGAGGTGTAGGAATGTAGCATTCATGTCTAGATTTGGTAGCCTATGTTTATACTAGGAAAACGCCATATATGCGTTGTTGGACGAGCGGATAGTAATGGTATGACTTTTTTTCCAAACTTTTGCCTACATTCGCCAATTGGGTGACATTTAACCCTTTGAGGTACAATCACGACCTAGAGGCGTGATCGTTTCTCTGTGCCACTAGGTACAACAACGACCTAGAGGCGTGATAAAACAGTCTTTCAAATATCCCTCCATTTCCATTACATTGTGAGTTGATGTAGTTCATAATTTACTACTAGATGGTGCACATGTCAAGCTATCTTGAACAGCTGTTTTTGTCACGCCATGGCCTTGTTGATTAATGTAAATAATTATTGTTTCCATGACATTTTCTAAGCAAACTTTTGTGATGCAAAATGGCTGCCAAGAAATTGAAGTTAGGCATCAATAACATCAATAATATACTTTCAAAGAGCAATTGTAGTGATTTGTAGGAAGAAGATGAGAATTATGATAGGCTTTAGTATTAATGAAAGTCAAGAAGGTAGAAATGGCAGTCTGGCAAATTGAGTAATGTCAAAATAAGCTTAGGCCTAGATGGTGGTAGTAGTTGTTGGCCTAGCCTAGGTCTGACATCGGTCTGATGATGTTTCAATGTCTCAGGTATTTTAATAAATGGTCCTTGTTATATTCAAATTATCACTTGGAAATTTGGAGAAGATTGAATCAATATGTCAGAAGTTATCCAAATGTTTGTGTGATTGTGTACCTTTATTCAACAACTGGCGTTGTAAATAGGTACTCTGGGTCAAGTATGAGCCTGAATAAATTGTACCTCAAAGGGTTAAGTAAGAAATGGGTAAAAACTGCTTCGAGTGGAACCAATTTAATTTAGCACATTTTATAGTTTTTCTTCAAAATGGCTCACCCGATCAAGCTGAAAGTTTTCAGAAATGTGTACCACAAATGGCTTGTCATTCTGCTTCAAGACATGTAGACATGATAATAATAATAATAATAATAATAATAATAAGTCTTTATTTCTTTCAAAACACAAATTGGGTATACATATAGTTATTTAAAAGCATTTAAAAGAAAATGGCGAGGTTCGGTGGGATGCCGCTTTTCCAACTAGCCATGATTAATAATAGAGATGATAAGATATATAATAATAGAATAGTTGTAATAAGAAAACACTAAGAATATCTTAGTCATATATAGTCACATATAATCAAGCTCTCGTAACAAAATTCTCATTGATCCAAGTAATTTTCTTCAACCGTCAGTTTTGTTATTTGTAGAATGTAGTGTATTTTTATTATTTCAATATTTCTCTATACTGTTCTTGTTGAGTGCTGAAGCATTCACATATGCGTATCGAATTGAGTAATTGAAAATCTCAGTTCAGACGACACTGAAAGTTGGCTAGCCACCCTCGGTAGCTCGGTCAGCTGAGGTACTGCTTCAGAAACTGAAGTCACTGTTAGGCGTGGGTTTGAGTCCCGTATAAGACATGGGTTTTCGTAAACATCCTTTCACTAATCATCACTTCATAGTTTGATAATCACCTGCTCATTCGTACCCCCGTATAACCTAGCTGTTGGTGAGGCCATTAAACAAAGAATAATCAATCAAAATCAATCTGAAAGTTGACTGATGAATGTTTTTCTGACAGTCACCATGGTCACTGAGCTTATTTAATCAACCAAACTTTATGATTCGCTGCCGTCTAGATATTTGTTGCATTTTCCAACACGCGCTGTATCGTATACGTTACTAACCGGTCGCCTGTTTCTGTTCCAGTACCGCAGAACCGCGTGTACAACGACCTCGGGCAAGAGTGCGTCGCGGCCGGCTGCAGCGTCGACCTCTTCCTCTTCAACAACTCGTACATCGACATCTCGACCATCGGCCAGGTGTCCAGACTGACGGGCGGCGAGGTATTCAAGTATACGTACTTCCAGGTGAGTCGACGCGATACGTTGTCGAGAAATGTCCGATCGCCGTAGTTGTCTCCGTGTTGTAAAAGTCCTTTCAATTGACGACTTGCAGTCTCCGCCCCCATGACGTCAAAAATCATACCGTCCAATCAACGGGGCTGTTAGAACTGTAGTCAAATTCAAATATCCAATCGGGGTATCTCCAAATGACCACAAATGATATGTTCCAACTGGCCTGGTTAAGCCACGCCTATTTCGAGTCTTCAATTATCAAAATTTCATAGTTTCATCACAATGTAGTGATACCAACATAGTTTATCATAATATCAAGAAAGTGTACCGATGCGCGTCTTCAAAGTGAAATATTTCTGGGGTCAGAATCTGAGTTCAGGGTCCCAATTGCTTGTAGTGCAACTATCGCTTTTATATGGAACTGCCACTCTCGGTTGCTCGGTCAGCTGAGGCACCGCTTCAGAAACTGTGTGAGTTCGAGTCCTGCATAAGGCATGGGTTTTTGTAAATGCACTAATCATCACTTCGTAGTTTCATAATCACCTGCTCATTCGTACCTCCATATAACCTAGCTGTTGATGAGGTCGCTAATCATATGGAACTACAATGCTATACAATGCCACTGGTACCGTAGCCATTCTTGAATTGAATGTTGGGTTGAAGGTGCGTCGATATCGAGGTCATTTTGCACCGTAGCCATTCTCTTATCCACAACTAGTTCACGAGGAAATCCGCTGAATCGTGACAGGCAATCGGGACCTTTGACTCTGAACTGACCGCAAGAAACCACAAATACGGTCCATGTTCAATACTTCAAATGTCATTCAACGTTTATTCTGATGTTTCCTCAGTCGGACTTGGACGGCGAACGACTTATAGCCGACATCAAACACGACGTGAGCCGCCCGATTGCGTTCGACGCCATCATGCGCGTGCGTACGTCGACCGGCGTCCGTCCCACCGAGTTCTTCGGCCATTTCTTCATGTCGAACACCACCGACATGGAGCTCGCCAGCATAGACTGCGACAAGGTAACAATTTCAATTCAATTCAAAAATCGTTTTACAGTGGAACCTCAATTATACGTTTTTCGGGGGACCGGACTAAAAAATTGTACCAACGTCAAAAACTTATTAATGGAACTATTCAACATGTGGAGCATATGGGTTGGATCAAAAAATAAAACTTATAAATGTAATAAGTGTTTAAAGGAGAAATTTATAACTGAGGTTCTACTATATCTTTACTATTAAAATCATGGGAGGGAGAATCTGTATGTTCGTAGCGTTCGTAGCATGCGTACCTGTGTTCGTACCTGCGTGCGTACATCCGCTCTATGAAATGCCTGATAGGGCGGGAGTTTCGGGTAGTGTGAACGGGCGGTAGTGTCGAATAGGGGAAAACGAGGAGGTGGGGAAACCACTGAGCTCAGGTTTTCCTGTGATGCGCAACTGTGCCTAGCAGGGGAGGGGGGGAGGATGAAGGCACACCATTTACTTCCTAATCATGGCACGTCGTATACGACGGGCGCAACCTTCTAGTTCTGTACGTAAGAAATTAATGTACAGTTTTCATTTTTTACATTGTTCTCACTTCGGTTGGCCTACATAGTTTACAATACACACACCGATGGTTGATAGATTATTAGACCCAGAAGGATCACCATTAGATTAAATGAATATTAATATTTATAAACAATAATATCAATTGGAGGTGGATACAGTTACGTAAAAATGAAGCAAATAAAGATTTTGTGTTTCTGAGCATGACAAGATTCAATTTAATAAATAATGAATGTATTTTCAGGCATGTAGCAGTGTTTGATATTATGATAATAATAATAATAATAATAATAATAATAATAATAATAATCTTTCGCCTCTAGATTTGTATAACACCGAATGTGTAACTAAGCAAATAGAGGAGAAAGATTTTATTTCAACATGGAGGGCGAAATCGCTACATGGAAGATTTACGAAAAATTTAGATATGGCTGATAAGTTATCTTCAATGAAGTGGCTGCAAGAAGGAAGCTTGTATAGTGAAACTGAAGGTTTCATTATTGCTATACAAGACGAAGTTATATCAACAAAAAATCATCAAAAATACATTCAGAAATTGACCATTGATAATGACTCATGCAGATTATGTCATACGAAGCCAGAGACTATTCAACATATTACTTCGGGCTGTTCGAGTATTGTCAATACTGAATATCTTCACAGACACAATCTATCTTGTAAGATTTTACATCAGCATCTTGCCCAAGCTCACGGTCTTCTTACATCTCAGTCTAGGTATTATGACTATCAACCAGAGCCTGTTCTTGAGAACGAACGAATTAAACTTTTCTACGATATTTCTGTCATAACTGATTTAATCATTCCTCATAACCGTCCTGATTTAATAATTGTTTACAAAGACACTAGAATTGCTCATCTCATAGATATGACACACCCAAACGATCATAACATCAATCAAGCTTTTGTAACCAAGAAAACCAAGTATCAGGAACTGGCCACTGAAATCGCAACAATGTGGAAATTAAAGCAAGTCCTCATCTTCCCCGTCGTGGTGACGGTCAATGGGCTGGTACATAAGGAACAGGCGGAATGCATGAAGAAAATGAACATACCCTTTAGTACAATTCACAAAATTCAACGTTCAGTTTTATTAGAGACATCTAGAATAGTTCGGAAAGTGTTAAGTGTATCGCAATGATTAATTATGAATGCTACGTATGTAATTTATTTACCCGTAGTGTGATAAATGTTTCCATATACTTGTATAATGAGAATGAAATAAATGAATATAATAATAATAATGATAATGTTTATTTGATAGCTCAGAAGCCAATTTTTTTACACATTCATTACAAACAATCCAGATGAAAGTCGAGATTAATCTACATTACCATTGACATATTGTGTTATACAAAAACATATTACAATTACAAGTATTTAGGCCTAATTCTTAAATATTAGAGACAAATCATAAGTATTTGTGAGTAGTTTTAATCCATTCGACGCACCTACTCTTGAAACATCCTACACTTATCAAGTTTCTAATGGTGTGGGGCAGATAGGGAAAATGTATAGAAGCCCCGCGTAAGAAAGCAATTTCTTGTGTGCGGGCTGACATGAGTAGGATGTTGACTAATTTACGATAGTTCGGTGACCAACACGATACACAATTACGTTGGAATGCCAACCAATAAATTACAGTGAAACCTCTATTTATTGTTTTTCAAGAGACTTGGAAAACTAGACTACCCATGCAGGATGATCCATCCACAAAAATTTGAAAATTCAAACTAAACCCTAGTAAAATAATACCAGAGAAGAAATGGTTTTGACCCTTTTGCAAATCAGTCATAACACTTCTAACTCAAGCTTATTTATTTACATCAAATCAAATTGAACTGTGATGCACTATATGCAATGAAATTCTCACTGTGAAACAAATAAGAGAAAAGACGTCGAAGATAGCCGAATACACACGATCAGTGAAGCAGTTCCTCGCACGTGTGGCATAGCTTTCTCTCGCGCACAATACAAAATTGCTTCAATTCTAACCGGGAAGTGATTTTCGTGGAAAAGGAGTTTTTTGGTTAATCCGAATTTTTATAAATCGAAATCACTTTTTGGGGGTCCCTTGAATTTTGGATTACCAAGGGTTTACTGTATTAGTATAATACTAAAGTGCGCTTATGTTTGTCCGGTCGGCAGGCGGTAGCGCTTGAGATCAAGCACGACGACAAGCTGACGGAGGAGGACGGCGTCTACATCCAAGTGGCGCTGCTCTACACGTCGTGCAGCGGCCAGCGACGGTTGCGCGTCCTCAATCTCGGCCTCAAGACGTGCACGCAGATGGCAGACCTGTACAGAAGCTGCGATCTCGACACGATAGTCAACTTCTTCTCCAAACAAGGTTGGTCGATTATCTAGTTGTTTGTTTGTAACGGCTTGTGGGACGAGCTTTCACAGGATTCGATCACGCTCTTCCATTCACTGCTTCAAAAATAGTAGGCCTACTGTATTAGTTATAGCTACAGTAACGGCTCTTTACTTCAAAATGAAATGGAATCATAAGTAGGTAGGCCTACACATTCTGAGTTTTAAATATTTGAACTGTCAAAATATTGAACATTGAGCTTTTGGGGTAAAATTCTCTCCAGGGAATTCCAGCAAACTTTTACCATCACAGTTTGAATAATCTTGAAGTAGAATGACGAGTTTTCGTATGACTTTAATAATATGTTACTGCACTACATCACGTAGGCAGCTCGATACAATCACCTCTATGTATCTCTTCGTCTAGTCGAGTAGCGCAGCGTCGGGGTAAACATTGAGACAATGCCTACCACCTCGGTTTTGTCTAGTCTATAATATCTCTCTCTCTTTTCGTCAGTTCTGTGCACTGCATCACGTAGGCAGCTCGATACAATCACCTCTATGTATCTCTTCGTCTAGTCAAGTAGCGGAGCGTCGGGGTAAACATTGAGACAATGCCTACCACCTCGATTTTGTCTAGTCTATAATATCTCTCTCTCTCGTTTCGTCAGTTCTGTGCACTACATATTGCAGGCAGCTTGATATGCCGTCTGGTCTATAATATCTCTCTCTCTTGTTCCGACAGTGGTGTTCCGCCTGATGGAGAACGCTCCGAAGCCGGTGAAGGATGCGCTGGTGAGCCGGTGCGCGCAGATGCTCGCGTCGTACCGCAAGAACTGCGCCAGCCCGTCGTCGGCTGGCCAGCTGATCCTGCCCGAGTGCATGAAGCTGCTGCCGCTCTACGTCAACTGCATACTCAAGAGCGACGCCGTCTCGGGAGGTGAGCAAGCGCAACGTTCATTACGTTGGATTAGATTTCCAGTGCAAAATGAACACCTCGTTGACGCGCTGTGAAACCCTAATATTCATTGATTTGAATTGAATTTGAAACTATTCAAGGCTTTGCTACATGCAGCAAGAGTACTGAAAGTAGGAGGGTGGAAAAAAATGAATTAAAATATTTAGGCCTAATGATAATGTCAAACCTTTTATTTAAATAATATAGGCCTATATTTATATTAGGGATGACATCGATTCTCAAAATCGGGAATCGATTCTCTCTGCTCCAGAATCGATTAAAAATTGATTTTGAAAAAAAAAAATTGGAAATTTTTTTTTTCCCCAGGGCCAGGGGGTGTTTCCACCAGTTTTTCTAGGGCAGACTTCTCATATCAATCGGTTCCTGCCAGGTCCGACTTCTTCCTCCTCTTCTTCACTACTGCTAGGCCTATCCTCTATTTCTTCTTCTCTTCCTACGAGTTCCCTCCATCGCTCTCTATTCTCCCACCATCTCTCGTCTTCCACTTCTTCCCATTTTTCTCCTCGGTTGACTACCCCGAACTTGACGCCCTCCTGCCACCTTTCTCTTGGGTCTTCCAACTCTTCTCTTAGCTCCATTGTTTTCCGCTATCTCAAACATTGCTCTCGGTATTCTCTCCATTTCCATTCTCCGCATATGCCCGTACCACCTAAGTCTCTCCCTTTCCAATTTAAATGATAACCTTTCCACTCCCACTTCCTTCCTTATATTACTGCTTCTCTTCTTCTCCAACTTTGACACTCCTGCTACGCTCCTTACAAACTTCATTTCTGCTGCCTCTATTTTCTTTTCTTCTCTCCAGTTGATTGACCATGTAACTGCTCCATATGTCAAGATAGGCAAGTAGTACCCATTATAAATGAGTATCTTCCCACTCCTTGGAAAATCTTGGTTCCAAATCAGCTTCCTTACTTTTTGAAATAGCCCGTCCGCCTTAGCTATTCTCTTATTCACTTCTAGCTCTACTTTTGCCGTATTACTGACAATACTTCCCAAGTATGAGAACTCTTCTACTTCTTCCAGTTCTTGACCTTGCAGCTGTACTTTTTCTTCAATCTTTCTCTTCTCTCTGCTCATCACCATTGTTTTGCTCTTTTCCACGCTAATTCTCATCCCAAACTCCTCTGTAATTTCTTCCCATCTTTCTACTTTCTCTTGCACCTCGTCTCTACTGTCTCCCCATATTTTTTAAATTAAAAAAAAAAAATATTCTCAAAAAAGTAGTGTAATTTAAAACTTTTTTTTTCAACCTTCCCAAGGCGTTCACGTGAAAAATAGCTGCTAGAGACTTCTTTGAACTGAACTGTACCATTTGGGTATTTCCGTCAACGTTCGGCTGTCAGACGTAACCGAAGGGATAGCTTTTGTCCAGATAGTAACGTCTCAACAATACAGAATAATATAGACAACGAAATGAGCACTTATTAACACGTGAAGCATGACAGCACTGAACCAGAAAAAAAAAAAATTTGGGGGGAAAAATCGATTTTTTGATTTGAGAATTGTTTTACATCAGAATCGATTCCTAATCGATTCTCGATTAATCGATGTTATCCCTAATTTATATATGGGGCCTAGGCCTATATATTTTTTTTTTTTTCATGTAATCCAGTTTAGGATCTTCACCACCAATGTAGCGTATAGGGTATTGACTGCAAAGTACCGATAATGGAAAAATGAGTGAATAAAATGAATATCGTCAATGTAACTTTTCTATTTTATTTTGATATCAATATGTGAGAAAAAATAATGATTTCATTATCTATAATCAGACGCAAGCATTTGGGGTCTTAACGATGAAACACGAATTGTTTGTGACGTGTTTTTTCTCTTCAATATGTTCACGTTTCAGATCTCCCCAAGCTGAATGAACCCATTGTTATTTTAGCGAATCTTCGCAAAAATTATATTTTTCCACGATTTCCCGCAATTAGGTCCAAGGCTTTTAGCTGCAAATATTTCATAATTATTGCCATATATTTCGCCTATTTCTTCTTCTTTTTCTTCCCAAGACTGAGACAAGTGGTTGAGTGACTAGCACACTAAACCGTCATTCAGGCAATCGGGGTTCGATTCCCACCACGATCAACCATCCTCACAATGTTTTTTTCGTGGTTTCCCTCTGTCGTTCAGGTCAATACAGTGGAGCCTCTTTAGTACGTTTTTCAGGGGACCAGACACAAAAAACTTACTAAAGTGAAAAACTTACTGAAGAAACTGTTCATTCTGTAGGAGCATATAGATAGGATCAGAAAATAGAACTTACTAAGGTGAAAAATGTACTTAGAGAAACTTACTAGAGGTTCTACCGTACTGGGATGATTCCTCAACAACAGACCTCATCCGATCTCTTCCCAATATCCAAAAACACCCAATAAAATAACCCATCATCTCATATATCATTCACCGACGCCAATAGATCGTAGTCATCAGTACAGTGCGTCGTCATACCCAACATAAATAAAATTCTAAAAATAACATTTACGTATTTTGAACGGCCGCAGGTTCGGAGATGACGCTCGACGATCGCGCGTTCGTGATCCAGGCGGTGACGATCATGGACATACCGTCGTCGATGGTGTTCTTCTACCCGCGGCTCATCCCGCTCATCGACCTCGACGAGAACAGTGACGAGATACCCCACCAGGTGCGCTGCTCGACGGACAAGCTGCGAGACGACGGCGCGTATCTCTTGGGTGAGCACTCGGCATGACAACAACATGTTTGTTTTAGTTTTGGCCCGCTGTTGATGATATATAGAGATGTAGGAATTTAGCATTAACCCCTTGAATATCTTTGACGAGTGTCGCCCGCGAGACGCGACTTAGCATTCACGACCGACGACGTGTGAGGCCCGCTAATTACCGCGCGTCATGCTTAAATCCATATCTCCCAAAGTTACCGTCAGAATGTGCCATAGTATGGCTACAAAGATAGCTCTTGTAGTAAACTGTTGAACTAATCACAGACTATGTCGATAAAGGTAGTAACTCTTTGAGTAAATGATGTTTACTGACGCATCAAACTGACCTGGCAGCTGTCATTAGCAACAATGGCTATCAGAAACCAGCAAACAACAGTGAAACTGTTATAAATGCAGTATTTGACAGCGATTGTGATGATGAAAATGATGATTCTAGTTCACAGTTAGAATATGATAATGATAACAGTCTTTCAAGCGATTCAAGTAGGCCTAGATCCTGTGTCAAATGTCAGGCTTGTTCATGATTTTTAATTACTATTAGAATGGTAAAAGTAGGTCCAGTGAATTCGGTAAGCAAGGGGTTAATCAATAGACTTTCAAGTCTAAATATTTCACAAGGATATATTTTTTCTATATTCTCTGTGTTTTGTGGTATTTTGATCCATTTGACATCATGTTCTATTTAATTATTTTTCACTATAAATGTCTTTTTCAGAGTATTTAGCTACATTCAGCTATTTCATTAAAATTTGCACAATTTTGAATATATTGAGCTGGATCATTTAAATTTAAATTTTTGAAAGGTGTGTTCAAGTAAAAAATTCCAAGTTGATTGAAGTGTCATATTAATTATAGGCCTACTTTTATCAATTAAATGCTACCACCATAAATATATTTCTTGATAGGCCTCCAACTTTTAAAAATGATTGAAATCGTCGCTAGAGAAAGTCAGCCGAAGCACGTATAAATGTCGAATGTCTCTCGTGACGGTGTTCTCTCTCGTTCCCCACAGAGAACAATATCCACATGTTCCTGTGGCTTCCACTGTAAATAAATTTCTTGATATCTCAAAAATTACTATCTAGAATCATCGCTAGAGAAAGTCAGCCCAAAGTTCGTATAAATGCCGAGTGTCTCTCGTGGCATCGTTCTCTCTCTTGTTCTCCACAGAGAACAGTATCCACAATGTTCCTTTGGCTACCACCGTAAATAAATTTCTTGATAGACCATCTTTCAATAATTGTTCAAATCGGCGCTAAAGAAAGTCAGCCTGGTAAATTGACTGATTAACGCACCATTTCTAATAATAGTGTAGAAAGTGTCCTAACCTTGTTTGGGAGTGGAAAATTATGGTTTAAATACTGTCATTTCTCCAAAACACCAGGACAAAACACCACCAAAACACCAATTTCCCTATCACAAAAAAAATTGGCTTAGTATATGAATCGGCAAATTTACTGTCAGCCCAAGCACGTAGAACGTATAAATGTCGAATGTCTCTCGTAACGTCGTTCTCTCTTGTTCCCCGCAGAGAACGGTATCCACATGTTCCTGTGGATCGGGCTGAACGTGGGCGTGGAGTGGGTGCAGGGCGTGTTCGGAGTCCAGTCGGCAGCCCAGATCGACATCGACAGAACGGCGCTGCCCGAACGCGAGAACGCCACGTCGTACCGGATCAGGTCGCTGGTGGACGCGGTCAGGGAGACGAGGCACCGGTCGATGCGGGTGAGTGTCCCCCACCCCCCTCGCTGCTCCTACCATTGTTTGGCTTGTGACAACAGTTCAACCCATGCCAAATATACTATTCTCAATTGAAGACTGGCAGTCTCCGCCCCCTTGACGTCAGAAATCATACCGTCCAATCAACAGGGCTGTTAGAACTGTAGTCAAATTCAAATATCCAATCGGGGTATCTTGAAATCACTACAAATGATATAGATCCAACGAACTAACTGACTGGTAAAGTCACGCCTATTTCGAGCCGTCAATTTGACAATGTTAGGCCTATACTAAATTACAGTGATTTCACGTTGGTTCATAAGATCATAATGCGGGTTATTTGAAGGTCCCGCGGGCTGCCAGTTGGGAAGCCCTGCACTAGCGTATAATTTTCTTCCGATATTATCCACCGCATCAAAAAAAATCGTCCGACAAAGTTTCATAATATTGTCATTCCCACAAGACAACGCCAGAAAGATATTAACGATCCCCTCCCATTTCTTCTTCCAGCTGACGCTAGTCCGGCAACGCGACAAGATGGAACTCGTATTCAAGCACTTCCTGGTCGAGGACCGGGGCATGGACAGTTCCGCGTCCTACGTCGACTTTCTCTGCCACATGCACAAGGAGATCCGCAGCCTGCTCAGCTAGGAGCAGGCACGACGCGGCTACCGCTATTAGAGCGCGCGAGCAAGGTCGCGGAAGCGCGCGTAAAACAGGTTGAATGCGATGGAAAAAAGACGAAGAAAACTAATTATTTTCGAAGCCTACTTCCAGAAATCAGGATTTTCCTTTTCAAAGGTTCTAAAAATGGCATTGATTATATTGTGAAAATTTCCTTTGGCAGTTTTTATATTATACAGTCTTACATTTAAGTGAATGAAAAACTTTCCAACACTGAAATGCTGGGTATGTTGTTAAACTCTCAAGGATTGATAATTGCAAAATCACTTTCATGAATTGATAACATTACATCCAAATTAGTACTGAAATCTGAATAAGATAGACCTGTCGAACTTGGAAAAGCTCGGGAATTTTGTGCTCGTAAGTAAGTGGGAACCTCGAGTGCCGTCATCGCTCCCGCGATGCCACCGGAAACAATAGAAAAACTACGGATCCAAACAGCTGTGTTATTGATTAGTTGAATTGGAACTGCGCGTTGAAGTTGGAGCGTGGAGCGGGCAACATGACCTTGGCAACGTGCGCCGCGGAAGATGGACTGATGATATTCCGCAACAATCGAAATTGCGATTATCTGACTAACATTGTTGAATTTGATTTTTCAGCCTGTACCTATATTAAAGAAGACTGTATGAAAGATGTTAATGGGTAAATTGTCAATTCTTATTTTAGGACAATTTTAAATTGAATGGAAATCAAATTATAGAATATTCACTAACTTGTTCGTGGCGTAATCTATGGCAGTCTACGCTAACTGCATAATATATGTTGACCAATAAAAAAGTCAGTCGGTGACTTTCAAATCATGGTGATATTATTTTCGTAACTGTTCTATTTAATAATCTTCATGGTTCATTATTGGCACTCATCTAGCCAGTTACGTAAATGAATACACCGAGATTAGGGATGTGTTGAAATATTTCGGTTTTGTCGATCGTTGGAAATAAACGAGAGTTTTTTTACGGTTATGTTGCCCGCTGATACGAAAACTCTCGACGCTCGTTTGGTCATATCTGATTTAGTGATAAAAAGAACAAAGAAACGATTCTCAGCTACAAGTTATCGTTATCTTGAAAAGAACTCAATTACCGTGCTCGTCTTGGCGTTAAAAAGTTTAACTAAAAGAATCATACATAGAAACTGGGGGAATTACTTTTCTAAGAAATAATGATAAAAATTATATTATTAGTTTTGTTGTGATCATTTTGGTTGTATCTATATTCAAAAATGGATATTTGGATAGTCTGGACTCTAGCGGCACTGAAACAATACTTTGTTACAAGTCCCATCTGTTTCTGATAATCAATCATCATTTGCCAGTCTGTATTTTTTATTTTTTGGCAAAGTGCTGAAGACTGTCAAAATATCTACAATTGAATATTATCTTCTCAGTGGAATTTCTGCGAATGGTAACAGTTATTTGCGGCTTGAAACTTCTTCGCTTAGGTCTACAGCCTGTGGCAAAATGCATACAATTTATTCTTATTTGATCATTTTAAGAGATTATATTTACATTATTACCTATATGAAATGGCAAATTAGGGCTAGCATGACTGTTTGTACATATTATTATAATATTAGGTCTACTAAATGAATTATGTGGTTCCGTATTCTTGACTATATATTATAGCTTATACTGTTTATAAAATAATTAATTTTAAAATACAATTCTTCAAGGCTTTTCATTTGTGTGAAGATCTACTTCAATGTATTACATTGTGAATAAGCATTTATTATACTTTCATTTTTATTTTTGCCAATGTGTGTATATATATATATATATATATATATATATATATATATATATATATATATATATATCCTATAGGCTATATATCGAAGAATTTCACCAATAAATTGAATACATCATGAAAATTATAATTGTTCGTTTTTTCACGTAAAAATGGTGCTCCAAAAGTAGGCTTAGATTCGTTGCATCAACACGTTCAGTCATGCTTGGTTTGTTGTTGACCTTGAACAAAAAGACCTTGTCTGTTACTCATTATTTTGCTGTTCGTAGTAAACAACATCCTAGTGAACAATGTTGTCAATCTATGTTCACGTAATGAATGCTGAGAGAAAAAGTAACTAATTACGTATGAATGATAAAAGTCCTTATTTCAAGTATGCTGCAACAATTGTGCGGTTCTTTCAGAAATTAATTCAACGGTATTTTAGATATATTGAGAATTATTTCAATACTGAAACATAGTTTATCAAATTGTAAATAAATAAACATAATCAATTAAATCCAATCTCTTTATATAGGCATACGCCTATAGGCATATGTGGGTTTTTGTATATTAAATCCATATTGGCCCTGAAAATAGACTAACAGTGTGTGAAATGTTGGGTTCTTATTTTGTACGTAAACCTTTCTCTGTACGTATTGTATTATTATAGATAATATTTAGTATGCCAAACACTCTACGTCCTAGATAAAGTTGGTTGAACATTTGAATACTGCCGTTTTTAAAATATCAAAACCAGTGCTATATTGTATCTATGAATTGTAAATGTAGAATGAATTAAATAATTTCGTATATGTTAGCAAGGTAAGACAACATTGATGCCTAAAAGAAATTAGCACTAAATGAGAATAAAAGTACAAGGCCTAAGATGAGTAAAGGATGATGAAAAAAAATTACTGTACTATATACGTATATAAATAACTGCTGCAATATTAAATATATTTGGTTCGTATTTTATATCGTCAATAAGTAACCAATCAATTTCTTTCAATCATAGCTAGTGTGTGCTAGTGTAGTGTAGTGTTAGTGTAATGGTTGCGAGTGAATGCAATTGTCTCATTCCTCAAGGTCACTCCAATCAATCAATTGACACACAAAATATAAAGCCTGATGGATTACGATGGTTCACAGCCTTTTCAGATCAGCTGTTCACTTACTTATTTGGCCGTTTGAGCATCTAGAGCCGTTTCCATATAAGTTAATTGGATTCTATTGAACCAGAAGATTACCGATGAATTTTCTGCGTATGCGAGCATTGATTGCAACCAACCCATTCGTTCTATCAACCACCGTGTAATACGGCCTTTAGGTATTGAATAATCTCATCCAAGCACTTTAGTTGGGCATGGGTTCAAGATACGCATATAACGTGTGGTTTTGTAGAAATATGTCATCTGCTCGTTCATACTTCTAACTAACCTAGTTGTTGGTAGGGTCATTAAACATATAATAATCACCAATTCTTCATCATCAATCTATTACCAGCAGTTTTCGCAGTTGTTTATCAAAAACCAATCATCACACATCTCACTCGAAATCATATTGGCACTGAAAGACAGTTTCACGTGTCATTTAAACCATAGAATGCGCGTTTTTCATGTTATAAAAATTTTTGTTGAAAAAAGCAGACAGGTGGTCAATAATCGAATCAACAAATCACGCTCTTTTTTTTAGTTATACAGCTTGCTGTGTTGGTTTGGTTATGATTTCCACTTTGTTGTTGCCCAATTTGTCGTGTTTATAAGATAACAATTACTCTTTTATCATTTGAAAGAAATCTAAAGACGTAACGTCGGCCATCGTATGGCCATAATCCACGAGAATAAATGCTGACCTCGGCCATCATGTAAATATCAGCAGGCATTCGAACACCGACGTTAAATATGAACCAACCATATTTCATGGACCATGGTGACTTGAATATTGATACAATGTGCAAATTATATTGTTGTATTCTTAACGTACGTTTAACTCTTCTGCTTTGTGCTAGGTGCAACATGCGTAGGCAACATGCGCTCAGTGCACGAATTCGTCTACTATTGAGCGCTGTGACGATGTCAAACTACGACTTTAAATTGTGGTTATGTTACCACGAAAAATTAATTAAACTTTTACCATGGATCCAATCGAACTATCTGAGCTTTTTAATGCTGTTGGACTATTAAGAGGCCGCATCTTAGACAGATTTACAGGGTGCACTTCCGCCACAAATATCTCAATAACCACAATCATTACGGACTTGCGGTAAAATGCAATGAATAAACAATACCCTCACAATTAGATATGCCTAATCAAAAATTAAAGAATAATTTTATTATGGAGCAATAATTGAATCAAAATGTGCCTTATTTGATGTTTTTCATTGCTTAATTCGTGGTTACCGAATAATAGTAGACATAAATTACAGACGCACATCCTCAAGTTCAACTTTGCTTATCAATATTAGAAATTCTGATTCGCTTTTTATTCTACAGTTTTCTCAATTTCCTTGGCCAAAATGTGTAATGTAACTAGATTTTGTCCAAATTATGAAATGAAAAACTCCCCCATCTAGCGGTAGTTACTGGAACTCTTCCAATATTGTCCTTTTTCCACTTTTTAACCCACAATCAAACTTTTAAACGCACATCGAATTTGGGTAGAGCATTTCGAAGAGAAACATGCTCAGCTAAGATGTGGGCTCTTAATTACCCAAATAACAATGCCGAAAACTGATATAATATTTCGTGCAGACAGACCGGCTTATGAATAGCAGTTGACAATATGGTTTAAAGAATATTATTTTGTGATGAACGATATATGAGATTAATGATAGATGATGATGCAGAGTAAGAGAAACAAGTGATATGAGAACAATGAGGTGGGTAGTCGACAAATTGGTTCTATCAGTTCAGACAAGTGAACAAAACTTCCCGTTGTAATGCGAGTAGCAGCGCATGTTGCATCTAGAAGCAATGAACTTGACCCATCTCTCAGCGCGCCCAACGAGTGTTCATGCAATACGGAGAAACTCGCTCTCTGATTGGTCAGCGCGTGTTGCTCATTGCTCAAAACATGTTGCTCGTAGCACAAAGCACTAGAGTAAACATACCTTTAGAGTTGAAGTGTTGCAGTTTTTTACAAAGGTATTTGCATGTTGATACCAATATACTAAATTTTGCAAGAAATTGGAGTGAATTTCCTACATTGTAAAGTTTGTTCAGAAGTGACAGTAATATATCAGGGCAATATAAAAAGGGTTCAAAAATCAATGATCAATACACAGTAAGAATGAATCTTCTAGTATGTATACATGGGTTCTTTCAACTGGGATGAGTTTTCTCGGTTCTATCTACTATAGTAACGTTGAAAATTCCAATGGAACGAATGTATATTTTATGTTGTTATTTGGTCGAGATGAGAATTTGAAAAAAGAGAATTTAAAATTAAAAAACTCATCCAAACGTATCTTGCCATTATAGGTTAATTTCGATCTGGTGAACTACGACATCAAACGTACTAAACTATTAATGCACCCGTAGCTAAGTTGGAGAAACGCCCATCAAATTTTTCGTTTGCAGATTTAGTTGGCTGGCTGCAATACTGAGAAGGATGCATAGCTGCGTGCAGCGTTGTGATTTTTGGGAACTAAAGCGCCGGATTGAATAGGTCTATTCATATTTCATACTATTCTGAATAGATTTATTAGATTCTGATTTCAGTGGTGTAGTATAATATTGTTCAGGACTATTAGTATGATACAATTTGTTTTTATTAAAGTATTAGTGAATTAATAAACATTATATTGTGAGAATTGTGAGAAGTGATGTGAGCATAATTACGATGAATTGATAATCCACAGTCTCATACAATAATAATGTGTAAATTGTTGGGATGGAATATATTAAAATGAGATGTATTGTATAATAAAATATGTATTTGATTGATACCTTCTCTTCTCATTAACCCTGGTTGTTATTCCACTTTTGAAAGTTCAAGAGCATTTTTATTTTGAAAAATGAAAAAATATAAAAGAAAGAAATTGAGAAAATGGAATTTGTTTAAACTGTAAGAAAATAAGTGATCGAGATAAATCTTGAATGGAGTTTCATTTTAATTATCAAGCCAAATATTTCAATGCCCCTGACTGAATTTTAATGATGTAAAATGACATAAAAACTTGAGTCCGAAGCTGCCCTCTGTAGCTCAGTCAACTGTGGCACGCACTGAGGCACATTTTTTCTTTGAACATATTAGTACTGTATTCATGTAAACTATCAGACTTGGAGACTTGGTCACTGTCAATTGAAAATTCTTTGAGAGAGTGAACACTTTTATATGAAATAATCTTTCAGGTTAATCTTGTTATCTATACGTAAACTTTTCACTCGATAATACATATATTTCATGAAAGTTATAAAAACTCCACTCGGTAATTTATTATGTTGAAGTCTCAAGAAAGGATGGTTGAAATGGAGATGTCGAGGATTGAATATGGCAGACACATGTATCAAGCTCAACTGGTATTTACTTGTAGTTTATACTGCACTTGATAACTACACAATTGCGTAAGTATGATTACGAATACTGAATGAATACACTTCCTGTAGTCATTTTTTAGTTTTATTGACCTTTTTGATTCATACCTTATACAAATCTAGGCCGATCTGATTCATAGAATGACATTTTATGAAATACGTTGAAAATAAATAGAATAGAATATTTAGAGACTCATTAATGTTAATACTTAAATAATCGGTATAGGCAGCCTGGAGCGCCTAGAACTTAATTCATTTATTGTTTTTGAGAATTGGTCAAGTGATTACGGTGAGGTTGTGTTGGGTTGTTTTATGTACATCTACATAACGGTGAGGTTGTGTTGGGTTGTTTTATGTACATGTACATGAAACAATACAACCTCACCGTAATCACTTGGCCAATACTCAAAAACAATTAAAAAATGAATTAAGTTCTAGGCGCTCCAGGCTGCCTACCAATTATTCAAGTACCGTATTAACATTAACAATAAATTCAATAAATGAATTGAGAGTTGTATTATCAAGAACTTGAACTTTGTGTACCCTCCACAACTTCTCTGCTTCCCTGATAAAAATCGACTTTTATTAGAGATGAAGAAAGAATGAAAAATCCAACCAAGGTACCAAAGACAAAAGAGGCAAACATAAGGGTGTAGGAAGTTAGCTTTAAACCCCTGTAGGCATCGTGTGTAAATTGATGAATCAAACTGGAGTATGCAGTAAACATAAGGCAGTAGGAGGTTATAGATATAAGCCCAGCAGGCATCGTGTAAATTGATAAGAAATCCAACTGAATTACGCGGCAAACATGAGATGTAGGAAGTTAGCTATGAACCCCTGTAGGCATCATGTAAATTGATAAGAAATCCAACTGAATTACGCGGCAAACATGAGATGTAGGAAGTAAGCTATACACCCGTGCAGGCAGCGTGTAAATTTGACAAATACCCAACTGAGCTACAATTGGCAAACATAAGAATGTGGGAGGCCAAGTCTTATTTAAAAAAAATACATATATAGACGTGATTGAAATCTTCCAAACTGTTTGGTGAGAAAATGTTTGAAAACTTGAACTGATGTTACAACTTGAATAAAATTAAACTACCGGTATTTCAATTTTTTCACCATTAACAATAAAGCCTTTTTTGAAATCAAAAAGATAATTTCTATTCTGGTCAAGAGACATCCCAAAACACCATCGAATAATACAATTTTAAACCTGATATCGAATGGCAACCCTTATAAGATAACTGCCAAGAGAGTGATATTTAACCACATAATTTGTAATTAATTAATAATTATTGCATCTGCAGCCTGTCATGATAGGGATTCATTTACGATGCACTGTAACGATAACTGGGATCTATTGGGGTCGTAGAATGAGATGAAAGGTTATATAGTTTATCACATTTTTGGTGCAGTGGGAAGGAATGAACAGGAGAACAACATACGTAATACTCAAATCTACATCATCCAACCTTAAAAGAGTTCACATATGGATCATTCTTGACATTATCATATATCTCTGTTCATGTTATTATTATTAGGCCTATATATTTGTTCTAAGTAGTTTCTGGTTAGGTGGAAGAGCGGTTTTTGCCGAACCTTGCCATTCTCATCATTTCTTCCCATTGTATTATGTTTTTATAACCTATGTACGATGTTTTAATGATGAATAAAAGACTATCTATCTATTTATCTAAGTGGTCATGGCCTGCTCCAGCCCAGAATTTACTGTGACGACAGTAAAAATCTCCGTCAAGATGGTAGACCATGGTGGAAATTGAACTATGTTCATTTCTATGACGATTCAGTGCAGTTTTTTTTATATATTCAAGTTGTGATCAAGTTGTAGACGATCAATGCCACCTAATGTTGACAATTTCAAGAGTTCTTGTTTTATTTATTCCAATGAATGAATACAGTATTTGGGTTTTACCGTGAGTCAACATCCGGGTCATTTTGCGCCGATAATATATTTTATTTTAAAATCACATCTTTTGAATATTTACATTAATAAATACAGTGTTGTGGAGTATTCATAATGACAATTGTCTCACTCTTCCTTCGCTGATTGCTTTTCTTGATTCTTTCTCTTTTGATTGATTTTAGTTATAAATTTTGTAATATATTTATATAACATGGGAAGATACAAACAAGGCATTAATAATAACTTGAAAAACATATTTGATTTGTTTCATTATTTAATATTCATACAAACTTTAAAACTACACTGTAAGGTGCAAGTTACAATATATATATACAAACTTTGGTTTTCAAATCTTTTAATAGACAAATCTAAAGTGTGGTCTGCGTCAACTATGAGACTAGTGATTATTTATCCAAATACAATTTGACCGTGATCTATATCGATCCTAAAAAATTGATACAACTCACACTATCATCTGAATCGACAGAATCGATAGAATCTACAAATCACCAAAATGGTAGATCTGAAGATGATTTTTTTTTTTTGTAATGTTGAACGCGATCTTACGTTTGGGTAAATATTCACAATCACATAACGTATCAAAACAGGAACACTCATCATAAATGCAATTTGATAATACTAAACATAGAACATGGTACAACAGTAATAATCAAGACCATAAAGTTGTCAAATCCTTTTTGGTACCATATTATTTTAAAAAAACGTTTGTAATAAAAATGACGTAAATGTCAACGTAAATGCAAACTTGATAATAATGAACACAGAACATAGTACGTACAACAGTAATAATCAAGACTATAAAGTTGTCAAATAACTTTTTGTTAACGTATTTCAGAAAAAAAGTTTGTGATAAAATGACGAAAATGTCAACGTCAAATCCAACACTCATAATACGTAATATCTTCGAACTAGCACCAGTGCCTAATGCGTAAAGGGACATAGGGACCCCGACACATTTTTAATATTTATAAACCAATATTCGAGTAAAAATGTGTTTTTAATTTGTATCCTACCGTTTTTTATACCACAAAAAAAAGACTATCAACAAAAAAATTACACACAAAATTAAAAAGCAAAAAGTACTGGCATACAAAAAAACATTTCTCAACCAATTTTAAATCAACTAATTTGCTACAAATTTGAAAGATATTCGTTTTAAACTAATGTGAGTGTAGGAAAATATTATGAATACAGGGGAACACAAGTACTATACTACATAATTATCTTACTTCTGTTCTAAGTGACGATATCAACGCAGATACTTCGTACTCGTGTAGATCTATATTGTAAATTCAATTGTGTGCTGTTGGGCCTACCACAATGTGTTACTCGACATGAATTTATGTATAGGTACAGATGAAGCAGTTGTCTCCCAATATTACTAAAAAATATATTAATTTTACATTTGTATAACTGAATTTGGGGGTGTAATGTGATTATTCAGAACCAGGTTTACAATAAAAACATCGTTTTTAAATCTTTCAAAACAGTTGAATGTTCAAACTTTGAAGTACGGTACAGTACATGTAAGTTATTCAAGTACCGGTACAGTATGTGTGTTTAAGAGTTTCTGTAGTTACTTTAATTTCAATTTTCTTTCTAGTTGACCTTCGTCACAATTCACAAATAAAGTATAGACCGCTGTTCTCTCTCTTCCTTCATATTATATTCACATCGTCATTTTGGTTTAAAACAAACATCCCAAGTTTTTCGCAGGATCAACGCCCTTGAATGCGTCTGGCTTTGAAAAGGCGATTACACCACAGAGAAGTAACAAAGAAAGATGCATCCAGGGTTTGTTAGTACTTTTAAGGCCATGCTCTATAATATGGCAGCACGACTCAATCTAAGAACAATATGGTAGATCACCTCTGTCGTCATTAGCTGGAAAGTTTTAATTCCGTACTTTTGTCACTTGTACTTGATCATCCATCGACACATTTGAGCATCATTTACTAGGTAACACTACGGCCAACGTGTGAACCGCAGCTCAGTTCGTATGACCTTGGCATCAGTTGCTAGCTCGTTATCGAAGATGCATCTCTATGTAAAACTTCTATATAATTAAACTAAGTACCAACAAATATAACAGTTATACAAAAATTCAACTATCTAAGTGTCTTTGGCCCAGTTTATAATATAAAGTGCCACATCAAGTATACCCTTTAGCTGTTGTTCAGCAACGAACGTCAGAGCAACGAACGTCTCACAATGCGTGCTTAGTTGCTTACTCGTAAAATATCTAGACTAATAATTGATGGCTCATCTCTCAGCCAGTGCCGCTAAATTGACATTTTTTTATACGTACCGACGATCTAAAATAAGACCTCGTCAATTCAAAGTTCAAGATGCTTACAACAAATACTGACTATCCTATTCTAATACAGTAATGCAAAGTGAACTAAGAGTCTATACAGTGTATTGTCTACGAGTAAAAATCACCTAAAATACCAGCATTGTTATTTATCATCATTATTTCACTGTGGCTGTAATATTCGAATGAATGAATGAATATTAGGGTTTTAAGGCGCATCGACAGCGAGGTCATTTAGCGCAACAAAATGAAGCCGGAGGTGCCGGTGATCGAACACGGATCTCCGCAGTGAGAGTCAGCCGTCCTACCACCAGACTATACTGGCTTCATTTACAGTGCTACAAAAATAGACTGTCATATTTTGGTTTCACGTTTTTGGACAGTCACCCAAACACCAACATTAATTTAAAGAACATATAGCTCCATAGAACAGCATAGAACAGTCGACACGAAACAATTTTTAAACATAGATTTACAGGTGTCGTCTAATCGCGGTAATCGAGCTAACGGAGTTGAACGTATTATTCTTTTGAATCAACGAGGTTCTTCATACAAATTGTATTATTAAAACTAGAGAAGCAAAAGTATTGCAAAGCAGCCAAACATACGATGAAGGCAATACAATGAAACCTCTCATCATTATTTAAAAAGCCCCTAAAAAAATCCATGCAGGAAAAAGATACATCCAGGTGAACTTAATTTGGGAGAATTAAAATTTATTATGGGCGAGACAAAATAAACGGTAGAACTAAGTAAACGATGGACTCTGGATGATGCATCGAGGTTTCACTGAACTGATATACAAACGAGACAACATACTTTAACGACGAGAATACGTATCTATTTTCTGTCGACAGAAATCAAGAAAATGCGACAACACAAATCAACACATTTATGTTTCAACTTTCAAGCCCACATACATGCCTACCTACATCAATAACGATAAATTGGACCAATCTTATATTTATAGATAACACAAATATTGAACAACAAAAATAAAATAAATGCAATAGCACACTAGAAAAATGATCTCCAATTAAAAAACAATCCTGTTAAAATTAATATGAACCCAAATTAAATGCAAATAAAAGTACGGTAGCCTAAAGTACGTTCAAGCTTGGAGATAAGAACTGGACTATAGGGCATTTGCAGTTGATACATCAGCTTCAAAGACTTATAAAGCCACACTACAGTGAAACCTCTATCCATCGTTTTTCAAGGGACCAGGAAAATGAAACTATCCAAGAAGAAAAACGATCCATCCAATAAAATTCAACATTGATTATATGGGGGTGGGCCGGTGGGGTGAGAAAAAGTGAATGATACAAGCAGGAAAATGATGGATTTGGGAACGTTGAATAGAGATTTCACAGTATAACAAAATAAAAAATATAACCATTAGAAATAGAAGTGATATTAGTACAAAAAAAAATAAAAGATTACCTGAATATTCAAGGTCTTGCCGTGTAAAATATATAAACATCATAAAAGTAAGTTTAGAAGACATATTTTAGGCATTAGGCGACCTTATCCGAGTATTCATTTCAATTCCATTGTAGATAAAATCGTTGCACAGAAACAAGTTACATTTTCTTCTCTCTTCTTCGTTGTTATTCAACTTGAACGCGACTCGAACACGTTATGATGGTAGCAATTAGACGCGATGTAGTGATACCAACAGTTCTCAAATATATATTATTTTAGACGACAGGAGTCCAAGGCTGATGAAGCCTGATTACCCCCAAAAGATTACAAAGTTGTTGGGGTTCTAGCGGTTTTAGTATCAAATGTAGGACTTCCATTTCCGTAGACAAATATTTTAATGTAAATGAACTAAACTGGGTCACCTCGTGAATCTGAATCCCTTCACTTGTTAATTGACTATATTCAGTTAGTTATTGACTTGTATTACGGTATAATTGAGCATTCACTTTGTTGTGATACGAGATCACACTTATTGAACGGTCCTACGATACGACCTTGTCATCCTTAACCTCAATTCGGTGACAATGACTTTATGTCAAGTTCTAAACGTAAATACGAAACAAATATGTTGGCATCATTACACCGTGAATTAGACACGTACTCAAGCGATAACGTTAAATCAACAATGAAAACAATGTGAAATAACGTTGTTACGGCAGTCACGTTGGCAGACGAGTCTCGTGTCGAATTGGAAGCGTTCGTTGTCGAAGCGTCTAGACCACCTCCGTACGTTGCTCGCCGCTGGTCGGGTCCAACAGCGGGTTGTCTTCCGGCTTTGCTCTAGCGGGGTCGGAATCGTGCCCGTCGTTCCTTCTGGAAAAATAATGGTTACCCATTTACTGTGGATGACGTGAGATTTAAAAACCTGAATCGATTATTATCCACGATGATACAGGATGCTTATCTTTCTTGGGAAGGTTGATCCGCTTGTGGAACGAGATACCACAGAAGAAGATGCAACTGCGATCTCGAGACATTTAGCAAAATGCTATTACTATCAGACTTAGACTTGTGAATTTAGGATATAACCTTTCCAAAAAAAAATTTAAAAATAAAATAAAAAATAAAATCATTCTCAGCTAAGATGCGGGCTCTTAATGACGCACTATAATGATGACTAATATCTATTGGCGTCAGATAAATGATTAATGCGATGATGAGATTAGATGCAGCTATCAAGGACAATGAAAAGGAAGCAGTCGTAGCCTACACTGTAGGAACTATCTTGGCATTTTCCTAGGTTACTGAGGGAAACCACGACAAACCATTTAAAATATCTACACATATCAAACATACGGATATTATTTTGATTAGTTTGTCACTTACCCAGGCTCTATTCATTTATGGTTTACACTTTCTAAACACAGTGAATATTCTAAGAATAGGCTAGTCTACATTTTCATTCAAAAATTGAAATGTTCCATAAATTTAAGGATATTGAGGTCATAATTGAACTAAATTACTCTTCGTAAAGAATTTGAAAGTTCAGATGAAACTACGTGAATAGCCTAAATGGATGAATAAATTAAAAATGATACCAACTACTCGTTCTTGGGTTGGTCAATGTGCTTAGGTACCGAACTTTAAACTTCAAGAGAAAATGGACTAGAACCTAAACGTCACAACTTTCAACAGAATCCAATTTGATTTGGTTTTTCAATAATTAATTTGATTGAATATAAAAATATTACAGTACGTACTGCGTAGTATCATTTATACATTTCAAATGTTTATAATAAATACAAAACATCAACCAGCCCCAGGAAGTGAAACACATAATAAAAATAATAATTGAATGTACGTAATTTGTAATTTTTTTGGTTTCAAATCTGATGTAAGTAGGTACTACTGCAATAAGTAAATAAATGACAAAAAACAAATTACGAACGTAAACAATATCGGGTCAGCGTACGTGTCCAAACTACGAACGTAGCTCTACTATCGGGTACTTACAAGATCTTGTCTATCTCCATATCCAAGGTGGCCAAGCTAAATGCAACAACATGTCAACATGTAGTATCTGTTTTTTAATTACCATACTACGGTAGTTATCTCTAACCAAAGACCTTAGTATCTAACTTCGTTAGAAGACGTAAAACTAAGCCTTCTAAGCGGCGACAGGGTGATGCTAGCGCAACGTATCGTAGTGGAGTGAATTATTCTCTGGGCGGGCCAGTTGGAATGATTACCAGAATGACTTTTTCTCACACCTTCTTGGATCCACATAATTATCCAACTAATGTTTCTTTCAGAACTAGTATATTTCATGATTCATCAATATGCCTAGGCCTATAGTTCCATCATGAGTGGTCGAGACAACGCTATCTGTTATATCGCAGAGTGTTTTAATTATGTAATCAAGGCAAAAGTGAGGTAATTCTTCAGATTCGTGGAGAAACGGGAATGTGAGTAGGCTTGACCAATTGTAATATCCGTTCATTCGTATATATCCATACTATTTTTAATTTATTAGGAATCTTTCTATGAATGATTCACAACACGATAATCACGTCAGCTCGGTGTTATACGCATTGATTATATTGGTGGTAAAGCAGATATCTCTCTTCTAATTCACTCCACGGAGACAGGTAGCACTAGTGAGCAATGTCGCCAAGCGTTACATGGTAAACAAGATCAGTTTTACGTCTTCTAACGAAGTTAGATATTAAGGTCTTTGCTCTAACTCAATTTCAACACAAACCATCGGCATTCAAAATAATCTATTAAACATGATTAAATTATTGTACACATTATTATTCAGCTGAATTGGTTTTGCTAATACAGTAGAACGTCTGTTATACGATTCTCATCTATACAATTTTCACATTTATACATCTTTACATTTGTGTGGGTATCATTTATTCCTAACGATCAAATAACCAACTCCTTTTATTCTCATTATTGCAATTTATTATTATTTATCATCATTTCTATTCATTATTCTTATTTCACTTGAGTGTAAAATATAAATGTAATCATTGAATATGTCATAGTTTAGTTTTATATCATTTGCAATTCCGTTAACAAGTGTTTTGTTTTGATGATAAATACTGAATGAAAAAAAAAAAAAAAATATGACTTTTCTAGGTGGTCCCAACTATTCTCCACGAGACTACAAGTTAATTTTCTTCAGTTATACGACTCATTTATTCACGACTTTTTATATATACAGTGTACGCCTCAATTTCTTGTCCCCTTTCTACTTCCTAAATTTTCAACAATCCCAGTCAGGTGTTCATCATAAAGTCGTAAAAACCCACGCTTGCTAAATCCCAAAAACGTTAACATCACCTGGTGCAAATGCAAGCACACCTACTCTTTTCTAGTAACATTCCAATGGCATTCCGCGTCATCTCTAGTTAGTCTATCAGCCGCGTCATCTCAGTTGACTAATCAGACGCGTCTTAGCATTTGTATATATGCAACAACTCGGTGTGTATAGGAAAATAGCCCGAGGCTGAATACATGAATTGAGTGTAAGGGAAAGAAAGAACAGCAGCTTACTGAGATTTATGAGTAGAGAAAGGCCTACTCATAGTGGAGAGCTCGTAGATAGAACACAGAGATGAAAATGACACATGAGATTGTCGTTTCGGCTAATGCCCTGGTCACAGTAGACTCTCTACTCTACTGTGACCAGGGCAATAGCCGAAACGTTAGAATCTCAGGTGTACTTTCCATCTCTGTGTTCTATCTACGAGCTCTCCACTATGAGTAGGCCTTTTTCTACCGGTACTCATAAATCTCAGAAACCTGCGGTTCTTTCTTTCCCTTTCACCCAATTCATGTATCTATGCAACAGCTGATTATGTTCACTTTTCTTGTGACCTTCACACGAAGTGTTTGTATGTTCGATAATGGCGAGCGGTAAAAGGATTTTGTGAACATCAACAGAGATATTATTATAAGTGAATTAGCATCAATTGATGAAATTATGGCTCAAAACAATGAAAATTACAGCACTGATAAGCAAGACGGTGATAGTGTAGTCATGGATAGTGGTATTTATGGACTGTCACGATGCAGTGACACCAACCCATTTTATCATAATATAAAGAAGGTGACCCAACTCCCATACGGATAACATGGAAGGCATTTGTGGTTTCTTGCGGTCAGTTCAGACCTAAAAGTCCCGATTGCCTGTCACGATTTAGCGGATTCCCTTGTGAACTAGATATAAATAAGAGTGGCTACGGTGCCGGTGGCATTGTTGAACCAACAAAATCTATAATTCTCGTAAAAAACAAATGCACAACTGCTAACATTATAATTCTACTGGGCTACGTATAGTGTTGTTGTTTCGAATAGTTTGATATAAAAGCGATAGTTGCGCTACAGGCAATTAAGACGCTGGGCTCAGATTCTGATCCCGGAAATATTTCACTTTCAAGACCCGATTGGGTCATCTTCTTTATATTATGATAAAATAGGTTGGTAGGCCTGTCACTACATCGTGACTCAGTCCTGCTCTTATCAATGCCGCAATAGAAGTGTTTGATTGTTTGCAGTCCAACTTATCAAGGAATAAATTGTGTGAAGCTATCTACACAGCTATCTACTACGGATGACATCGATTCTCAAAATCGGAAATCGATTCTCAATGCTCCAGAATCGATTAAAAATCGATTTTGAAAAAAAAAAATTAAAAAGAATTTAAAAAAAAATTTACAAAAAAAAAATTTAAAAAAAAGTTTATTCTCAAAAAAGTAGTGTAATTTGAAACTTTTTTTTAAACCTTCCCAAGGCGTTCACGTGAAAAATAGCTGCTAGAGACTTCTTCGAACTGTACTGTACAATTTGGGTATTTCCGTCAACGTTCGGCTGTCAGACGTAACCGAAGGGATAGCTTTTGTCCAGATAGTAATATCTCAACAATACATAATGATATAGACAGCGAAATGAGCACTCATTACAACGTGAAGAAGTACAGCACTGAACCAAAAAAAAAAAAATAATTTTTTTTAAAAAAATCGATTTTTTGATTTGAGAATCGTTTTACATCAGAATCGATTCTTAATCGATTCTCGATTAATCGATGTTATCCCTACTATCTACGGGCTTTTTCAAGTAGGCCTAGTGAGGTGATGACCTTCCAGCTGACCCTCGTTCATCTTACAAAGCTGTTATTATCATTAGGCCTTTACGGGCATACATGACGACAATGACATACCGGTATGCATCATTGTTAAAAAAACTTGAGAATTTGTTGAAACGTGAAATATGAATTTTTGTAATATTTATACGATTCATTATATCATCATTTATACGATTATTTTCCTCAGTCGCCTTAAAGGCGTATAAATGACATTCTACTGATGAACAATGAAATAAAGCAAACGACTACAAATTTAGGTGACTAATTATTTTGAAATATTCCAAATGATTGAAAAATGTTACAAGTAGGCTTCAGTAATTAATTATGTAATCTATAGGCCCATACAAAAATCCAAACCAAGATAAAATTAACAGAAAATAATTGAATTATGAATTATTTTCACAAATCAGACAATACAGTGAAAATACATTTTATAATGAAAAATTAACTGTGAAAAATACTTTACGGTAATTGGTTTTGTTAGGGTACTTTCATTTAAAGGGTGATAATAAGACTGGTAAGATCGCTCTTGTGGTTCCCCGTTCGATCGATCCTATCTTATCACCTTAAGCCTTGTTGGGGTACAATGACTTGACGCCAAGTTTTGCATTGCCAATGAATTAAAACAAAGAAAAAAACATGTTTGAAACTCCTTAGGCCTACTCACAACTCATAAGTCATAACATGTATCAACATTCAGCACAAGATTGAATAAATGTTGCTCTCTGTAGCTCAGTCAACCGAGGCACCGGTTTAGAAACTTAAGAGCCCGCATCTTAAGACAGATTTACAGGGTGCACTTTCGCTACATATATCTCAAGAACTACAAACACTACGAACTTGCGGTGAAATGCAGTGAATGAACAATACCCTCACAATTGGATATGCCTCATCGAAAAATGAAGAACAATTTCATTATGGAGCAATAATTGAATCAAAATGTGCCTAATTTGATGGTTTTCACTGCTCAATTTCCAGTTACCGAATAATGGTAGAAATAAATTACAAACGCACATCCTTAAGTTCAACTTTGCTTATCAATATTTGAAATTCTGATTTGCCTTTTCTTCTACAGTTTTCCCAATTTCCTTGGCCAAAATGTCTAATGTAACTAGATTTTGTCCAAATTATGAAATGAAAAACTCCCCCATCAAACGGTGGGTACTAGAACTCTTCCAATATCATCCCTTTTTCACTTTTCAACCCACAACCAAACTTTTAAACGCACATCAAACTTGCGTCGAGCATTTCGAAGAGAAACATGCTCAGCTAACATGCGGGCTCTTAAGTCACGTTGGGCATATGAGTTTGAGACCCGCACAAGGTATGGGCTTTTGTAAACGTCTTTTCACTCATCATTACTTCATAAAACTTTTCATTAGCACCTGATCGTTCATACCACCATTTAACCTTGTTGAAAACCATTTGAAAATAATGAAATAACCAAAAGGGAATCTAGTATTGTAATCGTATTATCGTAATCTAGTATCACCCCTACTGATAACAAATATGACTCATGAGTACAACTTGTAATCAAGTTTTAATAATCATGCAGAACTCATCCAGGCCATAATACAGTGAACAGAATTTACATAAACCATTAAATGTAAGGACTAGGGATAACATCGATTAATCGAGAATCGATTAAGAATCGATTCTGGTGTAAAACGATTCTCAAATCAAAAAATCGATTTTTCCCAAAAAAAAATTTTTTTTTTTTTTGGTTTAGTGCTGTACTTCTTTACGTTGTAATAAGTGCTCATTTCGTTGTCTATATTATTCTGTATTGTTGAGATATTACTATCTGGACAAAAGCTATCCCTTCGGTTACGTCTGACAGCCGAACGTTGACGGAAATACCCAAATGGTACAGTTCAGTTCAAAGAAGTCTCTAGCAGCTATTTTTCACGTGAACGCCTTGGGAAGGTTGAAAAAGAAAAGTTTCAAATTACACTACTTTTTTGAGAAAAGTTTTTTTTTTGAATTTTTTTTTTAAATTTTTTTAAATTTTTTTTTTTCAAAATCGATTTTTAATCGATTCTGGAGCATAGAGAATCGATTCCCGATTTTGAGAATCGATGTCATCCCTAGTAAGGACTAACATAGAGTATTCTATTGCCTCATGGACATGATACCTAGAGACATGTAAAGATAGCTTCTATTTTTTCTTTCCATAGCATTTAGAATTTGAAAAGTAGCACTTTGGTGCATCTATCATTTTGAAACATCGTATTTTGTAGTGCAACAACATTCAGTAATAAACAACCCATATGTTAACCCTGAAATCTTTATATAACGTACAATAGGCGTACAGGTGGAATACTCAAACTGATGGTTTCAGTGAAATAGTATCACCCCACTAACCCTCGAAACCTCCAAAATTCTTTAACTGGCTCCACCTGTTGATTTCCCAGTTGATATATTCTGTAGAAAATAGCATATACGTATAATGCTTTTCTTCCAAATATAGCTATATTTCGCCAATACGTTGAAACATGGCGGATTCGGATGTTTGTGGCGCTGTGTAGCCTTTTCAAAAACATGATCAAACACCATCGAATGTATGGAAACATGAAGAAATGTTGAAAAATATGCTTCATAACACTTTTAGATTTTGTTGATTTTATAGCAATTGCTATTATTATCATTATTATTATTATTATTGTTTGCTCAACGACCCCATTAACAGCTAGGTTATACGGGAGTACGAATGAGCAGGTGATTATGAAATTATGAACTGATGATAAGTGAAAGGACGCTTACAAAACCCCATGCTTTATGCGGGACTCGAACCCACGCCCAACAGTGACTTCAGTTTCTGAAGTGGCGCCTCAGCTGACCGAGCTACCGAGGGCAGCAGAAATTGCTATTTTTACATGTCTCTAGGGAAAATCGTGTCGAATCGATAACGATTGGATCGTTTGGAAACGATTCGATTGGGTAATCGAAATGTTACGAGTTTATGGAAATGATAACAATATTGAGCAATTACCAACTTACCGCGGTCGCTTCTTGTCGGCACGACGCGTGAAGAATGCGATGAGCAGACCGCCGACGATAATGACGAGAACCGTTATCGTTATTCCGAGAACTGAAAGAAACAGACGCAATATAAACTTTACACACAAATTACTGGCGTACGTAGTTTTTACTGCAAGTGCATAATTTACCTGTACCGTACATTAGGTTCAACTTCATTCACAAACATCAGGATGGGTACATAAATTAGGGGACCTCACGGTTACTTTGGATTTCTTGGATTGAAAGAAAGAAAATGAATAAAAGTAAGCTGTGAGATCTTAATTTTTCCAAACTTCTATTTTCATCGAGAATTTAAATTTGGCATAAGAAAACAGATATTTCTTCAAAAGTGCAATTTGGGAATCAACTGACAAGAAACAAATTGTTTCATGAGGTCTACTGCTACAGTAGATTAGATACTAGGTAATAAATACTGACTCATGATTAGATGCAACGATTCATGGTCAATAAAATGATAAAATAAATAAAATTTGTAAATAATTATGAAATAAAATCAATAAAATGAATTCACGTGCCAATATGAGATTTTAAACAGACATCTACACGCCCTACAATAGGCTTCTGTCAAGTGACGTCACTCATTGTTGAAAGAGTCAGACAACAATTTCCAATCAGAATCTTTGGTCAGTCCAACAGTTCACTGTACTGCTACATGGTAACGATTGTTTGTCATTTGTTACTTGATAGAAGCCCATATAAACAAATTTGAACCAAACCCTGAAATTGATACGGTACTCAATTGACAACTGAAAATTGTATCATCCATGAGTCTATGTCCGGATTCGTTTCAACACTTTCTTCCGTTTGCGTTTCCCACCTGCTAGAACGGAGAGCGGCGCCTCGCCGCCCGACAGAACGTCTCTCACGTTGGCGAACGTGCCGTTGTTCGGTGGCGGCGTCAGCTGGAGCAGCTGGCAGAACAGCGAGTAGAGATCGACGGTGTCGAAGTCGGCGACCTTGTGGTCGACCTTGATGTTCGGTCCCCAGGCCATGAAGAACGGCCACATTTTCTCCTCGGTATTCACGTATCCGTGAACGCCCCACGTTGCGTTGTCCACTGAAACGAAACATTTCCAAGTTATACGACAAGTTTCTGTTTTTTTCTAGCAAATTAAGTTGTATTAAAGAAGTAGGGTTGTGCGAGTTTGGAAATTCTCGATTGAGATCGAGATCAAGACTTGAACTCGATCGAAAATATTTTTTCCCAGATTGAAATTCCAAGTCTCGAAATACTTTCGGATCTCGAGATATTTCGAATGAGGGAGCGAGAGTGGAAGGATAAACTTGTTATCTTTCGATTCAACAGATCAAAATTAAAAATAGAGTGTATGAAAATTGTTAAAAAGTTTTTTCTCCAAATGTTTTTCTATTTTTTATTCATTTTTTAAATTATTTTTTGAATTGAATTTGCTCACTCAAAGTGAAATTGTGCTCGAACTTGCTCTAGGCTCACTTGAAAATAAGTCAAATTCGCTTGAAACTTGCTTGAATTAAAAAAGCTCTGCTCGCACAACCCTCATGAGGGACAAGCTTAGTAATGTAAACTTGTTCTTTTAATAATATATTATGTAGGCAGGCCTAACTGAATCAATAATTTATTATTTTCATCATTATTTTTGTCTCATTTAATAATAATAGGCCTACTATTTAATAATATAGGTATAGGCCTACTCAGTGAAATACTGATTATTCAAATAGGCTACTTTATTGAATCCAATACAAATTTCAGAGACATTTCAAGCTACAATAAAAGAAAATTCAAATCAAATAATCAACACGAAAAAAAAAAATAAAATGGCTACCAAATGATGAAAATCATAATAATAATAATAATTAGCCTACCTGTAAAGTTTGGTATTTTATACATGAGAAGATCTTGAAATCCGTAACCCAAGTCAGCGATTGCAACGATTGGCGGCAATCTACTGTTATTCTTGTAGTGCCATTCGGACGGAATATCGTCTTTAAGATACACGGAGAAGTGTTGATTTGCCACAGATTCCTCTTTCAACGCCTTATATAACACGTCCGTTGCAATCTTATCTGGAAAATTTACATCGAAGATTAGTAAAACGCTTTTCATAGTCAAGTTGGAAAGGGTTCAAACTAGAGGTGGGCACTAAATCGATTTACTCGATTCGATTAATCGATTAGGCCCTATGCAAAATATTCGATCAATTGATATTGCTATTGACTAATCAATATCTCCGATCAGTACCATATTTTGAAAATGCCGCTTTTCAAATTGCCTCGCGCGTGCGCGCAGGTTAGTAGGCCTGCTGGTTAACGAGGTATTGATACTGGCCAGAAAAACGAAAGTTTGAGGCCATTACCACAGCGATTCAACTAGTTGCTAAAGATGGCGTCTACATCTAGGAGTGGGAAGAAAACGGTGTTTACACCTCCGAATTTAAGAAGTGATGTGTGGTTGAATTTTGAGTTTTGTTCATCATTGTGAACGAGAGATAACATACTGTTCTGATACATCTAATCTCAAACAACATATTACGCGATGCATAACGAGAACTTTCAACAACCAATGAGAAGAAAGAATTAAATTTTAAAATCGTGAAATAAGCAGCAAACTACAGAAATACGAAAAACCAACTTTGTCGAAACTTGATGGTTTTAATCGATTTGACCATATATAAAAAAAATCGATAATCGATTTCGATTTTTCAATCGATGCCCATCCCTAGTTAAAACTGTTTTTAAGTATAAAATTATCTGACGGTGAAGTGAATATATCATGTGCATTTATTTATAATGAATATGAAGCCATATTTGCACACATAATTTTACGTAAATACGGTAGGCTACCGGTACTACATAATATTTCAAATGGACACAGGCCTAGACTACGTATATAAAAAGTATGGGCCTAAGCACAAAGAATTACTGGAAGACGCTCTGACAGAGTAATACAACAAACATAATATGAATATTAATATGTTGAAAACCTGGTAAAGACCATCCAAAAAAATTGTATTGATGCTATTTTTCCCAGCTCATCCTTCAGTGCAATGCATTTCCCTAGTTTGAAGCAATAAATATGTAACCTTAGACCTGATTTATTCCGCACAATAGAAAACGAAGGTTGAAGAAGAAAAGAATATAGTACCAGTGCATGTTACTTACCTTTCGGATTTTTAGGCCAAATATGATAAAATGGAGATGAACCGTAGCTTTGAAAAGTAGAATTACTAACACTTCTGCCAACGGTAATCACTTTTGGTTTAGTAACAGCTTCCATCCCATGATCGCTGAACAAAATCACGTCAACTGTCAATTTCAACGACTCCAACCGTTCGTAAATGTACTGCGTTATATTATCGACTTTTTTAATTTGTTCCAGAACTTGATCAGAATCTGGACCGTATTTATGTGACAAATAGTCGGGTTCCTCGAAATAGGCGACGACAAGGTTGACGGGAGTCGAGGGGTTCTCGTACCACGAGAGGAATGTGTCGACGCGATCTTCCCACGTCACACTCATGTTGTATTTCATGTGGAAAGTTGCGAGCGTGCTTTGGTAAGGTACGCTAGTTCCTGGCCACATAACAGTGCCGCTGTGACATTCGTCAGCATTCTCATTCAGGGTCTGGAAGAAATACAATAGACAAAATTAGGTTTGATTCAATTGTGAGGAACTGAAGATGCTTGGGGGAGAATCAAGATTATTAGGCCTATGTGTTGTTAAAATACTGTACCAGTAGGCCTACGCCTACTTTTGCATTTCAAGATTCAGAAAGTCTGGCCTTCACAAATAGCAACTCCATGCAACTCAGGTTTTTTTTCAGATATTAGTACCCCTACCAGTGATAGAATTTGAAAATGTAGTGGATGACAGATTACCAGATCAATGCTGAACCTAGGATTATAGCTATCATACCAATACTTTATTAAAAGTATTTTATTTAAATATATTATCAATTATTCACATTATTCCTGTACCTTCTGGTCTTATACCTAATTTTTATTGACAATGTTAACACAATGTACTTTGTAAACAACAGCTAATAAATACAAATACAAATACAAAATACTGTCACAATAGCAAAATCAAAGAATAAACACATGCCGTAAAATTAGGCTTATGCAGGATTTGAGCCCAATCTCAACTTTACTTCACTGACTAAAGCCCAATTCTCACTCTGAATTTTTTTCGGGTCAGTCGACGGAAATTCGGATGAAATCCGGTCAACGCTTCTCACACCGACATTTTAGCGACATACTTTCTTGATCACTTCATGTAGGCACACATAGGCCTACATTGATTGATTGGTTCACACTTATCTTTGAAAGTAGGCCTACTTAGTTGAAAGTATGTGTCAAAATTGAATACTGGTATTCAAAAATAGTTTTTATTCATGATATATCATAATTAAGAATTTATATCACAATGAATATTGAACCGAATAAAAGGCGTGGATAAAACGAAAACAGAATTGCAGTGATTTCGATATAAAATCCGATGCCGTCTGAAAAAACAGGGAAGCCGTGGTGAGAAGACAGTCTGCATGGCAACATTTTCGGTCAAAGTAGACCTAAATTCTTCTAAAATTATGAGTTGGACCAACTTCCCCGAAATAATTTAGGCCCGAGATACCAGGGTTGGCAAAAACCCGGGTTTTTTCAAAAAAGCCCAGCCCGGGCGGGTTTTTAAAAAAACCCGGGCCTTATTGGGTTTTTAAATGAAACACGAAGTCACACATGTATTATAATTTTATGAATAAATAGCACATGCTAAATTTAAAAGAAAAATCATACCAGTAATGATGTCTCAATAAAAGTACTTTGTTAATAGAAGTGAGATTAAAATAATATATGGAACATTTCTAGTTTGGTACAGTATTCAAATTCGTCCATGACATATCGACTTTCTGGAGTTTTGATGCCTTGCCCCCAGATCATGTCGGTCCAGCACTGCGATTATGTAACTTGTTTTCGCCTTTGGTCAAAATCGTGAGAGCGACATAGTTGTCGACAGCTGAAGTCGCTCGAATGACCTCACTAAAAGTTATGGAATACCAAAAGAGCAAAATGAAATCCACTCACTAGCGACTTCAACTAGTTATAGTTACAGAATAAGGGTCCAGAAACCTTATTCTAGCTGTAACTCTTGACTATAAATTGTAACAAATTTTGATCAAGGACCCTTCGGATTTAAAAGATATCATTCGTCGTAGGGGCCGAGGGCCGTGATAACTTGTACATTCATAATTTTCGTTTGACCGTGACTTTATCCTACTATCCGTGCTTAACTCATGTCCCTAGTCGCTCGGATTTCGGGGAACTAACATTTGAATAATAAGTAATACATAAAATAAACTCGGCCTGATATTTATATAATAAGTACGGCCTAATGCATAAAATTAAAAAACCCGTTTGTGGGTAGTTTAACCGGGTTTTTTAAGGTGGGTGTACCCAATAAAACCCGCCGGGTTTTATTGGGCTGGGTAGTTACTTGCCAACCCTGCGAGATACTCTATCTTGTATTGGTGGAATTCTGTATTTTGATTGAACAAAAGGAAATGTCGGCTGAAATTTTGTCGGCCAACCTGAAAAAAATTCGGAGTATGAATCAGGCTTAAGCCAGTCTAGGGAATAGGCCTATTAACCCAGTTGGAGTCAGTAGAATTGCAATAAATCATCTGCAATACTGATGGCCTAGTAACACAAAATTATCATGTCTATGCCTACCCAAATAGGAACCAGCGCCTTGTTGTAATTCCACATTTCTTCATATGTCAACTTTCTGCCTAGCTTTGGGTCAAATACTTCATTGGACATGACTCCATGAACTTCAGGGTAGACACCTGTGGCTATGGAATGATGATTCGGAAACGTCTTTGTTGGGAACACGTTCTTCATATGTTCTGCGTAAGTACCAAACGATCGCAGTTTCAACATGTTAGGTGAAGCATTCTTCAAGAAATAATCGTGTCGAAAACCATCGAAAGACACAATGAGAACATTTGGACGGAGGCATTTACCATCAGCAAGGGTAGAAAATACCAAGATTGCGATTAAGCCGAGGCCTAAACGTTGGTCCACAAAGCAAGGCATTGATTTCCGGTTTAGAAAAAAAACTAAGGCAGTAGCCCAACTTTTTAAATATGAAAGAAGCTTACACGACTTTACACAGAGCTGTTCACAGGCCCACTTATAGCCCACTGAGCCTAAATGAGATAATCGTATTATATTTTTCTCATTGGCATGAGAATGACAAAAAAGTTAGGTTAGATCACCTCCTACTTAACAAGGCCGATAAAGATACTTTGCATAATGAATGCGCGATGAACTTGAAAATAGCATAAAAAACTATGATAAAACTTTTCCAATTATAGTTTGTCTCATGAATTAGTGATAAGACTTAACCGGTTTGACCTCTTGAAGATTAAAAAATATAAATAACATTGCACGCCTATTCGAGTGCTCGATGCAAAGAGGTTATTCGGTGGGAACTGCAAGTCTGCAAAACTGGCTGGGAACACCGCATGGGAATGGGAATGTCCAAGAAGATTTCATGCAAAGAGCTTATCCAGGAGCTTACTTATGTTTTTATCTTTGGCGCTCGCGGAGAAAATCATAATATTGCTTTCACTGATACAAGTTGTCGAGTAATAATAATAATAATAATATATTCATTTATTTAGTATTTCACTATTACATTTATCACAGATTTTTCACACTATTACATTTTCACATTTAGATAAGGTCTGACAGTAATTAACAAATATCATCTTTAATATTTTAGGAAATAATATGATTTGAAGTGAGTGATCAAATTATAGATAGGAAACTCGCATTTCACAAATTTCAAAACTTCTCTTCTGAAAGCATTTTGTAGATGTTAGATTTGTTACTTTATCTTCAAGTTTATTGAATAATCTTATTCCACTATATAGAAGAGTGCCTTGTGGCTACTGCTTTTATTTTTACCTTGCAAATACAATTTATTTGTATTTCTGGTATTGTAATTATGGACCTCACTTGCATAACAAATATTTTCACATAGATAATTTGGTACCTTGCCTTTAGTGATTTTGTACACAAATAATAGTACAAACATTGCCACTCTTTGTTGTACTTGTACTGTCATCCACTGTGATGCATCAAACATCTCTCTTATGGGAGTTAGTTTATGACGTTGCAGTACCACTCTCATCGCCCTATTTTGTAACCTCTGCAATTTGTTCAAATCTGTAATATTAACATCCCATACAAGGGTAGAACAATAGTCAAAATGAGGTGCAATTATTGTCTTATAAATTAACGATCTTGCTCATGTTATAAAAAATAACCCACTCTAAATAAAAATCAAATTTTTTTGCCAATCTTTTTTACTAGGTAGTCCACATATTTGGTGAACTCAAGACTTTTACCAATAATGACTCCAAGGTACTTGAATTCACTAATAAATTTGGGGTTCTCATTATTGATTACTATTCTGTTTGGATATTTTTCACTCAAGAGACCCTTGAATAGAGTTGTCACTCGATGTTATCATCATACACTTGATTATATCTGTGACTATCAATAACGTAACGGGATAAGCAACATGGCGCTTCCCTTTCGCACCATGCGTGTATCAAAGGGATGCCGCCTCACAAATGTTATGATGATTTGCTGGTATTATTGTGTGTTGATCTATACAAGTAATAGATGTAATGCAATCTGTGAATCTAGCTCTTTCCAACTGCATCAAACAATATTGGGATAAATTTCATTTGAATCAGCCAATCTGAATTTAAAATACGTCTGTAAAAGCATTTAGTCCCCTAGTCAAGAGCCCTACTGCTATATTTACCATTTGATAACTGGACAATTACACATCATCTACGAGAAAGATTAAAATCAATGCAATTGTACAACTATGTACTATATATTGAAATATGAGCCTAATACGTACGATTTGATTTGAAATTGCGAATCTCACAAATGTACACGGAAGCGCGCTGATTCCATCATGGTGAAAACGGCCTGATGTTAAAAGGATAGGACTTACGCCATGTTGCTTATCCCGTTACGTTATTGATAGTCATAGATTATATATATATATATATATATATATATATATATATATATATATATATATATATATATATATATACACACACTCACACACACCCATAAATACAAACATATACATATATATAGGCCCATATATACACATACAGATATTTATATTCATAATGTGAATATTCTAGTACTGGTACTCTCTTCAAGTAGGCAAATTAGATTGATTAGATACGATTTTTTTTCAAAACTGGTGGTAATTATTACTATAATCACAATAATAAACGTAACATTCACATTCCACACTTATATAACTACATTGTTATTTTCTCTCAGCAATCTTTGTTTTATGTCTTCAACTCTTTTTCCAACATATTCCATTCCTGCTTTCTCTGGATGAAATCATATTACCCCACTACTTTCTTCACTATTTCATGTCTATTTTCATTTCTCTCCTTGTGTTTTTTGTAATATACAAGAAAGTTTCTTGAATTTTTTGTATATATATATATATATATATATATATATATATATATATATATATATATATATATATATATATATATATGCACACCAATTATTATGATGTGATTACGTATAAGCAACGCAGAATGAATGAATGTTAGGTTTAAACTTTAACGGCACTGTGAGGTCATTCTTCACCCATGATCATGTCCGTATACTTTCACAACTTTACCATTGTTAGGACTATTTGTGGATGTTTCAAGCATACGGAGGGAGCGGGAAAGAAAAAGAAAAGTAAGTGAAGATGAGAAAAAAGGAAGTGACAAAAACAGCAGATAGAATAAAATAAAACGCAACGCTCAACACTCCCTCCGTATACTCTGGCCCCCAGGACCCTTACCTAATAAATGTCGTGCTAGTGCTAGCTGGCTCCAAGAGGCTAGGACTTTGATTGGTTAATGTTTACTAGAAGAGCTACTTGCCATGGCAACGTGTCTGGTCTCTGTGTATTTACATTGTTGTCAGCACAAAATACTAGACCTGCTTATGAGGTAGGCTTCGAAATGTGTTGGAATTATTCAGTCCAAGAGACCGTGCGTTTGTTATTATGATATAATGTCATTGTTGATAGCTTTTTCAGTGAACATTATACAATCAACGTCTCAGCCTCTTGGAGCTAGCTGGCACTAGCACGTTATTTGAAGTAGATTATTAGGTAAGGGTCCAGAAGGCTTCCACTCAACCAAGACGGTCCTATATAACTTGGTCTTGGCCCACACTCCAAACGTCATCGCCATAGCTGACCCTCTTGGGAGCAAATAAATTGCTACCACGGTAGATCTGGAGATATCACGAGAGCCACGTAAGTCCACCGCACCAAGTCAAGGTGTGCGGATCCTTCAAGGGGGATAAACAATACAGCAACACGTAGCGATCATATAACTAACCTTTATTTAGTCTTTATGTACAGAAACTTACGTTATTAGTCGCCAACCAGTGGCGGCTTATTTTAATCATACAAATCTCAATTACACTTTTCGCACCATTTACATTATACATCCAATTATTGCGGATAGTTTTCACAGTACACGTCTGATATTTATGTCTCCAAAACGAGTAGACTCAACATTGGGTTTTAGGTTAACATTTTGGAGATCATATAATTTATTATATATTCTTTCATCACACAAAACTTTCAGAAAAATAACAAAATTTCACAATTTAAAATACTTATTCAATATAAAACTTGTGCACTTTGATGCTGCCTACATTATCTACTAACATCAATAAAATAGTTAATTTCACTGATTATCTCCAATGTCATACGTGGTAAAATCGTCCCTCAATGTACACATTGAATTATATCGTTTACTATATTATTTTGTTTTATTAAACATATTTCACACGATCAGTATTGAGATGCAAGACATTTAGTACTTTTATATATAATCTTATTACTCATTAGTAAAAGAATTCATTGAAGAATATTGACATTAATATTAATATTAACTATAAATATAATATTAACGCTGTTGAATTTCTTAATTGATTTTTTTTGTGGAGTTTGGTTTTTCAAAGTTCGTCAGTATTTAATATAACTATACGCCTGGACGATAATAGAATGTGAAAAACGCACGAACTCCACAAAGAAATCTTGTCAAATTGCATTACGATACTGATCGTGCACCCAACATTTAAACGAGTTATTATTACCCTAATTACCATCACAACCTACCCAAGTGGCTCGATAGCAACGACTTTAAAAGGCATTTTCAGAGTAGTTTAACGCAGTTTTCATTCACTCATATTATTGACTGCGATCAAACAATAACTGTAAATTTCGACGTCGCCATCTTTTTTTGGGGGTGCGGGATTTTTACATGTTTCAACTCAGCAAAGAGGGGGTAAAAACAGTCACAACCGTTCTGCATACAGGAAATGTTTTGTCTAAATTAAAGTTATTCAAAAAAATATCAGAATTGAGAAACTTGAGAGAAAACTGAAATTCTGTGAAGATCAAGGATAAGAATAGCAAACTACGTAGGCCTATATGTGAGTTACTTCAGTTTGGGAAAATTAAGCCAAGTTCTGGAATAATAACACAAATAACTGTCTCTTGAGAAAACAAATTTTTTTTTTAGTGAAAAAAGGCCAGCCTAGTTGAAATTTCATAATTTCAATGCATACATAAATGCATACAGTACCAATGGAGATGTATTTCTTTTTCACAATTTGACATGAAGCTACGGTACCAAGAAAAAATAAATTAGCCTTAACCACCATTACACACAGAAAATGATATGTCTATAATGATAAAATATGATGGTAAAAATGCCACAAAATGGTTTAAAATGAAAAATAATATTTAGATAGAATCAGACAAAGTTCTACGAGATCAATATTGTAAAATAGGTAGTATTAGTATTAGGCCTGAATGGAAATGTTGTGTAATTTGTATACAAAGATAAGCAGCCAACAGTTAAGTGGAGTAAAAAATATTTAGAAATTGAGCATAGAATTAAAATACCCTTTTGGGTAGGCCTAGTTAAAGTAGGGTTTTCACGGTTGATAATACACAAAAAGTAGCCCGGGTTTCAACTTTTTTTAAACTGGAAAGTTACTTGCTAACCTTGCCAATTAATTTGAAGTAAAATTAAAAAGAAACTGTCATTTTTACACACCGAATGGAAATAACTTCAGAAGTACTTAATAAGCCTAAATTCCAAACTTCACAGTAAATTTGTAGAACTCTCAACTACGAGTATATAATTAAATTAAATGAATTTAATTCTAAGCAAGTTTGTAGGCAAATAAACCAGAGGAAGACCTATTTGAATTGAAAGGAACCAATAAATCAGTACTGTATCAATACTTAATAGTGTACAACCTTCAAGGCAGTCAAACATATGAGGTTAGTAAAAGTATATACCGTATTGTCCCAAATATAAGCGGACCCCCCAAACTTTTAGATCAGTAATTGAAAAAAGAATTTCTCTTTTTTCACGTAAAAACGACTTGTGAGAAACCGGTGAGAGGTGTCTCAAGTGATTTGTCATACGGCCGGTTTTTATTGGCGCTCGACCGTCTCTAGTCGTACGAACGAGAGTCTCGTGTTTGTCAAAGTTAGACCACATACGTCACGCAGTCGCAGTAGCCCGTGAAAGACTAGTAGGATGACAGACGCCATGCAGTAAACAGCTCCGTGCTATGTTTATAACTGCGCGTCAAATAAAAATTATGGAAATTGAGAAAATGATGCTTCTTCATGATAAAACATTTATTAAACGTGTTTTTAATGGAATATCTCCCAGTTTCTAGTTTCTGGTTTTTAGTTTCAGTTTATGGGGTGGTAAGATCGCCCTTGTGGTGCCCCACCCAAACGTTCCTATCTTTCATCCTTAGCCTTAATTGGGGAACAATGATTTTGTATAAAGTTTCGATGTTATTAGAAAAAAAAAAAAGTTTCTAGACGATTCCGTTGATATTAGTGTGCGGATGTGGTACGCTCAATTAAAATGAGCCAAAAAACGTATTTTTGACCGATTATAGGCCAAGATTCGCATATAAGCCAAGGGTGACTTTTGGGCTTGAAATTTCGAGAAAAACCCTCTGCTTATATTCGGGACAATACGGTATATAATATATATAATAATAAATACTAAAGGTAGGTGTATTGAGTATTATGTTGATATGTCAAAGGCGTAATTCAATAACTTATGATATGCTATCTAATGCTACAGGTCTGCTAATTTAGTGTGTCGTCACTAATACCTCGTTCACATTGCAGAATTTAACTACAGTTAAGTAGATAACGTTAGTTAAGTTTTAATATGAACGGAACTTCATAGTAGTAACTTATAGTACTATTTCATAGTAGTAGGTTGGTAGTTAACTCTAGTAATGTCTTAACCAAGTTTCTAGAACTCAGTTAGCCTTAACTGCGATCAAAATCCACCGCCTTCGCAAACAGCAACATCATTCGTATCGTCACATTGTTGGTTCAAAGCAAGGCCCTCTATATTATTCACATCATTCGAATTATTTAGATGGCCTTGTTCAGAAACAAAGGCGAGATATCAACAGAAAATCTGTGAATCTATAAATGCAATATAAAATTAACAGTAAATCGAATAGGAAGATGGCAGTGCATGACTTCACTAACAACCATTTCATCGCTGTCAGTGTGGACACTTTACCTCAGTTAAGAACGGTGTCATCCATGATGCTAACTGCAGTTAGCTGAACTGCAGTTAGTGATCCTAGTGTGAACGAGGTATAAGGGGTGATGGCAGTCTACTGTACGAAACATGAGACAAAACTAAATGAGGATCAACGTAAATATACGAAGCATAGAAAATCTTCAACTACATTCAAAATTAAAAACAACGCTTATAATAACACTATATTATTAATTAATAATTTTTTCATGTCTTTATTCATGTTGAACATTACACAAACCAAGGAGGAAGTCAAAATTAAAAAGATGGATGAATATTATATTTTTAAACATCTTTTTAATTGTAGAGATGTCAATAATGTTCAATGAATATTGTTTTTTAATAATCTTTCACTATAGGTCACTACATGTATCCACGAAAGAAGAAGTTCATCTACCAAATAAATTGTTGTGAAAACATTTGTAATTACGTATAGAGAAACCTAATAGTTTTATTGAACATTCAACGCTCTTGAAAGACGGTATTTCTAATCGTGAATCTGGTCCTGAATAATCTTTGAGCCTCAAAATACATCTAGGCATATCGCTAGGCCTACGAGTATAATGGTGATAATCGTATTTGTTACGCTGTAGACAGCCTCGACTCTCGTAAATACAAGGATACCTTCGGCTACAGAAAAGTACGTCTTTCACCAACTATAAAGACAAGATTCTTTCATCAAGTCAGTTAGTTAAAATATATTCAATTTTTTTGCCCTATACAGAGAAATAAAAACTAAACAATCAACCTAAAATTGTGATATACAGTAATAGGTTAAATATTTTCTAGTTATAACAGCAATATTAAATAGGATATTCCTTTTAAAGGTATCATGATAAGTAACATTTTATGCTTCAACATTTATGATACAAATTGAAACTGAAAAAACCCGTTATATATATTTTTCAATTTTACATGAACGTTAACTTACCGAGCATTTACCAGCTGTGTTTGAATCCATTTGTAGGTCTACAGTCTTGTTGTCAGTGAAAAAAAATTACGTTACAACTCACGAGTGTACGTGGATTTTGAAGTTGTTCGAATGAAAACCAATTTGAACGTTTCGACCTTGGTAAAACTGACTTTCGTCTAACCACTTGACGGACGGGGGTCCACGCAAATACAGGTCCTTACACTTTACAATATGTTGCATTTAATATCTCAATAACATTATGTCACATTGACATAAGACTTGTACTGATATACAGGAGATTGATTGAGGAATTAGCGTTCACTTATTCTTGCGGATAGAATACACTGATGTATCGAAAAATATTATAGTAGTCAGCTGTCATTCCTGAACCTCGTTCTAGACTTTCCCTCCTTTCATGTGTCAGATTGACGAGCCTCTGTATGATAAATGATAATGATATTGGCAGATTTATTGTTTTGCTTTATTGTTGTTAAATTTATTGTCATATCAAGTACGAGAATATATCGAATAGGCCTATCAATGCAATATCAAAATGATTTGTTTACACTATAATTGTTATAAAAGGCCATATGAACAGAAGAAACAGTGCAGTGTGACCTGGACAAGCCTGGGAGGTCAGGTAGTGAGTTCATAACCTGGCTGTCAAGTGGTTAAATTCAAGTACCGGTATTCAATGTTTTCAAGCGACTTATAGACGTTATTTAGTGACACAATAAAATAAAATTGACGTTACAGAAAATAAGAACAGTACAATTGAACCTTGATCCATTATTTCTGTATTTCATACGCACTTTTCTAATTTTATAGTTTGTTTCTTACAGTTGAACTGTCATTTAAACAATTTATCACAAAAATTATCACCAATTTAACCTGCATTATCGTTATTATTTCTTGGTCATTGAAAAATAATGAATGAAGGTTCAACTGCACAGAGTACTGAAGATGAGTAATGATTGAGCTTTTATTTTGCTAGCTTCACTCCATTCGAAGGTGAATCCAGCATGAACGTCAGCACTCGTGAATTGTAGCGTACATGTACCGTAGTACCATCGAGCGATCATCGTTGATCCGTTACCGCAGAAGTCCGTTTCGATGAGATAATTCCACCCGCGCGTTCAGTACCGTTCCGATCAGCTCGTCCAGTCGCCCGTTTCCCTTAGCGCTCTCGAAGTGAGCCGTTCGATCTCGGTGAGTAACAGCTCGGTTTCGGCGTCCAGGCCCGAGTCGAGCGGAGCCTCCACGGGATCCCACTCGAGCGAGTCGGGAGAAGACATGCGCGACCACGCGCGACTCGTGGCGCCGTTGCGACCGGTCGTCGTGGCGGACTCGCAAGCCTCGTCCTCGGTCACGTTGGAGTAGTGCAGCGGCTGGAGGGGTAGGCCGCCTACGTGGGAAGGAGTTGAATACAATAATGAGGTGTATTCGTTTAGCGTGGTATCATTACGAAAAACACTCTACTATTTGTATTTTTAGAGACTTATTTCACAGTGGAAGATATCAACATCTATGTGTTTTGTTTACTCTCAATACCAATGCTGGTAATGTCAGGGTATATATCACAGAAACGGTTTTTACTTACAATGTGTTCTGGACTTTCGGAAACTGAAAGACTTTTATCTGCTGCGGAAAAATATGGTTACAGACAACGCAGTCCTGGTGCTGAAGTTCATTGGTTTTGAATAATTAAAATGGGGTGGTAGGATCGCCTTTGTGGTGCTCCGTCCAAACGATCCTACCTTTTATCCATAGCCTCAATTATGGAACAATGATTTTGATCATTCTGTATCAAGTTTCAAAGTTATACAAAAAAAAATTAAAAAATATATTAGAGGAGGGAGATGTGTGAATGTAAACCAAATTTTGAAAGTGGGCTAAGAAAATCGAATTAACTCTGAAGGCCCCACAACATTCATTTCCAGTACGCTAACCAACTAAATATACCTATATCATGACTGCTTACTTTCTAAACATTAAAAGAGAATTGTTTTGATTGAAAAATATATTCAGACCCATTCTAGACTTATTAACTAATTAGCCGCCCTCTGTAGTTCAGTCGACTGAGGCACCCTATGGAAACTGTGAGAGTGGGTTAGACCCCTGCATAAGATATAGGGCATCACTTCATAGTTTCACCCGCTCACTCATACCCCAGAAAACCTGGGTGTTGGTAGAGTCGTTAGCAAACAATAATCTACCTACGGTAATCAAATTACCGTATAAAAAATGAGCTATTGTGTGGGAATACAAACAATTTGCCAATGTAACGCAAATCTGACATTTCAGATTCTCTGAGGCTAAGTTGCTAAATAATACACAACAAAAGCATTTTTTTTAGTTTTTAGTTTCAAGTGGCAAATATCAACATCCTTTTGTAATGGACGATATGAGATGAATGATTGATGATGATGCAGGTTAAGAGAAACTAGCTAGTTTCTCTTGCATGTTCTCTGCATGATTTAACCTGCAATGATTGATGATGATGCAGGTTAAGAGAAACTAGCTAGTTTCTCTTAACCTGCATCATCATCAATCATTCATCTCATATCGTCCATTACAAAATAATATTCTTTAAATCAAGTCCTACTTTCCAAAAATATCAACATCCGTGTGTTTTGTTTACTCTTGATAGTTGATACCAATGCTGGTAATGTCCAGATATAACACAGAAACGGTTTTTACTTATGATGTATTCCAGACTTTTGGAAACTGAAAGTTTAATGGTGCAACTGCGGCGGAAAATTATGGTCACAGACAGCGCAGTCCTGATGTTGAAGTTCATTATTTTTAAATGATTGAAATGGGGTGGTAAGATCGCCCTTGTGGTGCCCCGTCCAAACGATCCCACCTTTCATCCATAGCGTTAATTGGGGAACAATGATTTTGTATCACGTTTTGATGTTATTAAAAAAAAAAAATGAAAGCAGGCACGTTAAGAGGCCTCTTTACATCTTGCCTACCGGCTTGATTGCAGACGTTCGGGGCCCAAGTTAGCAACGGAAAACCAATTATCGTATTGACTCACAGTTTTCGGTTAGATGATCACTAGTATTCGATACGTGCTCGTACGAAGAGCTTTGGTTCGTGGTATGTTTTCAACCCATTCAAAATAATTGTCAAAAATCAACATCTTTCTACCTGTTTTTCATTGTTTTCGTTTTTTCAGAGTAATTTAATATAAAAATATGATTTTTAGTGAACGTAGAAGCACAGATATACTCATTGTTGTTTCATTGCAAAAATAATTATACTGATTGGTTCTACCGTTTACCCAACCTGTGTTGGGAGCTAAAGGCCTGTATCGACTCTTTTTGTCCTGTTTTGTTCGTTCCCTGCAGGCTTTACTCATGGGTTGTAAGATTTAAAGTAGCCTCTTAATAATTACCTTCATTCTCCCACTCGAGATCGAGCGAGCTGACTGGCGTGGATGTACGCGACGCCATCTCTCGCAATAAACCGCGAGCCAATAGCGATCGAGCATCTAACGGCTGGAACTGGGTGGCTGACAAGCCTGGAAGTCTGGGGTTCGATTCTCTGCGAGGCCACGAATCATCCGTAAGCTCCAGAGTTACTCCGCGAGGTGGTCGCTACGAATCAAAGATCATTCACGGTGCTGGTTAGAACGACTTTTGGACTTTGAAAAAAGTATCAAGTTTTTGCTTCAGGCCTATAGTATCAAGTCTTGTAGATTCTAAGAATATTCTGCAATATATACCAGAATAAGCATGAAACAATTCAATACGCCTACCCAGTGGTCAAATTTGGGGGGGGGGGGGGGATGCGGGTGGATGCCATCCCCCAAAGAGAAATAGTCACTTACACCATCTCCCCTAAACGAGAAAACGTTGCTTATACCATCCCCCCCAAAGAGAAAAGGTGGCACACACCATCCGCCCTAAAATGATGTTTTTTAATATTTTTCTTACGTGTTTCAAAACCGATACCATTCCTGTTATTAGTTTTCCTCCTATATAGTATCTTGATTATTAATTAATAGTTTATTAACACGGTTATTTTAAAATCTAGCGTTTTACTTGCATAATTTGCGTGTATTTACATGTTATACTTCACAGTCCAGTTTACCAGTGTCGCGGTAGGCCTACTTTTGAGCCATAACGTGCACATTTCGCGGTAATTCACCGGTGAGGTGGTGACTCACCGCTATGTTATATACAAAATATTGGTTCCTCCTCGCTTCATTATACGTAAAACCTATCCTAACAATTGATTTAATTTATAAAATACTTGAATACATATAGTAAAATAGTGTATGACTACTTAGACTCCCAAAACTAGGGAAACAGGATAAAAAACATGATTTCACATTTTCCCTGCGGGGCTTTGTGGAAGGGGGGGGGGGGGGGGCTCCTCCCCTTCATTTATACTTTTAGCGCTTTCTTTTGTGACTCGAGTTACCATCCCCCCATAAGAAATTTCCCAATTCGACCACTGCACCTACCTGTATATTAACGAATACTGTGTCACTGAATCTATACATATGGTACAAATATATTTGTGCATTGATAATGTGTGATAAGTGCAGATACATTTTAGTATTAGTATATTCACCAACCTTTCTTCTTTTGAACGATAGTAAATATGATATGCTAAAATCCGAGAATGCAAGAAGAGAAATAGAGAAACATACGGTCAGTCGGTTACTGATTTTTGAGAAAGTTTTTCAGAAACTGATTAGAAACCCATCAACTTACCCTTGTCGAGGTCTTGATTCTCGAGTTGAAGTCTGAAAAAAGAAGCGAGATTAATAACAATTCTGATTAAAAATTTAGTTGCATCCAGAAATGCAGACGCAAAACACAATTATAAAATTCATGTCAAAAATAATTTAATTAGATACCTCATCATCCACAAGAAAGTCAAACTGTAAGGAAAAAAACAGATATGCGTAATTAGTATGTATCAATCTTCAAGTGTATGTATCAATCATCATCTCTATAGTGGCAAGCCAGAATGATGCGAAAGAATGCAATAAGTTAGTCCAAAGGACAGCTCGGCTAGATCAGCTAACAACTCTAGAACGATCATCATCTAGCTGTCAAACTAATGGCGGACAGTCAATTATATTGGGAGCTATGCAACCTCAGGCATTATCCTATTAACTATACGCTATACTTTTTTTCTGCACGTAGGCCTATTTAACTATCACTTCTCAAATATCTAAGCTCACAATTTTTTAGTTGATCTGCCATGTATTCATCCAGAGTTATTATTATTTCATTCTCAGACTCAATGTGCATGTTGTACATCAAGTGATGTCATGTTATTCGACTTTCCAGTCAAATTATGTTTTTATTCGCTAAATGCTCAAAGTTGGCGGACTTAGCAAGCTGATTTCTGGGACAATTTGCTAGATTTGAGAGGAGATCAGCTTGATATTGGAAAGCCTTTTCGGAAGTGCTAACTTGGTGCTAACTTGGCACTTGATTCTGGAACTCTTCTCATATTGTCACGGCTAGGCTTAGTTCTAGCCCTTAGACCCGGGTCTATTTTTTTTAAATATAATTTTTTATATTTTTTATATTCAATATTTTATAATTTTATATTGATATATTTTTATAGATGTCACTATATTACTCTGCCACTAGTTATAACTTATAATATTATCTGATGACAATGTCGACAGGTAATATGCACTACGACAGCTAATAAAATACAAATAGAAATGAGCCTACAAGATTAGTTCAATCATTGATTCAATTTATTGAGTCAACAATAAGGCATACCTCGACATTGTCTGCTTCTCTGAAATACATGCTGCGTTGCGAGCGAGGGGACCTGAGACAAAAAAAAGTTACAAATTGAATGGTTACATGCTTTCAATCATAGTTCTGATCAATAAAAACACTTATTGATTGTTTGCTTAACGACCCCACCAACAGCTAGGTTAAATACGGGGGTACGAATGAGCTGGTGATTATGAATGTATCAAGTGATGATTAGTGAGAGGACATTTACAAAAACCCATGCCTTATGCAGGATTCGAACCCACGCCCAACGGTGACTTCAGTTTCTCAAGCGGTGCCTCAGCTGACCGAGCTACCAAGGGTGGCTCAATGAAAACACTGCCTAAACCATTGAGTTTGTATGCCTATACCGTTGCCTATACCACTCAATGATGAGTTTTCTCATTGCATGATGGCTGATGCCAATGCTAAAGGTATGTTTACTCTGGTGCTTTGAGCAACCGGCAACGTGCGCTGACCAATCAAAGAGCAAGTTTCTCTGTGTACATGCAACATGCGCCAAGAGATTGACTCGGTTTATCTTTGCTTCTGTTGCTCCTTCTTGTAACTGCGCTCAGACCAACAATACGTCACGATATTCATCACGGCTAGGTTCGTTTAAATTTGAACAGTCAGACCAACTTTTCGACTGCTATTCATGATCCTGTCTGCACAAGATATTATATCAGTTTCTGACACTCTTAGGCCTATTTGGGTAATTAATGGTCCAACAGTATCAAGAAGCTCAGTCAATTTGATCGGATACATGGAGTAGGCCCCCAAGTTTATATTCTTTGCCGTGGTACAACAGTAAACATATTTGTGCGCTGAGCGCATGTTGCCGGTTGCTTAAAGCATGTTGGTTCGTAGCACAAAGCTCGAGAGTAAACGTACCTCAAAGCTCGCCCACCAAAAATAGTTTCATAAATGGTTAGGTGGAAGAGCGATCAACAGACCGAACCTCGCCTTTTTATATCGTATTTCATTATTGAACGTAAATAAAGTCAATTACTATTATTATAATCATTATTAAAATTGTGTGATACGGTAGGCCCTACCATTGAGTAAAGAAGTATCCCTACTAATTATCGAGGCCTAGGCCTACAACCCTACAGCAATTCTATTATGTAGCAAAATTAGGCCTAGGCCTAGAGTGGTAGGGCCTACTTCTAGTATTTGAGTGATCCAGCCGTATGGCATGGACCCTAGGCCTACACATATCACTGGCTATGCAGGATCTAGACCCTAGCAAATTAATTATACAGGTGATGTTCTAGCATGACAGAAGCGTAATGAAGGCACCAACCTTGTGTTGTTCTTTGCAGTGATACAGCGGCCAAAACAGGATCCCATACTAAGCCAGCCTTGCAAAGGAAGGTGCTGGCTTCTGTGAATGCCTTCAAAATCATAACAATCGTCTTGAGCTATTAAGGTTACGATTTTTGGGTTAATTCGTCTAGAAAACCACACCCGCTACCTCTCCGAAACTTTACGGAGCCATTTTGGAATTTCCACAGCCTTTTCTTTCGTTCTTTCTGGAGGAACGAGCAGCTGTAGTTGACAGTTCGCTGACAGTAGGAAACAGCTGTCAACTGTCATAGGGCCCAGCTGTCAGTGTTCATAACAATTTTCATTTTGCTGTAGCTTTCTAGAATAATAAATATAGTTATGTTTGTTAGTTTACGTGATAAGTTTACTACGGTCCAGGAAGGAATAACTGCAAGGTAGGCCTAGTAGGGCCTATACGCATAGGTCAACTTGTCTCTATCTGGTGGTCGTCCTAACCTAAAAGTGTAGACTAAAGTTGTCCCGTAAGAATATTTATTTACCCAAATTCAATGCCTATGCCTACTCAATGTCTAACCATGGTCTAACCTCGTAGGATATATAAGTGAAGGTCTTTGGCCTAATCTTATGATTTTTTTGTGGCATTGAATTTGTAGCAGAATCATACGAAATCAATGCTTGCGCTCACTTCTGTCTGGCTGTCAGCATAGGTCCTATGCAGTGCAGAATAATCATGTTTCAATACTTGACCGCAATTTTTTTTGTACAGAGTTCGTGGATTCTCCGACCCCCCACGGAAAGCTCGATTAGATGTTGGAGACGAGACGCCTATTAATCACAATGCTGGAGCTCACTTGCTCAATAAGTATCAATGCGATTGGAGTGAATTGCACCAGCTGTCTGAGTCCAATGCATCAAAAGCACAGGTAAATAGTTGGGGTCCCAAAGGGCCTTGATTGGTAGACTGTTACTCAGTGACGGTACTGCTGAGTAAGCTACATAAATTGATGATATGGTACAGACATAGATCCTAGTGGAATTTCAAGGGCCTTGAAAAATTCAAAAAGTACACTTTCCACCGCAAGCGTTTCCCCACCTCTCACATTCCTTCGAGTTCTTACCCCCATTCTCTCTCCCACCTCTCCCCACCCAACGTAGCCATTCATTCCTTGCCCTAAAAAAGTTGGACAGCCTGTCATTTTTCCTCCTTTCCTCTAGTGTTTCCTGTTTCCCACCCTAGCTGTTGAATCATATCTCATTAGGCTTTTCCATCACTTTCTCTACCTTGCCTGCTTTATTTCTCAATACCCTAAACCTCTTGATCTGAAAGGGTTAAAACGAACAGATAGTTGACAATATTTTAGTAAGAAAGTTTGAATTGGGCCTATATCATCAATGTATTTCAATATGTATTTTAAAACCTGTTCGTGTTGATTTTGTATCTTGCGATTGTGTGTTTTTATGTATATATGACATGCTGCAAAAATCCTTTTTGTTGGGGTACAAAAAAACTGGCTTCCAAGCTATTATATAATTAATATTAATAGCATAATAATATGTCTAGGACTAGAATACCATTATTCAGTGTGGGGTTCACTTTTAATATTGATTCAAGAATTTTCTAATCTTCAAAATACCGTTAATGTCTAATTTCGTTGAATGTAATTCAGGAACTAGACAACATGATTGGCTCAATGGACCAAGAGTTCGAGAAACAATGGACGTCCGTTAGTCAGATTAGCATTGCGCTAGCGTCTGTTCCGCAGTTGTTAACTAGCGTCCAGGAGTTGATGGAACAGATTGGTATGTTACTGTCTCAATTAAATATTATCAACTGCCATATATATAGACTCAGTGTGATATCGTAGTAAGTAGTGAAATACTCAGAAAACCAGCAGCTTACCAAATTAATAATTCTATTTAATTGTGTTCTGTTCTTGTTGGTTATATTGGAACGTAACATACTATTTTGTATTCCCGAAATATTATTAAAATATGAAAATGTAACGAAAGTTGTACTCTGACGGCAAAAGTGGTAGGCCTGGTTTGATTCCAGCGTGTAGAAATTATTTTTATTCCACTGGTGTACCCTATTTGTTCATTTATGTTAGGTGACTGCACTGTTTTAATGTAGGCCTATCAACGTTTGTGAGTGATGAGTGAGGTGATGGGAAGATGAGGTGAAAGCTCATTTCATTTGTACGGTAGTTTAGGATAGTGAGACGGGAACAGTGGTGAACTGTTATTTAGGAACCATTTATCTAGGATTCTCGTCATGGTCAACCATCCTGACAGAGGTTTTCAGTGGTTATCCTTTGTCGTTAACAGGAATACTGGAATGACTTCTTAATCATATGTCAAGACCGTTCTCTTCCCGCTATCCAAAATACCTAATAAAATAGCCTCACACCCGATGTTCCAACACCTAATTCATTATTCACCAACGTCAATAGATCTTAATCATCGGTACAGTGCATCTTTAAAACCCAATATGGGTAAGTACATTTTTGGGAGGAATCATTGCAGTATTCAGTCACTGAATGACAGCTGAATGTAGCTGAGTGCTTAACGCACTTGCTTCATGTGATCAGGGAGGTGAAGGGGCATATCGGACCCGGTTCGATCCTCGCTACCGTCCATCTTTACAGGGGTTTTTCGTGGTTTCCCTCTGTAGTCTAGGCTAATGCCGAGATGGTTCCGCTAATACAGGCCACGACCGCTTCCTTCCCACTATCCTTCCCATTACCCATAAAACCTTCATCTCATCATCCTATCATCTCATTAATCATTCATCCAACGCCAATAGATCTTAGTTATCATAGTGTGTCGTTAAAACCCAATATAAAAACAAAACAAACAAAAAAAAGTTAAGCATGTTAGCGACTCGTCCACCCAAGTTGTCAGCTTGCGGTAGTTTGTAAGAGCGTAATATACTCTTACCATCTGTTTTTAGGTCAACTCCAACAGATATGTGATGACATCGAAACAGGATTGTTACGATTGGAGGATACGGTTGAAACGCAAGAATTACAAGAGCGCCAACTTGACCATCGGTTTCAGCTGGCAATGTACAAGGAGAAGAAATTAGCAGGACTCGAGTCACTAAGATGTACGTTTAGTTGACGTCTTGTCTTTAATTCTGATCCTCGGTAGAACCTTCGGATTCTGTTGCTATTACATTCTGCGCTCGATAAAAGTTTTTTTTTTTTTTTTAATAACATCGAAACTTGATACAAAATCATTGTTCCCCAATTAAGGCCAGGGATGAAAAGTAGGATCGTTTGGACGGGGCACCACAAGGGCGATCTTACCACACCATTTTAATTATTTAAAACCAATGAACTTCAACACCAGGACTGTGCTGTTGGTGACCATAACTTTCCGCCGCAGATAACAGTCTTTCAGTTTCCGAAAGTCCGGAACACATTATAAGTAAAAACCGTTTCTGTGATATATATCCGGACATTATCAGCATTGGTATTAAGAGTAAACAAAACACACTTTTTTAAAAGTAGAATTTAAAATTGTAAAATCTTGATTGCAGCTGGTTTAGTAACGGAACATTCCAACAAGCTGTTGCAACACGAAATTAAACAGCAGCAATTGTCGAAAGAACGTCAAGCAACGTTTGACGAGGCTTTCAAGCAGGATGTCCAACATTATAAACAGTCCGGCAGCATTCCAAGTAGGTAACTTTTACTTTCTTACCATCACAAAAAATAATATACAATCAAGTGGGCTGTTTACTATGGGGGATTTTTGAAATCTCCAATCAGGGTATCTCTCAACTTAAATGGGTCTAGGTGGCCGATTAATAAGCTACACCTATCAATAGTCGTTAATAGGGCTTGAAACATACTGTCGTACATTCTGTCGTAGCATAGAACTTTGGACTGTTTAGTGATGTAACTTTCTTGTGTGACCATGTTCATGTTGAAAAATATCTATATCACATATATTTCTATTACAAATTTGCCAAAATTTAATATGTACCATTCATTTGAAATAAATAAATAAAATTAGGCCTACAATTAAAGTTCTTACTTTACTTTATTGTTTATTGTTTATTGTTGGTTCACAATTTTTATAGGTCACAAATTTATACATTGTATAAATCAGGTCAAAATACAAAAATTAAATACTAAAGTATAAATATTTTATATTTAATTTATGTTGAGACTTCAAATATCCGTCAATATTATTATAAATAGGCCTAGGCCCTATATTATAAATAAATTGAAAATAATACTCGAGATCTTGAACAATGTTTATAACTACAATTCTCTTGTGAAACAATATGTACCAGTAACTCATATACTCAATTTGCAGAACAAAAACACGCCAGACGTAACTAGATGCTTTTTATTGCTAATAAATTGTGTCTCTGCTCATTAGATATCATAATTACACTAGAAGAGTTATTGATGAATTAAATTGAATTGAATCACTATGTGTAAATTAATTAGTAACGTCTTTGAATGATATTTTTTCTTTCGTAGAATTAGGGGCCAGCAGTCGAGGACCTTCTCTCGAAGAAGTTATCTTAGACTCGGCAGAAGATTCGCTAGTCCTCGACAAGTTTCTCCAAGAAGAATCGGAGGCCTGACACAGAACAAGTTCCTAAATTTCGTGCAGAAAAATATTCCCAAGTCAATTCAACAAGATTTACTGAACGTCAACTAACGAACTAATCGGTATTTGACTGTCCATAGTTTACCGCAATTCACAAAGGCTGAACGTTTTCGGGTCAAGTCAGAACTCGATAATGGAATCATTGTTCTCTATCCATTTGAACGAGGACGGAAAGTTACAAACTGGTTTCATTATAGCGCACTATGTCGACCATCGCAGCTATAATAGTGACACATTGAACATAAAACAATAATCTAGTATGTGTGAATTGAAACATTAGGCTGGCAAGTAGCAATGGTTTCAAGACATCTTCTATACAGCAGTTGAAAATTGTGTTATATACTTTTTTGTTTTATATATATATATTATTCAATTTAAAATGATTGAAATGGGGTGGTAAGATTACCCTTGTGGTGCCCCGTGCAAACGATCCTACTTTCATCCACAGCCATAATTGAGGAACAATGATTTTGTATCAAGTTTTGATGTTATTGAAAAAAAAACTCTTAAGACGGTAGAATTGGAAAAATTCTACTCACGTTAGACGTGGGTTTGAATCTTTCAGAACGAATGCTTACATAATTTGGTGAACATTCATCACTCGATCATTCGTATCCCCGAGTAACCTAGCTGTTGGTGGGGTCATTGTGGAAACACTAATTAATTATTCAATCATCTTTCTGTTTTTAAATCAGGTCAGCCCATTCAGTCGGTCAATACTTGTGAATTGGTCCGATTGTACAGTACAATAATTTTTAATAAACAGATAATGTGTCAAATCCATCATATATGATACCTATATTATACTATGCTACCGTAATACCTGTAATGCTTGATTAGTAGAAAGTTAATCCTACCAAAGGCTGCTTCAATGATATAATATATTTGCAATACAGTACGAAATCACTTTTAAGAGATGATGACTGTTATCAATTGTAAGTAATGTCGTACTAATGAAGTGTAATGAATGATAACATTAATATAATTGAAATAATTTTAAAAAATAGGTCATGAGAACGGGCAGTCGTTGAAGATGAACTATATCATTTGTGTGGTCGATCCCGTGCCGAGGTTTATTTTTTTGAAATTCTGTATTGACAGAAACTTAACTCATTTCTTTAGAAACCAGAAAAAAATTAATATTTCAAAAACTACGGTTAAAGTGACGTGAAAGCATGAAATCCTGGTGTCAGAGTCTAGTATGTTTTCACTTTAGTTCACGTGATATTGGTACCAACTTGGTATTCCTATAAGAGTGTTTATACACGTATATAAAATATAAATGTATAAAAAAAAATTCTACCAACAGCTGAATCAATTGGCCGATTGACCCTTGCTCATACCATATTTATCACAAATCTAAATTGGTCTTGGATTATCTAGGTGAAACTAATCTTTTAGGAATACCAACATACCCTGGGCTTTTCTACAAAACTAGCCGAACATTTTTCAATTTGGTTCAACTACGCACTGTAATGATAACAGGTCTATTGGCGTTGAATTAATTAATAACGAGATGAAGGATCCTTTGGTAATAGGAAGGATACTGGGAAGAAAAGATTACGACCTATATTGTAGGAACCATCCTGGCAATCACCTACGCTACAGACGGAAAATCTCTGTACAGATGGACTGTGGCAGGGATCAAACCAAGGCTTGACCTACCCTCATCTCTCGGTCATATGGAACAAGCGTTTTACCACTGGGCTACTATCCACTACCACAAAACGAGAAATAAGGAGTCATTCTGTTTAGTCAATAATAATTTAAACTTATTTTCAAAATGTCCAGTATTTGCAGGAAGTAAATTGTTCAACTCATTACCATGTAACCTGAAGCAGCTTGGTCTTCACAATAGCTCTTTCCTCAGATCACTCAGGACTTTCCTGATTACTAATTAGGGACGTCGTTAGGATTTGTGTATTTGGGGGGAGCGCACATTTTACATGAATAAAATGACTGCCACACGCAAAAAGGGGGTCTGGGGGGCGGAAGCCCCCTAGCAGAGCCCCGCAGGGGAATTTGGAAAATGTGAACATTCTTCAAGAGATTTTGGCGATTCACGAGTGGTTTTGGAGTCTTATAATTGCATCATCATGGACATTTTCGAAGCTATACTTTTTCGATTTCTCCCAGCAAAGCCCTGCAGGGAATTTTTTGAAATAGACCCATGTCATTTTTCTAGTGATTTTTTATATTAAAAGCGGTTTTGGAGTCTGCAAAAGGACATTGCCAAAGTTATTTTTAAATTTTAATAGTATAATCATTATGGATATTTTTGAAGCTATTTTGGCGATTTCTCCCAGCAAAATTCCCAGCAGTGATTTTTTTGAAATATGGTCATTTTTCAAGTGATTTTTGCGATTCACGAACAGTTTCGAAATCTAATAATTGAATCATTATCGAAAAGAAAAAAGGAAGTGTGAAGTAGTAGTGTATACTGATACAACTCATATTAATAAGTCATCATATTTTATTGTGTGTTTATTCGTTTTTAAAGGAGGATAAGTAATTGGGGGAGCCCCCCCCCCCCGTTGAGACCCCCTAACGACGACCCTGCTACTAATTGTTTTTATACTATTGACGAGTCTTTAAACTACTCACGATTGTAATTTCTATTGTTATAGAATTTTAGTAAAAGAATTTTCATTGTTGACTGTCTGAATATCATGTAAGTGATCAATCTGATTACAATAAACATATTATTATTATTATTATTATTACTAGTGTCCATGGGCGTCGGTCGGCAGGGGGGCGGGCAAGGGGGTGTACTTGCCCCCCCCCCTGGAATCAGCCAGAAATTCATTTGAAAAATTAAATTTTTTTTTTAACAATGGTGCGACGAAACAAAGGAATCAGAGTTAGACTACGTATTCTACACAGAAAAAGATACACGATGAGCATTGATTATTAATTATTGTCATTGCATTTTCAGCCTAAATTTGACCACAGAAATTTTGATATCGGTCATCACACTGACCAATCAGATTCTAATGACTTGTTTTGTCTATTTTGTATAATCAAATATTTAAACAGATGAATAGGATTAACTACTTGCATAAAATTCAACCATTTCAACATTCTCTGTCTTCTTTCTCTATAAAAATCAAAAGCTAATTAAACAGTCACAAAACCTCCAAAAAAACACCATAAAATGATGGAATTTCAAAAAAATCTCCTGCGGGGCTTGGGGCTGCCCCCCCCCCCCCCATTGGGACTTGTGCATTTTCAAATTTGGGATATTTCGCCCCCCCTTAAATTTCTTCCTGCCAACGCCCATGCTAGTGTCGGTGAACTCGAGTGTATAGGCCAAGTTCAATATATGCATTTTGTAATGATTATGTATTGTCTAGCTTATTTCTCTTGGAAATAAAATGAAAGTGAATTGGTATTTTAAGACTATGGCTTTGAAAGCTATCAAGGTGCCTGCATCTGTTTAATGCCTATTTGAGAGTATCAACTGAAATCGTGCTGCTGTTTGTTTCGACACCATGAAAATTACTAAAACTAGGAAAACGCGGGATGCGCGTTGTGAGATGAGCTTAGAAGTATGGCAATCTAGAATGAAAAATAACTTGTCAGCTCAATTTACATCTACAAACCTTGACTTACTTCAAACGTTCAAAAACCTCACCTGCAACTTGTTGATATTTATAGTAACTTGCAACCTGTCGCATAAACACTTTGCAAAACCAATTGATCCAAATATTCAATAAAATGTACACGTTTATTGCGTTTTCTTCATTATTTCTTATTCGATTGTTGTAAAAATCTCTGAATAGGTGGATAATAGTATTTTTCATATTCAGTGAGAATTTGAGAGCTTTTGAAAAATTCTTGTTTTTCAAGTATTTTTCCTCCGGGTTATTCTTACGAGGATTTTCCAAACTTTCCGATTATTTTCCGGAAAAACCTTCCGACCAATTCCTCTGAATAACAATCCCAACCTATTCTGGTATGACACCAATGTTCAGAAAAAGTTTCAAGTTGATTGATTCATTTCTCTGACCTGTATGCCGCGTACATAATTACAAAAAAAAAAAAAACATAAAAACAAAGCCCATTTTTTTTCAGGGTGTGAAATGGAAAGCTTCGCTACGCTCATCTAATTAATACTGCACTTTAAAATTATAGTGTGACCGACTTGTTACTCAAGTCCTTGAAGACATTGTAATATTAAAAACCACTTGAAAATTGAAATGTAATAAATTTGATAAAAATGCTTGCTCTATCCAAAATGATTGTTTGTGATCAACTGATCAATGATGATTGATGATTGTTTATATTACTCATTAATTATTCAGCACACTTTGCACTTTAAAAGTAGAATTTACATATTTTCCATTCCGTGTCAACACAATGTTGTTACTGTAATTGATTTTAAATATATTACTGTAATTATATGTGGTAAGTTAAGTAGATTTGCGTAAGATTAAAATGTCGGGAAAGAAGAGTTGACCGTTTTGAAACTAAGCGACAACACTTGAACTTTCTTAATGATTACAATCTCACGTTGTACATGTTTTTTCACTAAATAAATATGAACTAAATTATTGTGCAAACTATTTAATTACCTGATTTATCAAATAATCCAACTCCCTCAAAAAGTAGTCAGAAGTTGGCTTTCTATCCTTGGGTTCATAATTTTCATTAGTATTTATATATTATAGGGTGTATTTATATTATGTAGGCCTATAAATTTAGTAAATCATGCATTGGAAGTCGCCATTACGTTTCCTGGGCTTCGCTGTCTTTACCGAGACGAAAAGTTCCCGTGTTCCCGGTACGCAGAATTGACGACTCGCAGTCTCAGCCCCCTTGACGTCACAAATCATCCTATCCATTCAATAGGGGTATTTCTCGTGTATGCCTATTGTACGTTACCTAGTGGTTTTACCTGTACAGTACTGTTATGCTACAGCACGTTGTTGCGTTACAAAACACGATGTATACAAATAAAAGATGCACCAAAGTGCTACTTTTCAAATTCCAAATGCTATGAGAAGAAAAAATAGGAGCTATATTCACATGTTTATATTTATATTTACCAATCGGAGTATCTTCAAATGACCACAAATGATATACTAGATCCAACTGGCCTACTGGTGAAGCCACACCTATTTCGAGTCGTCAATTAGTGGGTTTCGGAACGTTCAGTTAAGTAGGTTTCGGAATGCATGCAGTACGCTTACTTTAGATTCTGGAGGTTTCAAATCGCACCCATGGTCTGTGCTGCTAGAGATCAAATGGTATTGCTACAGTGAAACCTCTGTGCATCGTTCCCGGATCCATCGTTTTCCTGCTTGTATCATTAATTTTCTCTCACCCCACTCCCATATAATCAATGCTAAATTTTCCTGGATGGTTGGTTCTCCTGGATGGATGGTTTTATTTTCCTGGTTCCTTGAAAAACAATGGATAGAGGTTTCACTGTACTTGATTATATTTGTCTCATTCATCAGGACTCACCTTACACCATGAATTTATTAATTAGACAAAAAACACACAAATTTGTCATAATTTTTTATTATTAAATTTACATTCTACATAAATGAGATAAATTGGTATATTCTTCAAATAAGGTTGTGGACACACTTCAAAAAACATATACAAGGTCCTAGATTATGGCAACTTTCGTTTGATAAAACATAAATTTATGGGCTTAAGGTTCCAACAAATCTTCATTTTTATTATCCTCCTAAATGGTTTAGAATAGAAATCTCAACTGGAATCTGTAGGTTGTACATATCTTCAAGTTGGAATATTGGCCTAGGACAATTGCTTCGAAAGACCGTACTGAATTTTCTTACTATCGTATTCACTATGAGTGCAAGTTATGATAATAACGGTAGAATCGCTTTTGAAAGTTTTTTTCTAGTAGCCTACATTTGCTGCCCTTTTATATTAACTGGGCAAAAGAGGAAGTATGAACAGCTCTGAAGTTGGTAAGTCGAGAAACTCATAAGGGCCCATTGGCAGAGAAGGCCCTACATATATTTTCAAAAACACCGAGATATTTAGACGTTTCGGCCAAAGTCTTAATGACTTTTGGTTAGACTCTTCTCTGTCGCCGAATCTTGTCTCAACAGTGTCCAAAACGTCAAAATATCTCATGCATTTTTGTACATACATTCTATCAATGGGCTCTTTTTTGAAGTTATATTGGATTTAACGATGCAGTGTAGGCCTACTGATGACTACAATCTATTGGCGTCGGTGGATGATGAATGAGATGATGGGATGATGAGAGGAAAGGTTATTTCATCAGTTTTTTTTTGGATAGTGGGAAGGAGTCGGTCGTGGCCTGTTGTTAAGGAACCATCCGAATATTGACCTGAACGATAGAGAAAAACAACGAAAAACCAGTCGGGATGGTTGACCATGGCGGGAATCGAACTCCGGTCTCCTGAACGACGGTCCAGTGAGCTAGCCACTCGTCTCAGTATTGGGCTCTTCATAGTGAGTTTCTCAACATCGGTAAGGTGATGTTCAATTTTTCTTTTTTGCTCCATTCATACACAGTGAAACCTCTATCCATCGTTTTTCAAGGGACTAGGAAAATAAAACCATCCATCCAGGAAAACCATCCATCCAGGAAAATTCAGCATTGATTATATGAGAGTGGGGTGAGAAAAAATGAATGATACAAGCAGGAAAACGATGGGTCTGGGAACGATGCATAGAGGTTTCACTGTATCTAGCGTCAGGCTAAAATTCCGGAAATATTCCCAGACGGTAGACAGCAACTCATTAGCTACCGTCTTCTAAAGAGTTTTATTCCTTAATTCCTTCCATATGCTGCCCCACGTTGATTAGTTTCCTGAGTTACGGTACTTTATTCACTTTGATAAGTTGATACGATTTTTCACACCGGTCCTCTGAAAAACATGCTGAAGGGGTTTAACTGTAGTGTTTTAATAAATACGCTCGACTATCAGAATTGGATAGCAAAAACCTGACTTGTAGTTAGAAGCAAGTACCGGGGGTAACGGTAACCTCCAAGTCACTGCCGACTCTTAGATGGACAAACATGTGCACACTATTCCAAACAAATCAAAACTCGTCTGAGTTCAACAGGGCTACTGTTTCATTACGATACGTTTGAAGATCTAATATTTCAGGACGTAGATTCGATATCGAACTGGAATAATAATTATTTAATATCAAAACAGCAATATATATTGATTAAAAGCTTGTTATTAACTGTCGGTACTCATATTGGATGGGTGAAACTCAATCCTTAGTAACAAAGTTAGGTAAAAGACACAGATCAGTGAATGTACCGCCACAGCTAGCTATGCCCATTTACCATTCTGTTTCTTAACCGTAATCTATGACTATCAATAACGTAACGGGATAAGCAACATGGCAAGGAAAGTCCTATCCTTTTAACATTAGGCCGTTTTCACCACGATGGAATCAGCGCTTTCGTGTACATTACTGAGATTCGCAATTTCAGATCAAATCGTACGTATTAGGCTCGTATTTCAATGTATAGTACATAGTTGTATACTTGCATTGTTTCTGACCTTTCTCGTAGATGATGAGTAATTTGCCAGTTATCAAATGATAAATATAGCAGTAGGGCTCTTGACTAAGGGACTAAATGCTTTTACAGATGTATTTTAAATTTAGATTGGCCAATTCAAATGAAATTCATCGCAATATTACTTGATTCAGTTGGGAAGAGCTAGATTCACAGATTGCATTACATCTATTTCTTGAATAGATCAACATAAAATAATACCAGCAAATCATCATAACATTTGTGAGGCGGCATCCCTTTGATATACGCATGGTGCGAAAGGAAAGCGCCATGTTGCTTATCCCGTTACGTTATTGATAGTCATAGCCCGTAGCCGTAATTGTATTTTTTCAATTTGATATTTTTGATATCGATTGAAAACTGAATATTTCGATACTTGTTGATGTTATAATTGACACTAAAATATTGGTATCATCTGTAACTTTTCTATCAAACAGCAACACCACTAAATTACAGTTTCAGAAATCCGATTCTAGACTGTTTAATGTTCGACAGTTGAGCCAAACATGCCGTGCTAAAAGCGTAAACGAGGCTTCAGTTAGCGATGACTTGAAACCGTTGTTTCTTATACAAAACGGTGCGAGTATGAGATGAATATGGCTCGCGTCTATTGCTGTAGCACCACCAACGCTTGTTGCAGTTCCCCGTAGCGCAGCTGCAGCACCTTCTCCCGTTCCGTCTGCCGGCTCACGTCCTCCGTCAGAGCCTGCATGCGGCGCGGTATCGCCGTGGTTTCCTGGCGGACAAATAACGGGACGAATCAAAATACAAACTTCGGTTTAAAAAAGTGTGGAGAAATTTTACGGGCATTTTTTAGACAACGAAGAGAACATTTCAAACAGAATATTGTGAACAATCATTTTGATCATTGATGTTTTAAAAACTTGTACTGCTGTATGAGGAGATGGTACGGGGGAATGCCGTCACAGGTTTAGAAGATATGCACTCATAAAAAAAATTCAATACGACCAGAATTACCCGCTACCCGCTTGTGGAACAACCTCCCGTGCAAGCTGCTACAAAGTTTCCCAGACACAAATGAAAGCAATATTAGACTATGTAAAGTAGATTAGGCCTCAAAATACGTTTGTCAATCCTCTAGTTTATTATCATTCATATTGTCTATTATATCATTATTGTTCATTATATTTTTACCGTATATTAATATTTATAACTTTGTTAAAGTAGAGCAGAGTAGATTCCTGCAGCCACCGGAATAGTATTTAACTACAGTTAAGAGACTGTTGTTAAATGTGTTAATTTTCAAAGCTGTAAATAATAAATAAACTAAACTAAGAATGGAAATGAAAAAAAAACAAAAATGATAGGGCTTAGATAAATATTTCTCTTCACAAAATACACGTTCAACTGGTGGAACCTCTATGAATCGTTCCTAGATCTATTATTTTCCTGCTTTCATAATTCATTTGGTCACAAGCCTTGAAGCCCTGCTCTAAGGGCGTGTCCGAATTACATTTTATATGAACTCGTCGACTTGGACTTGTACTAGTTAGCAAACTTGACTTACAAACTTGGCGCCAATTGATGTGAGAAATTCAGTCAGGTCTGACCATCACGCTACCTGGTGGCAAACTTATGAATTTGTGGACGCACATGACACTGACGGCTAACTGATGATGAAACATGGAAGCATGGAATTGACGCGAAGTAAACGGCGATGGTGTATAACCTCACTTTTCAAGGTTTATTAGATTAAAACAGGGACATTTTACACAAGAAGCAAAAATAAGCACACCAATTTACCGTATTTACGCGATTGCAGTCCGCACCCTATTGTAGTCCGCACCCTAGTTTTTTGAAGTAGGTTTTAGAAAAGTACTTTACATGCGATTATAGTCCGCAGAGAAATACACATACTTAAACACGTGAAAATCGAATTAGCGCAGCGACTACGACACGCCTGCTTACACTACTGGGGGTGCATTCCTGTACAATTGGTTTTATCTAGATAATCCTAGTCCAAGTTAATACCGTGTTAATACCGGTTTTAGAGAGGTTTAACTTCGTATTCCTGTACGAGTTTTATAGTAGGTTTATGTTAGTACGTCGGTAAAACAGTTTTTTGACAAATGTTGTTACAAATCAGCTGAAATGTACCTAAATATCATCCAATTTCAACGAAACTTGAACTAAATCAAATCTCAGCCTAAAGCACAATTTTCAATGAAATTAAATGAAAAACAAAAAGTTGACCTACGTGGGATCGAACCCCGTCCGTCTTACTCTGAATGCAGCCGCGCTAACGACGCAACCGATTTGCCGATGTGAATTTCTGCTCTCAGAACAACATAAGTATTCAAGCTTCGAAAAGAATTCTGGCAAATGAATTATTAATAATAAAACTGATGGTAAAATTATTTCAAAACATTCACATTCCGTTGCCTTCAGCTCTTATTCTAGAAATTGCATTCCCGTAACGATATTCACTATATTAGATATTTAAATTAATATTTGAAATCTTGAAGTGGATCTTAAAACACGCTAAGCCCGCTCTTTGGCAGGTTTAAGTTAATCCTGCTTTTCTGGTATTATTTCCGGGTCTATCTTTTTAGGAATACCAAGTTAGTACCAATATCACTAAAACCGGATTAAATCGTACAGGAATGCGCCCCCTGGAGTTATACTGGCGCATGGCAGTGACACTGAACTGACATCTCAGCACATTTCAGTCACTTGGTCTTAGCTGTGTGCAGTGCGATGCGCGCTCGGTCGACATACCTGCCCCCCGCCCCCGCCCACCCACCCTTACATCAACAAAACAAGCAAGGCGGATCGCACGCCAGCCCGCCAGTCAAGGTTAACCTTGAGACAAGGCGAAGTATTGCGCATCACTTGGAGACATTTGACAGAATGGCGTGAATTTTTTTTTTTACGCGCTTGGAAATCCGTCATCGATTGTAGTCCGCACCCCTGTTTTAGATTTTCTAAATTTGGAATATACCTGCGGACTGTAATCGAGTAAATACGGTAAATCTGCCACTTTATTGTTGAATAAAACGTACGAAAGTTTGATGGTCACTGTTTCAAATCGTTATCATAAATGTAACACGGATTCATGTAAGTGGCAGCCAAAGTACGCGAGTGAAGTACGCAAGAACGCATGTCATTCGTACTTGTAAACTTCCATACTCAAAAGTCTTGTAGACTTGTCAATTCAGACGTTCCAAATGACGTCACTTCTGTACTTTCATCAACTTCAAGTCTGGAAGTACGCATAAAAAGAGTAATAAAGCAAATAACAATAATTGTAAGCCAGCATACGGTCGTACCTGTTTCTGCAAGAACTTGAACGTGGACATCTCCATGTGCGCCTGCTCCATCTGCTCATAGAGGTCGTGCAGCTGCTTGATGAGCGCCTGCGCGCGCGACTGATATCCGCCCGTCAGTATCTTCAGCTTCTTCTCCATCTTGGCGGCGCGCCTCGCCTCGCGCGTCATGTGCGTGCGGTTCTGCTCCAGACGCTTCTCCTGCGACTCCAGTCGGTCCTTCTTGCTCGCCAGGTTGGCGCGCGTGTAACGGTTCTGCGTCGGGAGGAACAGTACCTGCGCGACGAGAGATCAAAGTCAATGAAAGATGTGGAAAAATGATGATTGAGGAAGTGTGGAAAAAGTAAGAAACTTATGTATAGGCCTAATTGAGGGCCTGGGTGCATGAACTGAAGCAACTCATCCAACATCACGTGAGTACGATCATCCTGAATTGATAAAAACTAGGAAAACGCTATATAGACGCTATTTAGAGAATTTGTGTCCAGTCTGAATTATTGCTATTGTTTTTTGTAAATTATTTATGTGTTTTGTAGTGTTCTTTTTTTAAAAATAATGTTTTTTCAATGTAACCTAGTTTTAAGATCTTTGCCACCAATAATTTGTATTAATTGCAAAGGAATTAAATAAATAAATAAAATAAATACGCGTTGTTAGACGAGCGGAAAGTAATAGTATGTCGACTTCATTGCCAAACTTTTGCCTAAATTTGCCAATTGGGTAACATTTTAGTTATAAATGGGTAAAAACGGCTTCGAGTGGTACTAATTTAGCACATTTCATGTTTTTTCTTCAAAATGGCTGACCCGATCAAGCTGAGAATTTCCAGAAATGTGTATCAGAATGTAATTCAACTTCAGAGAAAATTCAATTTTTTAATTTTTTTCCGCCGTGTTATTCTAGTGGGTATTTTTGAAATTTCTAGAATTCATAAAAATAAAAGTTACCACCCAATAATGCCACAAAACTATACAGATCTAAGCTAGATGAGGAACCATAATGAAAAAAAGTTTGAAGTTGATAGTTGTAGCCGTTTGACCTGTGGAGAACCGACAAAAAAACATACCCCCCCCCCCCCCCCCAAAAAAAACAACATAAAAACGAACACCAATTTTTTTCAGTATGTCAAATTGAATCCTCGCTAAAGCTCGTCTAATAATAATAATTATTATTTTCAACAAAAAGTGAAAGAAATTCTAAGTGAAAGAAGAGAAATGGTGGGAGAATAGAGAACGGTGGAGGGAGTTTGTAGGAAGAGAAGAAGTTGCAGGAGATTTGAGTTGTGAAGAGGAAGAAAAAGAGGAGGGGGGAGTAGATGCAAGTCTCGGAAATGGCAGCAACCGAGAATTGAGAAGGCTGCCCTGGTGATTAACGGTGGAAACACCCCCTGGCCCAACTAAGTTGGTTATCTGGGTTCAGAAAATAATAATTATTATTTTTTAAATTTTATTATTATTATTAGGCCTATTATTATTATTTTTCTTCTTTTTTTAGGTGTCATCTCGAAACCACTTTGAATATATAAAATTATTTCAATCGAATTTATTGTCATGATATAGGCCTAATTGTGAAAATGAGTACGTCTATTAATTGATTATGTGTGAATAAAAAAAAAACAGAAAAAACAATCACAACACGAAACAAACCGAAGTGCAAAATGACCTCGTTGTCAATGCACCTAAAACCCAACATTCATTCAACAACCCGAAGACCGACCTGTGCGAGACACTCCTCCCACACTTGCGTGTACGACTCCAACGAGAGATCGCCGTGCCCCATCCCCCCCTTCACCGTCTCCATCTCGTGGCGCAACACCTCCTTGGCGGCGTCGATATCAGGCGCGGCGTAGTCCAGGTACGGACGCGACTCCAAGTACGCCAGGTGCTGCGCCTGGGCGGTGGCTCCGCGGCGCGGCGGCGCCCCCGACGGATCCGACTGCGGAGCGAGGGCGGCGTCGTAATGGAGCATCGTCACCATCTCCTGCTTTATCAGCTCCTCGGCCTGGAAGAGAGACCCCGAGAATTGGTAACGGGTAGCCCATCGTGTCACCCGATCCCACCATGTAGTGATACAAATGTTATGAAAAGTTATCTGAACATAAGTATCTGTGCGATAGGTCGGGAACAAACATGACCCTGGGCGGTATGGTAGTGATTTCGTAACCCGGCTGGCAATTTCTCAACGACTAATGCCCCCAAAACGTAACACATGTCAAATTTGGGACATTTAATGCCCCCAAAATGTAAAACATGTCAAATTTGGGACATTCAATGCCCCCAAAATGTAAAACATGTCAAATTTGGGACATTCAATGCCCCCAAAACGTAAAACGTGTCAAATTTTGGACATTTAATGTCCCCAAAACGTAAAACGTGTCAAATTTTGGACATTCAATGCCGCCAAAATGTAAAACATGTCAAATTTTGGACATTTAATGCCCCCAAAATGTAAAACATGTCAAATTTGGGACATTCAATGCCCCCAAAACGTAAAACGTGTCAAATTTTGGACATTTAATGCCCCCAAAACGTAAAACGTGTCAAATTTTGGACATTCAATGCCGCCAAAATGTAAAACATGTCAAATTTTGGACATTTAATGCCCCCAAAATGTAAAACATGTCAAATATTGAATCGAATTTGGACTAACGTATGCTGTACGTTCGCACCGCCATGTGGAGACAGTTACGGAGGCTCACCTTCTGCAGTTCGGTGAGCGGAGGGTCGGTGTGGGGCGGCCGCAGCACGTCCATGTTGACCTCGACGGGTCGCGGCAGGTTGCGCTGCACGACCTGCGAACGGCTGCGCATCTCGGCCTCTCGCTGCGCCTGGATTGCCGCCGCCCTGCGCGCGTCCACGTCAGACTGGTCCTCTACGCTCTCGCCTGCAAGGGGAAACGGAAAGCTTTCAGACAGATACGTGGACTTCTGTGCAAAGTTGAACCTAGTACGAGTAACTCATTGTCAGAAGCTTATAGCGCAAATTGAAGAATATTTCAACACTAAAACGGATATTAATTCTGGTGGTAAGAGCGCCTTTGTGGTGCCCCGTTCAATCGATTCTAAGCTTTCATCCTTTGAATTTTAGGGGAACAATACCGTAGCTTGGTGTCAAGTTTTCGTTGTTTATATTATATACAAAAATTGATTCACAATGTCATGTAGCCTAATATATAATTCGTTCGTGCAAATCAACGTGCATTCGAAATACATACTGTATATATTTTTCGTCATTCATGATTGTCCATATTGATGGAAATATGTCAAATTTATACAGCAAATGATCTGGAAATCTTCTTTGATTACCCAAAAATACCGATACAGTATTGAGTAATGCATACAGAAGTTTGAATTACCAAAATATTTGAATTGATCTTGTTGGTCAACCTCTAGGGATCAGAACTATTGTTTGAATTACGACAAAATTTGATAAATCAGAGTTTAAATTACCGATAGTTGATATACACTCATCCACTGATGTAATATACACCGATAGATATACACTCAATTAGAAATCATTACCTAAATTTCAGAAATTATAATCAAGTTTTTTTGTCGTCCATAGGAACATAAACAGAATCAAGTAATGTCTACGCCAGGACTCGGAAAAAAGTGCGGATCTTGTAGTGGTTCATCACTCCTAGTCTCTACTCTACTGTGACCAAGGCAATAGCCGAGACGTCAGAATCTCGTGTGTACTTTTTATCTCTGTGTTCTATCTACGGGCTCTCCACTACGAGTAGGCCTTTCTGTACTCATAAATCTCGGTAAGCTGCTGTTCTTTCTTCCTCTTTCACACAATTGACGACTCGCAGTCTCCGCCCCCTATGACGTCACAAATCATACCGTCCAATCAACAGGGCTGTTAGAACTGTAGTCAAATTCAAATATCCAATCGGGGTATCTACAAATGACTACAAATGATATAGATCCAACTGGCTGACTGGTAAAGCCACGCCCATTTCGAGTTGTCAATTCATAAATGAATAAATAATAATTTTCCAAGATTGAGATGATGATTTCTAGTTTTCTAGTTTTCTAGTTTTTTATCAAACACCTTTTTTTATCCATCCTGACGTGGTTTTTCGTGGTTTCCCACAGTCCTCGGAGCAAATGCTTGGGTGAAGTACTAATTGGCCACGACCATTAATTAGTAGAGCGATAGGCCTAATTATAACATTATAGGCCTATCAATAATTTAATTTGTGCATTTTGTATAATGATCAATTTTAAATCTGTTGTCAATGGAAAGAAGTAATCATTGCCCAAGAGACTTGGTTCAAAGTGGAAGATATCAACATTCGTGTGTTTATACTGAAAGACTTTTATCTACGGCGAAAAATTATGGTCACAGACAGCGCAGTCCTGGTGTTGAAGACCATTAGTTTTAAATAATCAAAATGGGGTGGTAAGATCGCCCTTGTGGTGCCCCGTCCAAACGATCTTATCTTTCATCCATAGCCTTAATTAGGGAACAATGATTTTGTATCAAGTTTCGATGTTATTAAAAAAAAAAAAAAAGTTTTCTCTAAAATTGGGGAAATAAATATTGTCATCATTCATTGAAATCTAGTTTTAGGGTTGTGATGCCTTTCAAAGAATAATTGTTAAAAGCCCGAGGTACGTTCTGTTGTACACATCCGCCATAAAGGCGTTAGAACGTGTAAAGACGTGTTCGCACCTGAATCTTGTTCGACCTCCATCTCTTCCTCCTCGGGCACGACGATCTCGTAGTCGTTGCGAGGAGCGGGCAGCGTGCCGAAGTCCTGGCGTAGCTGCTCCTTCACCTACGCAACAACGCACACGATACTCGGGTCATATTCGGTGGTACGGAATAACCTCTATTTATCAAATAACTACAAAAAATTAATTTGATTACGGTATGTCTATGGAGATTAGATTATGAACGGTAGTACTAGCTGGTGAAATGAAATATTAATATGTAAGGCTCGTAAGGGGCGTGAGAGGGGGGGGGGGGGGGGTAGCTTCATTTTGAATATGAATAATTGTTCATTTGGTTTTATTCATTTTAGATTAGGCCTATGGTACGCCTAGACTGAACTAGTAAATACTAAATGACCTCTTTATTATTAGCGTAAAATAACATGTGGCCTATAGTTGTTATTGTATTTAATTTTCTCTTCCTCGAGTTTCATGAAGCAACATAGGTAATAAAATTGATTTTCTTACTCAACTCAACAGTAAAACCTTTAAGCTATCTATTGTTTTTCAAGGGACCAGAAAAAATTAAAAAACCATAGAGGAAAAGGACGGAAGAAATTGAAAGAAATTTTGTAAAAAATTGTCTATAATCAGGGAGTATGCGGGCATTTGTTTCTTACACGTTCATAATGTTCGTAACTTTATAAAATAATATATAATATTTTATTAAATCACAAACTTTATTCTTTTCATTCTAATAATGCAATTTCAGTCCAGACTCAATCAAGTTCTGGGGGAGGGGGGCTGGGCCTCCCTGTATATGCCATTGAACGGAACGTTGCGATAACTCACCTGTCGCTGGTGTACGTTGAACGCTTGAGGCGTGTTCCCCACGTCCAGTCCGTCTTCCGGGTTTATGTTCAGTTTGTCCCGGATCGGGGTCGGATTTACACCCCTTGAAGTACCTGCTACACGCACACAACAACCTCGATTAAAATGGAATACGTAACGTATTGTGAGACAAGATCAAATTTTTTTTTCTTTTCTGGTATCATATCTAGGATTTACTCAACGTAAGTAGCAAGTAGCATATAATACATTGATCAGTAGGTAGTCTCGATACGTTGTTGATTTGGTTGCCAAGTCACAATGATAAGTTGAACATTTGATTTGATAGTAACTGGCTATATTCAATTGGTTTGGTCGTTTAAATCGTTTAAATGTCGATGAACCAAACTTTTCGAAAGTTTCTCACATTGAATTCTAATCAGGAATGAGTAAAAATATAATCAAACTTCAATATATAGGCCTATCCTACATATATTGAAGTTCGATTATATTTTCACCTATTCCTGATTGGCTACTTATCGAGTTGTCGTTGATCGCGGTTGGACAGCGATACGTGTGAACACGCACAAGTACTCAATCTGTTTTTAGTTGGCCATCATATTTGAGAGCTGTGACGAGTGGAATCGTTGGTGCGTACCGTGCTCTAGTAGCCCGTCTGTTGAGTGGTTGAATGCTCGTACAAAGTCAAACAATAGAGTAATGAAGTTTTCAAAGAGGTTCAATGCCCAAGTTGAAATATCTACGCTAATTTGGGTGTAGTTTGAAGGTTTACTTGTAGCGATTGAGCTAGAGAGAATGGTAATATTAGTTGGTCTCAGCCAGACCAACGCTACGCTACCGTTGCTGCTCGCCAGCTGGCTGAGATCTATTCCCCTCTCTCTCTAACACTCGTCATCACTCTTGGCTGTACCATGTTGCCATTCCTAACATTATTTCTGTCAACAGACCACTCTATAAACAGACGTGTTGAGTCTACGTGCTGGAACCGTCTCAGCTAGCGAACTATGTCACGATGAGGTTGAAGCGGGGCAACGATGTGAAGCGAGGGAAGAAATCATATTAAGTTAACATCAGCACTCGTAGACCTGGCTGCGACGAACTAATTGGCATATTCTCTCGCTCGCACCATTTCCCTGTCTCACTCACTCTCTATTTTCTCAGGCGCAGATATTTACCCATAAGCGTTGAACCTCTATAAAAACTTCATTAGATGAGCGTAGCGAAGATTTCTATTTCACATACCGAAAAAAATTGGGCTTAGTATTTTTTTCTTTTTTTTTGTAATTTTGTAGGCCTACGCGGCAGACAAGTCAGGATAAAACCTCAATCAACTTGAAACTTTTTCCACATATTTATGTTATACCAGAATAGATAGGTTGGGATTGTTTTTCAGAAAAATTGTTCGAAAGTTTTTTCTGAAAAAAAAAAAAAAAAATCGGAAAGTTAGGAAAATCCCCATATAAGAATTCGGACGGAAAATAGACCTAGGCCTACTTGAAATATGAAAATTTTTCAAATGCTTCAACATTTTCACTGAATATTGAAAACACCACCATGCATATTTTCAGTGACTTTCACATCAATCGGATGGAAAATAACAAAGGAAACGCAATAAATTATACATTTCCTTGAATATTGGGATCAATTGGTTTTGCAAAGTGTATATCAATCAATATCAATATCAATATCAACAAGTTGCAGGTAAGGTTTCTGAACGTGTGAACTGATCCAAGAACTGTAGATGTGGATTGAACTGACATATATTTTTCATTCTAGATTTCCATACTTCTAAGCTCATCTCACAACACATATCCCGCGTTTTCCTAGTTACTCTACGGTTGAACGTCTCACCTTGCGAGGGCATCAGCGCCACGTCGGAGCAGGGCGTGCCGAACCCGTCGCTCCGCTGGCTCCGGAATGGCGTCGCCAGCACGGTGTTAGGCGTAGCCACTGCGCCGCGCGATGGAGTCACGCCGCCAAAGTCCATGCTTGTCAACGGAGTGTTCAAACCGCCTGCGAACGAAAGAGTGTTTTCACGGTAATCAATGTTTACAACTATTATCACTTTCCATTCGCTCGTAGGACTATCATCAAAGAAAAAGGTGGAAGAATTTATGGATATTTTTATAGAAATTGAAAAAGGCAATATTACGAGGCCGCTGGCGCTCGTATTTCACGCCGCAAACTCTCACGGCCGTAATTTTTGAGATATCAATATGATTGTGTTTGCATTCTGTTAATAATTGAAAAACGGAGGTTACCATATTTACAGAATTTTGGACCAAAAGTTTGTAATTTTTCAAATTCTTCAAATAGAAAATGGAAAAATTTCCTGTTGGCAAAAACCTAGACACATATTTTTGAATATCGAAAGAAAATATAAAATTAGTATGTAAAAACAGTATGCGAAATACCGGTACCGGTATATCAAAAGTGTGAGCTAGGGAATTAACAGCGTTCATGTGAATATGAGTTCGGCAGGCTAGTCTACAGTTACGCCCAACACACAATGTATGTTAAACTCGAGTCTGAAGCGAGCAAACGAGTCCGTGTAGAGAGCCTGCGACCTCTTAAAGTTAATACGTATATTGGGCCTATGGATGTATTGCTTTCACTACACTGTAGCATTCTGGTATCCAGGCGTACGGCCGTCAATGAAGACTTTTTATCTAGAAATAAAAATATCTTTTCACTTCACATGTTCGTTTATATGATCTGGAGAGCGCTGTTTACCTTTGAGTGGCGTGTCGACGTGCGTGAGCGCCATCATGTTCTGCGCTTCCTGCAGGATGCGGTCGGTGACCGGAGCGGGAGTCCGGGGGGTCCGGGCCACGCCGGCCGGAGTGATGGAGTAGTCGGCCAACAGCGCGTCGGACGGCTGGGACCCGGACTCGGTGGCCACCTGGGAAACGCAACAACACGTACAGGTGCACGACGATACGACGACAATGTAGAGACGATGACAGATACTTGTTGAGATTTTATAGAAGTGTTTTGGGGAATAATATCTATCATATTTTTGTTGTTAACAAATGAGTATTTTGAGCTCTTTCATTTTCATTGGAATGGACAAGAAACCGGACCCCTGTTTCACAAGTAATTCAACATTGGCAAATGCGTTGTGCTGCCTAGTACGAAATAATTATGACATAGATTGGGGAATAATAAAATACATTTAAAATATTTAATCAACGTTACAAGATTTTAAATTGGATATATCAGGATCAGGATCATATAATTTATTAGTCCAAAGATTTGCACATGGTACAAAATATATAGGAAATATCAAAACTTGAAATTAGATTGACCTCGCTGTCGATGCGCCTTAAAACCCTAATATTCATTCATTAGATATTCAAATGAGTACCGGTAGACAGAAAGATATGGTTGAAAAAGACATAAAAAAGCCCCTGTAGCAGCTTTCACTTATGAGCCTACAGGTCTATTTTGTGCTGATATATAGATATGCCTACTATATATTTGTGTGTGTGTGTATAAATGTCAACAAAACTTAGTTAGGCCTATATATTAGACTAGTTTCCTTGACTAGGCCTGAAAGTGGAAATATTCTAGAATTTGGATAGGCCTATATGGATCATTAATTCATTGAGAATGTTGTGAAAACTTGAATCTCTGCATACAGGTAGGCCAACTTGGCAAAAAAAAATGATTGTCTTGAAACAAGAAGAATAGATTTTCTAAGCATGGCGTAGGCCTATGCAAGACTACCGGTACCGATATAGACCGTGAGCCATTTTCTAGGCCCATGTCATATTGTTTCACATATTCACACATATACATCTGCCTATAATATTGACGAATATTTAAACTCTCAACATGAATTAAATATATAGCCTATATTTAAACTTAATCATTTTTAGTTTTTGTATTTTAACCTGGTTTATAAAATGTATTTGTGTCCTACAAAAATCATGAATCAACAATAAACAACGATCCGAGCAAATCTTTACTCCGTACAACTCAACAAGTCTACGTTACCTCTCTTGCAGCCTCGCTCGCCCGCCCAAGCTTCACAACCTGTTGCAGTTCCTGGTCGGAGATCTGCGGTTCCGGCAGGATCAGCTTGCTCCGCTTCTTGGCCGGCTCCTGGTTCTGGAGCATCGCCACCGGAATGTCGTTCTCCTTGCGCTGTTTCAGCTTGCTCTTATCCTTGCGACGCTCTTTCTGTCGACGCAAACATACAAACGCGTGAAGGATTAGTGAGGTTAGGTTTCCGTCATTACAAAAAATAAGTTTCAAGTCTAGATGTGATAATAGGCCTGTTTGTTTGTGTTGTACCAACCTGCACAAAAGTGTTGCTGGTGCAGGAAGTGCGCCATATCACGGGTTTAGTGCAGGAAATGATCCCTAAATGTTGAGGTACAAACAAAAACCATAATGCCGATTTCAACGGTTCCTAGACGCGAATTTTGAAAATGGGAAAAGTTATTCATGGATAAAATCACGGAGACGTAATTCTGCATGTCAACTTGCTTGAGAATAATTACAACCCTCATTCCAATATATAATTTTTCATTCTCATTGACACGAATTTAAGCGTCAACAACTTATTAGCCAATATAGTGTCCGCCAACAATTTGATTTTAGTGCCTGCCATCTTGAACTGAACTAAGCACACCAGCTGCGTAGCTGGTGTAGAACCACTTGGACTAGTGCAAGAGAACTGGGACAAACAAACACGAAAGTGCAAGAACTGAAGAACTAGTTCAGATAGCCTTAATTGGGGAACAATGATTTTGTTTCAAGTTTTGATGTTATTAAAAAAAAAGATAGTGCAGGACAAACAAATAGGCCTAATGTAGCCAGTTTGTGGCTCAAGGGTGGTACCAAGAGCTGCGGTTGGGTCGTTACATGGTGTATACTCTTTAGTTAAAAAAATATATTTGAATTCAAGTTTCGATCGAGGATCAACCACTTGACTTTTTTTTTTAAATTCTCGAGTGAATTTATTGTGAACAATGCGATAGGCCTACGAAATGAACAATGTGATACAGATAGAGTTCCTCGTAGGGTTTTAAATTTTCGGGATTATTTGGACCTTGGGAAAAAAACATATATTTTCTCATTTTTTCCTGAAAATTGGTAGGCCTACATTCGATATTTGTAGGGCTAGCGCTATTTTGAATTTGTTATAGAGGCCTATGTAGGCCTACTGAGTAACTCAAGTAAAGTGTAGTGCCAATGACAATACAAATTCAAGAAATCGATTACCGATACTTAGCAATCGAATTGAGAAACTAGTAGCTGTACAGTCAATTTTTTCAAACTACAGTAGGCCTAGGCCTACCTACTGTGAAAAGAAAGAAATAAACACGTTTTTTCTCCTCAAATTTTACTGTTTTATGGTATCTTTACAATCCCTAGTTACTCGAAGTGTCCATTTTGAAAAGGTCTAAAGCTGGCCTTCCATGAACGCTGTATTTGCTCAGCAAATTCGCTACCGGTAAGCGTTTTTTTAAGCCACCACGTGATAATAAAACGATCAATCAGTGAAGAGAGCTTTACGATTTCTGACTATGGAGCTCGCCTCAACTCCACCGCCTTGCGAAAGCGAAACGCAAATCGCATTCATGGAAGGCCAGCTTGAAGAATAACTTCTAGATTATTAGGTACGATACGTCAATTTTACAAACTGACTGAATCAAATACTATCAGTTGTCTTCCTACCTCCTCTTTCTCCGAACGCAATTCCCCGTCGAGATGCTGCTGCCGGAGTCGTTGGAAGTCCGGCGCCGACGGATCGATGACTTCGGTGCTCGTATCGAAGAATCCCAGTGCCGGGCGCTTCTCGAACGGTATCTCTCGATTGTAGTCGACACCGCGCTTCTTCTTCTTGCGCGGTGCTAGCTTTATGCCGGCGGCACGCAGTTCACGCCGCTTCTGCAGCGCTGCAAGTCTACGAGCTTCTTCAAGCTGCTTTTCACGCGCCTTGCGTTTTGCTTTCTTACCCTGGAGACAAACAACGAACGAAGATGTTACGATTGAGTTTCCATTCTAGTTTTTGGAGTTGCTGTTATTTTTGTAAATAGCTTCAGATGCAGACTGGTTCAATTGATAATATTGACAATAAGTGAGGATTACAGCAAAAGTAAATTTATACCGTAGCCATGTTGATCTGTTTTAGGATTAGCTAAAGTTGGTTTTATTTTTTTTTATCGACAGATAGGCTCAAGTAGGGTAAGGTTTGCGTCAAATAGACCAGACTGTAATCTTGAGGTTCAAACCTTACCCTACGGCATTGAGTAGATAAATTGAGTGACAGAGCAGGGTTCAATAGTCTACAGACCATGGTAGTGTTACGCCTGGTAATTCTGCTGGGAGCGCTGTTATCACCAAGAAAATGTCATTTGCTAGAGCGCTGTTGCGAGTGAATGCTGCTAGAGTGCTGATCAGCCAATTTTTTTTATTGTTGGTGATCATAGGGTGTCATATGACGTTGCCTATCTAGAGACGACTTTATCTATGCCCATGATACTTAACCACATGTGACCATCACCCAACACGGGCCAAAAAAATGGGCAAACTTCAATAAATTTTGGAAATATGATAAGACATTGGCATCAAGTGAGCACACACACTTGCCTAAAGATTATGGTACACCTATTGATGTAAATTTTCGATGACATTTTTTTTCGTTGAAAATTTTCAATATTTTTCAAAAATTATTTTTTATGGCACATAGGCCAAGTTGTCACAGAAGAAACTCGAGTTTGAATTCACTCTTAGTGATACTTTTAACAATTTTTTGAACAACCACATTGAAGGTGCATTTGCTTACAAAATTGCCAATCGGGGGCCTACCCTAAATGAGTAGGGCTTATATCAAATAATAACTGCCTGTCTGAAGTTTGTGAACATGCATTGATAGATCTTCATTAAATGAGTTGACTTCTCGGCAATCACCCGTAGGTGGGGCCAAAATGCAATAATTTGTACTGTCGTCCTTTGAAAAGTCCTTTGAAAATGACTTGATTGAAAAATAAATGAGTAAAGATGTCGAAAATTTGCATTGAAAATTTTCAATGTTCAAATTGTAAGAAATCCAATGATTTTATTTTGAAAATCACTTTTAATGAATCAATGGGGATGAATTAGATGAATTAATTAGATTCCATTGAATTCACAGAAAATTTTCAATGAATTTGTAATTTTCTGAAAATTTTCATCGAAAATTATGAATGAATTGAACATTTTCTACGTCCCATCACTAGGTAGGCCTACGCCCACACTGAATTTCTTGTACAAGTGTGATATAATAACTAGGCCTAAACCTCCGCTAGACTTGCCTGAGTGTTTGCTAGACGAGCTCTCGCTTCTGACAACATCTCCAGTTCGTCTTCGTCCATGTCTTTCGGGTCTGGTCGAGCAGGTTTTGTTTCTGGGTTCGGATCAATCTCTCCAGGTTTGAGTTTACGTGGGTCGTCAGCCGCATCTTCTCCATCTTCCTTCTTTTGAGCTTGATCTCTGAAAAACGGAAGAATTTATGGTAGGCCTGTACATATAGTAAGACTTGCCAATATGTTTTAGGGTAATTTCATTGTTGGGTGATGGCTAGGGGGTTGATTATGAAAGTTATGAGTAGTAAAGGCATGCAGCTGCGGCATGTAACTGATGTCAGTGGTTAGTTCTGTACTTTCCGTACAAGGGATGGTGATCAAATTCACCTTCATGTAGGGCTAGCGTAACTGTTGGATAACGGGTTTGGAAAAACCCCCTTTTTTTCAGCAATAGGTTATATGTACCGGTAATGACTTTGAGGTTATTCAATAATACCAGCAGTCAAAGAGACGGTGGTAAAATTACTGATTAACGTACCACGCCATTTTTTTTTCAATTTTTTTCAATTTTTTCTTCATTTTTATTAAAGTATATAAGCTCCGTTCCGCCTGCCGGCGGTATACGCGAGGTTTATACACTAACCTGACCCTAACCTAACCTACTGTCCACCTTTGTCGTCTTAGTCAGATCACAAAGCATCAACTTCAAGTGAGTAAAAACCATATTAAAACAAACAAAACACAAAAAGTCCAAACACTACATCATACATACAAACAAGATCTATCAGAAAACACCTCAAACAAGAATATCGGACAAAAATTAGCGATGGTACGTTGAACGATAAGATTACCGAGACGGTAAATATAGTACGCCGTGTCAATTTCTTTTAGGGTTGTGTTAAGTCAACTTTCTTAGGTTTGTAGGACTGTAACTTTGAGGTTCAAACCTCATTATATTTAGGCTTGAACATAACATAAACATAAAACAGTTCGGGAAGGCTTGTTGACAAAGCGGCAGACAATTGGTACTGTGTCTTATTTTCGTGCGATCATTTATAGGCTATGTTAGTCAACTTACAATAGATATTCATATCGTTCTAAGCACTGTGCAGCTGTCCTGCCAATAATCGGAGCAATAGTACGCCATTGTGTTGGCATCAACTTGGCTAGATGAAGTAACTTCTCGTCCTCTTCTCGACTCCATTCCGTCTTCTTGATACTTGGATCCAACCATTCGTACCAACGAGCTTTGCACTGTTTTGCAGATTTACGATGAAGAAGGGAAGCAATTCGGGACCACTGATTCTTCCCATATTTCATCACCGCCGCTTTTAATATTTCATCCTGAAAAAAATAGTGATAAATAATCAATATTTGAGAATGCGGCAAGCTAAGTTTATAGGACCAGGCAAGTCATGAGGATAACCTAACCTAAAAGTTGGACGCTACCGTGTTACGATGACATTATATAATGCACTTACCTCTGTATTCCGCCACACACCACCCTTTATCATAATTCTCGGCATGATTATTTATTTGTATCAACTATATATCACAAAAAGAGGTGAATTATAACACTATTTATGTCTTGAAGTGATTGTTTTCTACGAAACTATGCCCCTGTCGCTTTTCGTCCTAGATTTGTTCTGACGTCACTGGGCGAAATGTACACGCTACGGCTCTACCAACAAAGCAAAAATAAAAAACGTAATCTACTCATTTATTGTTATTACTGTTGTATTTTTTTTAGAATTATTGTATCTATATTTCAATGTGACTTTTGTTGCAATTTTTGCGACTAGCCCTAGGATTATTTTCACGTGACTGATCTTTACTGAATCTTCAGGTAATAATTTCAGGGATGGAAAACTGTTCAAACATAGGGCCTATTCAGTGGAGAGAAAAAAAATCAAATTTGAATAAATAAATATAAAATTAACGTATAAGGCCTATATAATAATTATTATAAGTATATACAATAACAATGAATACGAAATAATTATTTTCTCAATTATTATATTCTGGTAGCTCAGTTTGCAGGTATTGCCTCGAGGCACTACCTAAAATCAGATAAAAAAATACAATTATATTTTTAAATCTTATTTACAGATTTTGGGATAATTGAGTTGTATGTGCCAATCAACAGAACTACAGGTATATATAACTGCATTTCATTAGAATAATTACTGTTGATGGGGGAAGAGGGGGGAGGGGGGGGGAGCAGCAAACGCAGCATGAAATTAGCCCCCATCCCCCATACATATCTTCTAAAGTGATAAAGAACTAACTATCGGACTAGTGTCATCCAGATGCACTAATTATGTTGTTAAATGGTGAGACATAGGCCTATGCTAGAATTATAGCCTTCGAATAGGATGTTCAAGAATAATGGAACAGAAAACAAAATGTAACTTTGATCGATTTTTTATTCATTTATAGATTGGGTTAATGACGCACTCTACTGATGACTACGATCTTTTGGCGTCGTTGAATGATATATGACATAATGGGATGATGAGAGGAAAGGTTATTTTATCAGATTTTTTCTGGATAGTGGAAATGAGTCGGTCGTGACCTGCTGTTAAGGAACCATCCCAGTATTGACCTGAACGACAGAGGTAAACCCCGAATTAAACGCCTGTCAGGATGGTCGACCATGGCGGGAATCGAATCCTGGTCTCTTGAATGACGCTTCAGTGTATTAACCACTCGGCCACACGTCCAAGTAATTGATAGATACTCAGTGATTGGCGGAGAGTGTATTTATCATATTTTCCATCTAACCAATCATGCCGTTTTATCTAATAATGACGTTTTTTTCTCTATATAGAATGAATAATCAAATATTACCACAATCATAGCCACGTCACACTTGGTACGTCATTAATTAAATCATCGCGCAGAATAGAAATCGATCGATCAATATCGATTAAAATAACAACTAAAAAATAGCTTTGTATATATTATTGAAGGTTAAGTGATTTTTTAATTGTTAGTGACATTGATTAACGTTAAACTTTTCAATCTTATGATTATCTTTTTGACACTTTTCATTGATTATTTTAGTTGAAGAGTGAGTATACGGGTAACTGGAAATCCATAATAATGTCAAAGTGATACATTCCGATGAATATGTTACGACAAAACTTGTGATTTGGATTTGATTTTGTGATAATTTCACTTCCTAATAAATATACATGAATGAAATTGATCGGAATTTAATATAGTGATTTAATATAGTGATTTAATATATAGTGATTTAATATAGTAATTCACGTTTGTATTAAATCACTGCATGTTATAAAGCTATATGAATATATATGTGGTGATGCATTCTAATTACAAATTAGGAACCGTGTATCGACCGACATCACTCGGAGGTATTACCCACGTCATTTTGGGGTATTTTAGGGTTATTTCTATGAAAATGGTCAACAAATATTTGTTGGGGGCATTTTTGCATTCATTTTCATATTGTTGTTTTATCGAGGTCGAAGTTTTCGTAAATTCTGACCTCGAAGATAAATTTCATCCACAGATAAAAAACGGTAACCTTCCTACATCTTTGCTATATCCCTTTATTCACTGTCAATCAGCGAACCTATGAATACAAGCCATTTGACAATTGTTTTCAGGACAGAAGCGCATGAGCTATTTACTAGGAAAACGCCATATATGCGTTGTTAGTCAAGCGGAAATTAATAGTATATCGACTTCTTTGCCACACTTCTGCCTGTATTCGCCAATTGGGTGACATTTAAGTTAGAAATGGGAAAAAAATGCTTCGAGTGGTACCAATTTCCCAGCAAACAAATTGTTACGGGCGAGTGTGGGCGAGTTAAGGGGCCAGTAGTAAATTTGGTGGCGTTCTGTGGGTTGTGGGTAGTTTGAAATATGCCCATCCAATGCCCATATGGGCGACTTGCTGGCAAGATAGTTGTGGGCGGAATGGTTATTGCCCTAACGGCACTTTAAGGGCTCGAACAGGGCATATACATCGCTGGCAACATGAAAACTCTGCCCTTTGGGCACCCGGTGGGCAGGATGGTTCGGACGTGACGGGTAGTACCCTGAGGGTGCCCTAAGGGAGCCCAAGTGGCTAGATTCTAGAATCCTTAATGAGTGTCTACATGTGTTGGGGCGTGATGGGTAGTGCCCTTAGGGTGCCCTTATCGCTAGATGTGGGCATCTCAGAGGGTTTGGGCGAGATTCATAGTGCCATGAGGGTGCCTTATTGGCCAGATGTGGGAACATTGCTATGTGGACTGAAATGGTCAAATAATTAAAATATATTATGTTTCATGTTTTAATTCACTGAAATATTTATCTCATACTGATTTTTCACTCGGTTCTCAACATATTAACGGATTAAAGTCCGACTATTGTCGATTAGGTGAATTCACTTGTTTATACGAACAACACCGAGCGATTTTCATAACTTGCCCAGTAGGCCTAGATCATCAGTTTTAAAAAGAAATCAGGCATATTACTCTTTTTAGGAATTGAAATATCGTCTAACACGTTCCACATATTGCATCTTCATTAACTTAGATTATCATTCCTATTATCACACCCACTGTTATAACATTAGATCCTCACTTTTTAATTCCATCAATAATTATTTGACCGTTCTGTTTTGAAAATAACGCGCAATGTGCTTGACTAAAGAGAGACAGAGAAATACAAGAAGGGCGGGCAAAAGTGAGTGAGGAGTTGATTCTGACGACCTGATCGAGAGCCTTTTGCCTTTATGCATTGGCGTGTTGATTTTTCGTGTTGCTCCGTGGGCTCCGTTATAGAATTGAGTGTACGCATACGTTATATGTTCAACAAGGACATTTGGATACATTTTTGTATCATTGTGATGAAAAAATCTAATTTATGCCATTCTTTTTCTCTTGCATATGCTGAATTAGGTAAGGCAAACGGTCACCGACCATTACATTTGATCGACAATTCAGTGATCATACCAACTGTGAAAAATTAGCTGCGTATTGTGTACTTTCATCTCAATTCTCAGTCAATTATGTTGCTCTTTCTATTATGTATTGGAGTTCTAATTCTAGTTTTCGAGGAATAGTGTTATTCACTCCAATATTTCTGGCTGAAACACGTCCATTTCAATCATGAATGATTTCTGTTTTCCTCAGCTGCCTAACATTTAATTTTTGTTGTTGGCCCGCTTGGGTGTAAACAATGTCTCAAGAAACGACAGCCCAGCGACAAGCTGCGACAAGCGAAGTGTAATTTGCGTGTGTGGATTAATGAACGTGTGATGATAATATAGTAACTCAAAGGTAAGTGATGGATGATTAAGTAACTGTGATAATAGTGTTATACGTGTTACAACCACACCCCAAGTTGGGCCTATCAATATTGGGCTTAGGCTAGGCCTACTAGAAAAAACAAAGCAACATAACTCGACCTATAAATCAGTCCAAGCTTCTATTTAGGCCTAGGCCTAAGGCTTATTCTAGTTTTTAGGTTTTCAGATTAGTAGGTCTACGTCTATGCAACATTCACGAATCACGAAACATGTCATTAAGCGTAGGCCTACTGACAGCTTATATGCCTATTTTAGACTCACGCAATAGGCATTCGGATTACTGAATATTATATTTAGGCCTAGGCCTAATCATGAATATCATCATACCCCCTACTCTTAGGCCTAGGCATTGATTTTGTAAGGTTAAAGATAGGACACGTATATGGGAGCCTCTGCGCCAAGCCAGCTTGAGGGTTCGGCCCATCTAGTCGAGAAATTTATAGGTAGAGCTAGTGTCGATTCTTGGGTCGACAGACTAGCTGGTAGCGCCCTCCGAATCGAGCGGTTTTCTCCTAAAACTACTCACTCTCGACTGGCAGCGGACCGTAGCACATCGCCGCTGCGAGCAATCTGCTAGCCGTGTTTGGCGCGCAATAAAAATAAACTGCGATTGATATTTGATATTAGCCAGCCTCTCGTTCTAGCACGCAATGACCCTATTGACCCTAACTTGGCGCTGATTAGTGCTAGTAGTCATTAATTAGTATAACAACACTTGAGCAGTATTCCAACTGTAGACCTATATTTACACAAATGACAAATGCAGTAATCACGGTATTATTATTATTATTGCACGGCGAATAATCAAGTGTTCATATTCGAATACTTACTATTTTACAGTGAATAAGCCCCAAATAAAATCTTAATATTATCCTCGTATAATTGTAAATAATATTATGTGTATGTAATGCTTGGATTTTGAAAGTTATAAAGTAATAACAAATTAACAATAATTAGATAAACCACAAACTCGCTTCGCAAGATGCGAACCTTCATACAATCTGGTTTGAGAAATATGTTGTTTTACAACTTATCAACCCATCAATCAATCGATTGAAGCATAGAGAGGGAAGCGACCCTTTCGGTTCTTGTCTGCAGAAGAAATGATTGCATTAGTATCGCCTTGAAGTCTTAAAACATGTATTTCTCAGATTATATCTGTTATTACTCATTATATTATTATGATTATTATGGTTAGGCCTACTATTCTTACTATGTTATTATTTAAATTCAGCTATAGACTAATCGAGACTAATGTCCATGTCAGGGAGGGTATACGGAGTACGGACACTTAGGCGAGAGACGTTTAGGCGACGGACACTTGGGCGATCTACTTTAATCCACTTTGATCATTGGACATTTAGGCGACGGACACATGGGCGACGGCCAATTTTACATGGTCAAAGGCTTATTAGAGAAGAAAGAAATAAATAAAAAAAAAATTGTACTGGATATGTAGAACGCAATTGTCTAACATTTTAGAAATTTTCAATTTTTCCAGCTCAGCCATTTTAAAGAGAAAAAATGAAAAGTGACCCTTTTAACACTTTTTTCAACATCGCTCGTCTATCAACGCCTACTTATAGCGTTTTCCTAGTTAGCATTGATTAACACGGGTTCAAAGGACAAAACGCCATAAATGGGAAAGGAAAAACCGCCATAGAAGGTTATACCAGTAGTATATGGAGTGCTTAGGCCTATACATGAAATGGAAAGAGACACAATATAATTATTAAAAAACTTGAAACTCTACAGATTCAAATTAAATTACAGGTCATGTTGGGAAAATGTTCTGTATTGAAACCATCAGATTATTATTTGTTATTTTTCATTTCTCTATCAATTTTCAATATTTCAATTTTAAGTTTCGTAACATTTCTGCTTTTGCAATTTTGTAAACATTAATAATTATTGAATTCAAATTCTCAAAAACTAGAGCAAAGACCTGCATTTAACCAACACAATTAATTTTCCCCACGAAGAAATGTTACGTAAATATTGATAACTGTCCTAATTGCAACATCATTATATAAACACAATTCTCTGAGGTGTAGAACTTGCAATTGGTACTATACTATTATCTATGGTACCCATAGAATAGGGAATCAGTAGAAAGATGAAGGGCATCCTTGATTAAAATTTCTAACTCAATAATATGTTTTATATTTCCAATTTAATTCAATGTTTTTAATGTTTTTGAATAGGCCTAGTCATCCGCCAAATTATCAGATATTCCAATTCAATTCAATCTATTTTGAATCTTTCAAATTTCAGGGTAGAAACTTCAAAACTTGACACAAGAACAATGTTTTCAACAATCAATTCTTTGAGCATTTCATTCCTCCAAAATAAAAAACATGCAATTAAATTGCTCACAATCATATTGAATTGGATATCATAAATATATATATATATATATATATATATATATATATATATATATATATATATATATATATATATATATATATATATATATATATCGACATCTTCATGATGGGCAAGTATATGCTTTTAACATAGGCCTACGGGACAGTTTGGTGAAATCGGATGAAAAATGTGTGGACACAAAAAATGCTTTAAAATAGCGGATTTATATTTTTAGTATGTGAATCATCTTTTAAAGTCATAATTCATTTTCACAATTGCCCCAAAGTGACATAATTTATAAATTAAACAACTTTTATCGCCTAAGTGTCCTAAGTGTCAGTGAATAGAGTTGAGACTGACGTCAGTCGTCGGAGCTTTTTTTCCCGCAACGTGGTCCTACACTAGGCACTTCGCTGGGGGTGAGGTTCGAAGCTCTTGACCGTATCGTAGCCGAAAGGGTCTATTACCTGCGCCGGAAGGAACAATAGAAGTTGAATAACCATTATAGAAATAAATTAAAATCGTCGTCGAAGAATCAAGATTGTTATATACCGAAGATACGCATTGGAAATGAAAATCTAAGCAATTTACTTTTTTATTGTAAAAAATCCACTCATATGCGGCCGAGATACGTCGATATGTTTGAGGGACGTTTCGTATACAATACATTTCGAAGTATTTCGGTCGCATATGAGTGGATTTTTTCCAATAAAAAAGTAAATTGTTTAGATTTTCATTTTCAATGCATATCTTCCGTACATAATCATCTTGATTCTTCGACGGCGATTTTAATTTATTTCTATAATGACAATTCGACTTCTATTGTTTCTTCCGACGCAGGTAATAGACCCTTTCGGCTACCATCCCGTCAAGAGCTTCCAACCTCACCCCCAGCGAAGTGCCTAATCTAACGTGGCGGGGGAAAAGGTTCTGACGTCATACTCAACTCTCTCCCTCCCTGTAGAGGATAGTCTCTGTCATCAGTCAAGCAAATCATGTTTCGACCCTTGCCTATTCATTATGCTGAACATACCTAACGGGAGAATTTATTACCTGTTTTTAACACAGATACTCATATTCTAAAATGCAATCATTCAGAGTGGAATGTAGGCGGGTTTATTTCATAATGTGAGCCCTTGTACTAAAACTAGAAAATCTGCAACAATAAAGCCACACGCCATGCGAGTTGTTCAATTGAAATCATATGGCGAAAATAAGTAGCTATGTTATACATATCAGACGAAAGATGACATTCGAGCGCAGATATTTTGTGGGAACACTTTTTCTCTACCTATCTTAGTTCTTCTACGTTCCTAGCTCAAAAAAGCGTTACATGTTATTCCCCATAAGAGAGATATTCAATAGGCCCGGTCGAAAATTATGGACTTTCCATGTTTTTTTCTTTCTTGTCAAATGGGGTAAGAATTTTTGCAAGGGCGTTTTATTGGATGAGCGAAGCGAAGACTCAATTTCACTATACCGAAAAAAAAGTGCCTGTTTTTTTTTTTTTTTTTTTTTCTTTTTTTTTTGTTCGCGCTCCACAGGTCAAACGAAAATTCAAAATCAGTTGAAACTTGGCACACACATGAACCCCTATCTGACTTGATGCTGTATAGTTTTGAGGCGCGATCGGTTGAACCACTTCTGAGAAAACTCATTCCAAATTTTTCAAAAATCCCATTAGAATAACGCAGAGGAAAACATTCGTGAAAAATATTTCATCTGAGAGGATTCAAATTCTCAGGAAATTTCAATCTAATAATGATACACATTATTCCGAACTTTCACTCAAATCGGATCAGCCGTTTCGATGTAAAAAAATATATAATGTTATTTGTGGTAATTATTCAAAGCTATTAAGATACCTATTAAATCAAAGCAACAAGTGTCACCACTTGATTGTAAACGATTAAAACAAAGCCTTCTTTATTATCATATAAATTATTAATGGAAAATAAGATGGCAGTGATGTAATGGTTTGGATCTCAAGGTGTATATATACATAATAACCAATCCAAAGATAAGTTGATACGTTCCAGCTCATCCATCAACGCGGAAACACATAACGCGTTTGCCTAGTGTCATAACATCATGAGACGGACCAATGGTGAGAATCAAGTTTTGCACCTTACCCTCCCCCCCCCTCCCCCCTTAAAACTATACAGTATCGAATTAGATAAGGACACTTGTGTATGCTAAGTTTCAACTTATTTTGAATTTTCGTTTGACATGTGGAGCGCGAAAAAAGGCTTTTTTCGAGTATGGTAAGATTGAGTCTTCGCTTCGCTCATTCAATTATTTAAAACCAATGAACTTCAACACCAGGACTGCGCTGTCTGTGGCCATATTTTTCCGCCGCAGATAAAAGTCCTTCAGTTTCCGAAATTCCGGAACACATTATAAGTAAAAACCGGTTTTTGTTAAATATATCTGGACATTACCGGCATTGGTATTAAGAGTAAACAAAACACACAAATGTTGATATCTTCCACTTTGAAATAAGTCTCTCGGGCAATGATCACCTCTTTCCATTAACAGCAGATGTAAAGTTCATCATAATGATAATACAAAATAGAAAATAAAATGAGTGAAATGTTATATGTTATGTTAAAATTACTCTACTAATTAAAGGTCGTGGCCAATTAGCACTTTATCCAAGCATTTGTTTCGAGGACTGTGGGAAACCACGGAAAACCAAGTCAGGATGGATAAAAATATGAATTAAATAGTTCCGTATTCAAGATGAGCTGGTGAGATGGTTGGCGTACAACTTACAAGCCCACACCCCTGAAGCCTCTCCTCCTCCCCTGCCCCTGTCCAACGGCCCCTAATCCTTAATCTTCTTGTACCATCGCTTGCTATACTTGTTGAAAGCAGACCATTATGAGGAATATTGACTTATGTATTTTCGACAATAGAAATGAGGAACGTTTTTCAGATTAGAGTAATGCCTATAATAATCTCGAGTAGGCCCACTGATAAGCTTTGTGCCTTTTCTTTGTTCACCTAAAACTTATATAATTCCATGTCGATGTGGGCCACTTCAATAAATAACGATGAATACGCTGATACAAATATAAAAGTGATATTATAAACAATGTTAATAATGAAATCGAGTAATATTGAAAAATATTACCTTTTTTGAAAAAATTTGATTCAATTTGACTACTAATTATTTGGCCTTGAATTTGAGGCCTTGATGCATTTTTTTAACGTCAACTATTTTAAAATAATGGTAATCGGTGGCTTAAAAGTGTAATACCATAAACTAAAGAACACAAATTCCGTTTGTTCTTCAGTCTATGGTACCGGTACTAAATACAAATAGTAATTGGTAAATATAGTAATTAGACTGTATGAAGGTTCGCTTTAATCGTTTGATTGAAGGGTTGCCAAGTTGGAAAACAACTCATCTCTCAAACGATAAACATCCATATTATTTGTCAATTGTCTTGCCTCTATTATAGTTTTCAATGCACTGTCATCTCACCTACAGCTATTGACAATGAGTGACATCAATTGAGACATTTAACGATCCTATCTTTCATCCATAGCCTTAATTGGGGAACAATGGTTTTGTATCAAGTTTCGATGTTATACAAAAAAAGGGTATTGCACAGGAGTAGACCTATATAACATTGTTTTGGGATAGCGAAGACACCCATCAAATTCATAATTTTTTGGAGTGGGTTCAACTACGAATGGATGATAAAACTGTATTTAGTTTTCGGTTTCATGTTTTTTTCTCTTGGTTTTCGAGTTTAATATGCAATTGAGAACGGTTGGCGTCAATTGGTTTATTATATACCTGAGTAGGCCTATCTGATGTACTTTTCAATCTTATAGGAAAAGAAAAAATCCCAGATCCTATAGTTGAAACACTTGCTACAAATATGATACAATTAATTACAATTATTCAGAATGGAATGTAGATGGGTTAATTTCATCATGTGAGTCTTTGTACGGAAAAGACACTGAGTATTTTTTAAAAATTTTCCAATCTGGTAAATATTTTGTAGGCCTACTTCAAATATTCATTTCTCGTAATGTTTCTATGTTCAAAATACGTTTGAAATAGTTATTATATTATAATAGTTGAAATAACTTATACCATAATGAAATTAAACTGTCGACACTTGTCTGTCTAGCGTGGAGTTTAAAAATATAATAAGATTCAAGTTACTCATGTTGAAAGCACAAATGGTTAGAAGTAGACACGACCGTTCGTTTCTGATACTGACGGTTAGAAGTGTCGACTCTTCGAGTGACAGGTTTCTGGCTATTGTCAATAGACAGTAACTAGCCCACGCAGAACGCTAGGCGCTCACAGCAGCGATGTTGTGCGGACCGCTCTCGGTTTAGAATGACTAGTACTACAAAATATCCGCTGCGTTTCGAAGCGCTATGGTCAGTAACCTGGCCCTCTATAAATTTCTCGCCTGTTTTTCGGAAGCTCGCTCAGCTCGTTGGCCCTCTATATTTTTCGGGACTGCTTTTTGGAAGCTCTGAGCAAACCGGTCTCGGTGGCTCGCCGACAATTTTAACACAGGATGTCCCTTCTTTAACCACTACAAATTCAATGGCCTAGGGCCTGGTTCTTGTTCAAAACTTCCTTATATTGAGAGAAATTCAGAAACTCTATGCCACCAGAGGTGGGCCCGCCTCTTTCAGTTCTTGGATGAATCATTTGTTTGCTTTTATAACTTTGTAATGTGTACTTGTATATTTCCCAGGTTATACACTTGGCTGGACAACGCAGTAAGAATGTGGGGGGCATCATGAACAATGTACTAAATCTTACTTCATCAAGGCAGTGCCACAGTTGCTTCGTTAAACGGCCGGGAATACTAGAATTAGTATTCAAACGTTTCCTCGGGTGCTGCACGGACATGATCTGACGTAAGTTGAACATTCTGGTCTTGCCAAGGACTTACAAAATCATAGACAAAACAAGTAGGCAGGCCTATGAATTGAAAGAAACGCTGGGTGGATTGCAGAGACGGAGTTTGAACCCCGGCCTACCTTAGACGCCGTCTAAGTAATGAATTGCATTGCAGCCACAATGCAATTTCTTACTTGGACGGCGTCTAAGGTAGGCCGGGATTTGAACTCCGTTTCTGCAATCCACCCACTGTGTCTAAACGACCGCCTGTTGTCACAAGGTTAATGGTAGGGCAGAGCCGAAGTGCAGTCGTATGGCTGTCCTGATGTTTTGTCGGGACTTATCAAATTCATAAAACATCCGAGAATGAAAAAAATCACCTGACACATGACCTATTGCTAAAAGCTTCTACAGAATATTTCAGAAACCCCCAAGAAGTTGAATTGTCAAAGAAACTTGATCCTAACTATCTTGGACTACCTTATCGACCTAAACACTGCTGGCTTATATTTAGTTGGGCCTATCGTTAATTTAGTTTTTTGCCAATGAAAAAAAATGGAACCAACCCATAATTGTGCACTCGAGACACTAGATTTATGAATTAAAAAAGTTTCTCCCACGGAAATCGACCGTAAGTAGTTTCTCTGATACGGGAGTCAGCCATGCTAACCACTGCACAGCGATGATTCGCGTCAAGCTTATTGTTATTTGCTCTAATACAACATAGAAACGCGACGAACCTGTGGCGCGTCACATAAGATTGTATTATTTTGCCGGATGGCCGGCCTAGTAGGGTAGTCACTTCGTTGAAGGAATGATTTTTTACCTGGATCATTCACCTATATATCATTGCAAGCGTTTTTGCCTTTCAAAATATAGTTCAAGAAGTTACGGGCACATTCAGCTTAGTTGCTAATGCGCTCGTTTCGTTCAATCCGGGAGGTGAGGGGGATATCAAGACTTGGTTTGATCCCTGCCACAAGGATCACAAATCTTTTCAGGGATTTTTCATGGTTTCCAACTGTAGTTTAGGTCGATACAGGGATGGTTCCTACAATATATGCCACGACCGCTTCCTTCTCACTCTCCTCCCCATCACCTTTAGAAAGAAATATTATTTTCATTGATCGTTCATCCGACGTGAAAAGTTCTTAGTTATCGTTACAGTGCGTCGTGAAACCAAAACAGATGAATAATCTAATTCAAGAAGTTGTTTGGAATTGTTCGCGTAAAGACGTCAAGTGTTTTGTTCAATTGACATTCTTGGTGCCACCTACATGTGAGCAGAACCTTCCTAACTATACGGTGCGCTTTCATGTATCAAAGTTCCAGTCAACTTTCAGTGGTTATGAGAGTTACCGTGGGGGAAACTTTATGCCTGCTCTAGGGTTACCCTCACCAGATTGGTCAATAATGAGAATCTAAACCGGGATCGGTTTGCTTCTTCACATATGTAACAACTCTAGCACAACATTTCTCTTGAACAATTCATTGACTATTTCTAAATATTCTCTCAGTCCTCCTCATATATATTCAGGAGTATCAACGCTACTCTAATCTTGAACCAGCCTAATGCACGGTTCTAGGTAATATGATCGACTCAATAATGTCACTAACTGAAACATTGCGACAGTGTATACACGACAATAATATAGGCCTACCTAAGTTATAAAATACATAATATCACTTATGGTTAATCCAATTCATCAATTCAATTCAATTCTGTGCAAAATAACCCGGTCATTATGCCACAAAACCCCCATGAAACAAAGTTATTGATAGCTAATGCTATAATGTGCTATTTTTGTTTTCATTTCCAGTTGCGGTACCGTACGACGATCGTTTCCGGACGCAGAACCTGGAGAAATTGATTTCAAAATTGAGCTGTGGTTTTGAGACAGCCGGAATAGAAAGAGCGGGCGGCTAGAGCTTTCAGGAAAGGTAACAGCCCTAACATTGCACCGGCCAACAATCTCAATGCCTCCCCCCCCCTCAGTGCTTGACATCACGGTCAACAACCACCATGCACTGACGCCTCCCCCCCCCCTCTCTTCAAACGCACGACGAACCGACTACCACCCTGTCCTTGGAAGACGCACAGAACATCATTGTGGAAGAGAATGAGGCAGAATGTCTACAAAGAGGTTCAGCTTACACCTCACATCAGCGGCAATGCTACAGGCAAATTTTGTAAAATATTGAAAATCTCAATTTCAATTCATGCTTTGTGACAGGAATATCTCCATTAAGGTTGTTCATTAAATTGTACTGACATATCCCAATTGATGTAGGCCTACATACTTGCTAAGGTACGTTTACTCTCGAGCTTTGTGCCACGTGCAATATGCTACCATAATAAGTGACCGCCAACACTCACTCAGCGCACGAATATGTTTACTGTTGAGCGCAATGACGACGTCATAGTTAGACTTCAAATTGTGGTTACGCTTCCACGAGAAATTCTGTAAGCTTCCGCCAAATGTATCCAATCAAACTATATGAGGTTATTAATACTCTTGGACCATAAACTGAAAACTGAAATAAGACCGTTCAGACTGTGCAGACCGGTTCATGAATAGCAGTCAACACGTTGGTTCTGACAGTTTATACATGTAAACAAAACTTCTTTGCATTGTGGGTCTCAGCACATGTTTCCTCTGAAAGAGATGGACAAAGTCCATCTCTTGGCGCACGTAGCAAGTGTTCATGCAGCTGGGAGAAATTTGCTCTCTGATTGGTCAACGCACGTTGCCGGCTGCTCAAAGCATGTTGCTCGCAGCACAAAGCACGAGAGTAAACGTACCTTTACGTCGCCCTGATCATCGGTAATGAGACTGTTGCTCATGTTACTTGGAGGCTATTATAATAATTTTTATTGAAACAGTTCAATTATCTGAATCTCATTCTGCTGCATATCTGTAGTTGAACTGTTTGTGGATCATATCACATTTCCAGAAGGTTATGAAATTGTCATCATTTTTATTGCAACAATTCAATTAAATCTAAATCTTATTGCACAGCTTATCTATAATTTGAGACTATTTTTTTGGTGCTCAATTGATTAGGCCTCACGTTATTTTCATTTTAAAATTTTGTAAAAATTCAATTATGAAATCTTATTGTGCTGCTTATCTATAATATAAGACTGATTGTCCCTGAGAGCTCAAATTATCAAGAGGTATTTTCATTTTAAGTGCACAAATGTATATTCACACTGAATTATTGGATAGGACAGTTCATAGGCGCTCACATCCTAGATTGTGTTTTCCATTTTATTTCAATTGCAGCGGTTTGAGTCGGTGACTGAATTGTCACTGTCATAATTATCTGCAATGACTAATGAGACTGTTCTAGGGTGCTCATATGACAGTACTAGAATATGTTTATTATTTTTATATACACGTATTGTACCAGTTGATTTGAATAATTCTACCGTTATTGCTCAAACTGATATTCTCTGTGTGATTCTGAAAGAAAATCTGTGTTTTGTAATTATACTCCATGAGCAATTCCAAGTCAACTGTAGTCGAGGGTGTATTTCCAGTACCCAGCAATTTAAAATAAAATATCTTTCACCACATTTCTGTGTTACAGTAATTATTTGAATTCATTGGTTCAAATTATTTGAACTGATCAATTTGAAATCCTTGAAAAATCCCTGAGTGTCCTGTTCTACCTCTACGATTCTCCAATGTACTCTTTTGTGACACTGACCATCAATTTATGTCATTTTGATTGAGCAATCGAATTGATGAGTACCATATATACCAGTATATATACCGGAAGGCCCATATATACAAACCTTTATTGGTTCCTGACTCCAAAGTGTACAGGATAACAATCAATATAAAATACATGAGAAATGATGAAAAACGAAATTATGTGACTGAATTAAATATAAATATATATATATATATATATATATATATAGGCCTAAATATATATATATATATATATATATATATATATATATATATATATATATAATATATATATATATATATATATATATATATATATATATATATATATATATATATATATATATATATATATATATATATATATATATAGGCCCTATATATAGGCCTAAATTTATATATATATATATATAAATATATATATATATATATATATATTATCATGTGGGCCACAACTGGGCTTATTGTGGGTGGAATGAAAGTTGTTTTAAGGGTAATGTGTGGGTGGAATGAAAGTTTTTTTAGGGGTAATGTGTGGGTAGAATTCTGGCACAATATGCCAATCATATGGGTAGAGTTCAGGCGTGTTGTGGGGCGATTTGTGGGGCAATTGGGGCGTGTTGTGAAGCAATGCGGGCGTGTTGCTAAGCACTGATGGCTGGTTGCGGGCAATGTTGGGCTAGCTGCAGGTAGATTGTGGGGAGAATCCGACCAAGCCCGTGTGGGGCCTTTACAAAATCGAGGGGACACATTTTTAAGGGTGCCCGCAAAGTCAGCCCACAAAAGGATGCTAGGGTACCCTCAGGGCGAGATGTGGGGTATAGTTGCGGGCGTCTTGTGGGCGAGCTAATTTTTGTTTGCTGGGTTAGCACATTTTATGGTTTTTCTTCAAAATGTCTCACCCGATCAAGCTGAAAGTTTTCAGAAATGTGTATCAAAATGTAACTCAACTTCAGGCAAAATTTCATTTTTTTGGGGAAAATAAAAATATTTTCTTTTTTTCCGCTGTTTCATTCTGACGGGTATTTTTGAAATTTCTAAAATTCATAAAAAAAAGTTACCATCCGATAATGCCACAAAACTATACAGATCTAAGTTAGATGAGGAAGCATAATAAAAAAAAGTTTGAAGTTGATAGCTGTAACCGTTTGACCTGTGGAGAACCGACAAAAAAACATAAAAAAACAAACAAAAAAAAAAGCATAAAAAACGAACACCAATTTTATTCAGTATGTCAAATTGAATCCTCGCTAAATCTCGTCTAACAATATAAAGGAAGTGCTCCAACTCAAGTCTTGAAAGTGAAATATTTACGGGGTCAGTTCCCGGGTCCAGCGTCCCGATTGCCTCTTGCGCAACAATCGCTTTTATATCAAACTACATAAAACAACACAGCTCAACAATACTACACAAGGCTCAATATAATTATTATGTTAGCAGTTGCATTTGTTTTTTACGAAAATTATAAATTTTGAAAGTTCATCAATACCACCGGAACCGTAGTCACACTTTATCTACATTTAGTTAACAAGGGAATCCGCTACATCGTGACAGGCAATCGGTACCTTTGGCTCTGAACTGACCGCAAGAAACCACAAATCCTTCCATGTTATCAGTATGGGAGTTGGAGCACCTTCTATATATTATGAAAAAATAGGTTGGTATCACTAAATCGTGGAACTGGTGATGAGATACTGAGATTGTAATAGTACGAGATCAACCCTAGGAAGATTCAACTATGGTTCAACAACATCTGTACCACCGATGCAAAAGAGGAGATGGTGTATAGCAAAGAGAACGTATTGGAATTCGGGCAATTGACGACTAGTGATTGACCCGCCCATAAACGTCACAAAACAGACCATCCAATCAAATGGGCTTTGTTATGTGGGAAATTTATATATATATATATATATATATATATATATATATATATATATATATATATATATATAAATATATATATATATATATATATATATATATATATATATATATATATATATATAATATAAATATATATATATATATATATATATATATATATATATATATATATATATATATATATATATACATATAATATATATATATATATATATATATATATATATATATATATATATATATATATATATATATATATATATATATATATATATATATATATATATATATATATATATATAAATATATATAGTATATATATATATATATATATATATATATATATATATATATATATATATATATATATATATATATATATATATATATATATATATATATATATATATATATATATATATATATATAAATATATATATATATATATATATATATATATATATATATATATATATATACAACAGGGAAATGGATGTGTTCATTCTGAATCAGTATAGACCTCATAATTATAGGAGAGAAGATAATTAAAAGATTAAAGCGAATAATGAATACACCGACAAGGAAATTACAAATTCCATCCGAATTATTGTCGGTAATTAATATTTGGACGCACTTGAAATCACTTACCAAAAAATACATCAATTTTAGTTATCATTGATATATCGGAACATCAAAAGTAATTCATTCTGGGCGTTTCTTCTATAAAATGACAAATAATTGTAGGCCCAGATTATAAAAAGGTTGCCTCGGAATTTTCTTCCTATTGTTACGACTCGATGCCTCATCAAAAATTTTCCCTTCAAATTATTCTCATAATTCCATATTTTCCGAAAAAAAAATCGTGGAATCGATTTTGCTGAAAAACCAAACCTGAATATCAACCCATTCTATAGTATGACAACAATGCTCATAAAATGTTTCACATCGATTAGTCATCAGTCATCACTTTGTGTGTCCTTTATAGGCACTCTATACCGAGTGCAAAAAAATCATACACAATCTAATTTTTTCTGGTATTTGAAGTGGAAGTCTTCGCTACGCTCATCTAATCACATAGGGGTATCTCTTTAAGAGGCCGCAGGAGCTCGTATTTCACACCGCAAACTCTCACGGCCGTATTTTTTGATATATCAATATGATCACGTTTGCATATTTCTCGTTAGTGCGTCCCATGGTAAAATATGCTAGTTCAGTTTGGGATCCTTATAGATTAGGTGAGATAAGGGATGTGGAAAGGGTTCAAAGGATTGCTGTGAGAAGGGTTACAGGTAGGGTTAGGAGGTGGAAATGGGATGAGAATGAAAGGGGGGAGAGGGTAAGAATGTTGGAGAGTCCAACTGAGATGATATGAGAGACCTGGGGTGGCAGAAATTGGAAATACGGAGGAAGGAGGATCGTTTATGTAATTTCTTCAGGGTAATGGAGGGAGAGGGGGGGTGGGGGGAGCTGCATGAGTTGATAAAAAGAAATAAGTCAGGGTATGGAGGTAGGCGGGGTCATGATAGAGCGGTAGTCATAAAGGGGGCTACATTAGATGTCGGTAAATTCTCTTTCTTAAATAGGACAGGTAGGGACTGGAATGGGCTTAGTAGAAATGTTTTTGAAGGGGATGAAATCAGGTTGAAGTTATTCCGTCAGAGGGTTAAGGAGATGGTGGGATAGGGGTACTTAGGGAACTTGCCACCGCGCATTTATGTGCATTTGCAAGAGTTAAATAATAATAATAATAATAATAATAATAATAATAATAATAATACTGTTGATAATTGAGAAACGGAGGTTACCGTATTTACAGAATTTTTAAGAAAAATTTGTAAGTTTTAAAATTCTTCAAATAGAGAATGAAAAATTTTCCTGTTGGCAAAAACCTAGACACATATTTTTGAATACCGAAAAAAAAATACAGAATGTGAAATACATCAAAAGTGTGAGCTGGGGAATTGACGGCGTTCATGTGAATATAAGTTCGGCGGGCTAGTCTATGGGTTGCGCCTAGCACACCAAGCATGTTAAACTAGAGTCTAAAGCGAGCGAATAACGAGCCCGTGTAGAGCGCCTGCGGCCACTTGACTTATTCGCAATACACTATAAATTGAGCACCTGCGGCCTCTTAACAGAAACATTTTTTTAAAAATTTCAATCAGTTAAAAGTGAATGATCTTTGTGCTTTGTTCAGCTACCGGTCAATAAATCTTATCAGGGAAATAACGAAACTTGAAATTAAACCACTTAGCAAACATATTAAAACAATCACGTCATCTCTATTATTCTGTCTTTCAATATACATAATATTAATATAATATCAATTTTTATTTGAATATTCGAGACTGATAATCGTTTTTGATTGAGAGATAAGATTAGACGGGCGATCGATAATGTGATGGATAGGGTTGTCGAAAGATTGTAAACGGTATTTTTCTAATCTTATGAAATTGATAATATTTTAGACTGTATCGATGATTTACTCTTATTGTAGGCGAGTGTTGAGCGGCATTGAACTGTGTTCTGTGAGTGAACGACTACTGTACAACAGATTGTAAAAACATTGGGATATATTGTCAACAAATATGTATTACACAGTAAGTTGCTCGAAAGTTTTATTTGGAACTGAGAAAATAAAAAAATTGAAAATGATATATTTTGACATGAGACATATATTTTTTTCGATTGATTATGATGAACGAAGCTTCAAGGAAATACTATAAGTAATTTATTAACGAATTTTTGAATTATTCATTGTTTAATTTGTACAAATATTCGATAATCAAACGAAATGAATGTTTTATAGACTACACCAATTGATTTTGAATATTCACATTTGGAAACGTCTATCTGAACACTATCTGTGTAATACATTCTTCCCAATCAACTTTCATGACTTTTGCATATTGATACATTCAATTATGATTATATTTCATCATATACTTTTTATATTTTGGTTCTGATATTATATTTTTTGAAGTATAACAAAATAATGAGATAATTTTGTATACATTCAGGAAACTGGGTTCCAAATCCATCTTAGAATTGAAGAGATAATTGATATAGTAGGAATAGCGTACTAGTAGTTCATTTATTGTCAACAATACATATAAACTATCGTACTGATTTGCCGTTTGGACATAAAGCAGTGAGATCGCTTCAAACCAATCAGAGAGGTAGACATTTCTTCTAAAATATTGTCAATCCGTGATGAACATTCACAATAGATTCATATATATATATATATATATATATATATATATATATATATATATATATATATATATATATATATATATATATATATATATATATATATAAATGGATGATATAATAAACAATAGAATAGATTTATATTCATATATATATATATATATATATATATAATATATATAT
>OZ023335.1:21866783-21944283 GCA_964007535.1 Brachyptera risi | reverse complement strand
TCACGCTGTTTAAACTAGATTTTTCTTCATTTCGATAATTTACTCAAACGTTAAATTACCACCCTGAGTTTCACAATGATATTCTGTTATCATTTGGGTTCAACCCAATGGGAGTAGGGAAGTGCATATAGCTCCGCGTTGGAAAATTTGATATGTCATGCTTTTTCAATTGTATTAATTCGGAGTGTCAGAAATCAGTACTCTTTCAGATTGAGTTTAATTCGATTATCAGCGTATGGACTGAGCATATCTGAACTATGATTGCATGTGATATCACTAGGAAAACGCGTTATGTGTTTCCGAGTTGATGGATGAGCTAGAACATATCAACATATCTTTGGATTGGTTATATATCCACATTGAGATCCAAACAATTATGTCACTGCCCTATTTCCTGATTAATTTCTATAATGATAAAGAAGACCTTGTTCAAGGCTTTCTATATTATTATAAGTTGTCCAACCGATTACGCATGAAAACTATTCACTATCGAATTAGATGAGGATACTTGTGTGTGCCACGTTCCAACTGAATTTTCATCTCCGTTTGACCTGTAGAGCGCAAAAAAAAAAAGTACTCATTTTTTCGAGTATGGTGAAATTGAGTCTTCGCTCCGCTCATCCATTAATTGAACGAAGAACAAGACATCTCAAGAATTTAGGAAACAAAATTCCAATATATTCATTGTAAATTGAGTGAGTATGATCGGGGGCGGCGGAGCCGGGGGGTCAGAGGGGTTGGCTGACCCCCCCCGGTAACATGTGATAGGTCTAACAAACTTGACAAATTTATCAATTTTGACCTTTCAATAATGTTAGGGCTCAGCCACCTATGAGTAGGCCCATGATATATACGAGGATAAACTAATTACAGTTGGAATGTTCTGTGAAAAATTATATCATGTTCCTAAAAATGGTAAAAATCTTATATGAGCATGGTTGATCGAACCATCATTTTTTGGGGGTCTGGATTAATTGAACATCTCTCGTCTCTAGGATGGAACCCTCGACCATCCACATCCCACCCAATAGAAATCCTTGATATATTTGATATTTTGTCTACCTAACAATGGTAAAATTCTCATATGCGGATGGTTAATCAAGATATAATTTTGGGGGAGCGGATTAATCGAACACTATGACACACTCCTTGCACATCTCACTCAATGGAAACCCCTGATTACATAACATAATCACGAAGTCAATTTGTATTTAATTTACTCATTACAGAATGTTCTTTAAACAGATGGTAATGATTACTCTCATGAAATTAAAGAAAAACAAACAAACATAGCCTACTTGATAGAATTATACATTGTTATTTTTTCTTAGCTCTCTTCTTGAATCACTGATCGTCGTTATATTCTTTATATCTTCTTCCGAATCATTCATTCCCGCGTCGTTCTCTGGATGAATCCATATTCCCCTACTTCTCTATCCACTCTCTCCACTTCCATTCTCACCACTCCCCTTGTACTTCTTTGTAATCCCTTTCCAAATCTATTGCTCAATTCCTTCCATCCTGTATATTCATTCTTGACTCTGACAAAATTGCACATTTTTTCTATTTGTCTTTGTTTTGTCAAATTTTCCCATCCCATTTCCTGAATCATTTTACTAATTATTTTTTTATTCGTCAAACACATTTACTAATTAAAACAACTTTTTCCACAGAGCCTCGTTCTCTTGGTCACTGCAATCGCCGCCACACCAACCTACCACTACCGCAGGCCTCTCCCGCAGCTCGTCGACCCATCCGTCTGCGACTCGCACCTCACCGGCGAACTCTTCTGCGAGGACACGTGCGACACCCAACTGCAATGCCTCAACAACAAACCCGAATCCGTCGGATGTAACAAGCCGAACGAGTTTTGTTACCGGGGTAACCACGGCAAGTGCACGTCGATACCGTTGTGCAACGGAGAACTAATCTGCGTGGAAGCTGGCCAATTTCCGGACCTCGACGACTGCAAGAAGTATCACGTTTGTTCCGGACCGAATGTAGCTTCGACCATTTTCGATTGTCCACCAGATTCGGCGTACAATCTGAAGACGAGCACTTGCGATTTACCGACCACGATTGACATATGCGATTTCGACGGTCCGGTGCCCAAATGTGAGAAGGTGGGAGATACGGGAGCTTTGAAAGAGAACCCGTATTATTATTATAAATGTAAAATTTTCGAAAACATTTTGCATCCGGAATTGCGTAAATGTGTCGTGGCTGAGTTTAATACGACCACCCAGCAGTGTGATGACGTGCTAACGACGACTGCTGTTCCAACGACCACGGATGTAACGGAAACGACAACGGATGTAACAGAAACGACCACAGATGTAACAGAAACGACCACGGATGTGACAGAAACGACCACGGATGTGACAGAAACGACCACGGATGTAACAGAAACGACCACGGATGTGACAGAAACGACCACGGATGTGACAGAAACGACCACGGATGTGACAGAAACGACCACGGATGTAACAGAAACGACCACAGATGTAACAGAAACGACCACGGATGTAACAGAAACGACCACGGATGTAACAGAAACGACCACGGATGTAACAGAAACGACCACGGATGTGACAGAAACGACCACGGATGTGACAGAAACGACCACGGATGTGACAGAAACGACCACGGATGTAACAGAAACGACCACAGATGTAACAGAAACGACCACGGATGTGACAGAAACTACCACGGATGTGACAGAAACGACCACGGATGTAACAGAAACGACCACGGATGTAACAGAAACGACCACATACCCAACAGAAACGACCACGGATGTGACAGAAACTACCACGGATGTGACAGAAACGACCACAGATGTAACAGAAACGACCACGGATGTGACAGAAACTACCACGGATGTGACAGAAACGACCACGGATGTGACAGAAACGACCACGGATGTAACAGAAACGACCACGGATGTGACAGAAACGACCACGGATGTGACAGAAACGACCACGGATGTGACAGAAACGACCACGGATGTGACAGAAACGACCACGGATGTAACAGAAACGACCACATACCCAACAGAAACGACCACAGATGTAACAGAAACGACCACGGATGTGACAGAAACGACCACGGATGTGACAGAAACGACCACGGATGTGACAGAAACTACCACGGATGTGACAGAAACGACCACGGATGTGACAGAAACGACCACGGATGTAACAGAAACGACCACAGATGTAACAGAAACGACCACGGATGTGACAGAAACGACCACGGATGTGACAGAAACGACCACGGATGTGACAGAAACGACCACGGATGTAACAGAAACGACCACATACCCAACAGAAACGACCACGGATGTGACAGAAACTACCACGGATGTGACAGAAACGACCACAGATGTAACAGAAACGACCACGGATGTAACAGAAACGACCACTGATGTAACAGAAACGACCACGGATGTGACAGAAACGACAACGGATATAACAGAAACGACCACGGATGTGACAGAAACGACCACGGATGTGACAGAAACTACCACGGATGTGACAGAAACGACCACGGATGTGACAGAAACTACCACGGATGTGACAGAAACTACCACGGATGTGACAGAAACGACCACGGATGTAACAGAAACGACCACGGATGTGACAGAAACGACCACAGACCCAACAGAAACGACCACAGATCAAACAGAAACGACCACAGACCCAACAGAAACGACTACGAATGTAACAGAAACGACCACAGACCCAACAGAAACGACTACGAATGTAACAGAAACGACCACAGATTCAACAGAAACGACCACAGATCCAACAGTAACTACTGATCCTACTGCAACTACTGATCCAACAGGAACAGGAACGACTGGAACGACTGGAACAACAGGAACAACAGCAACAGGAACTACTGATCCAACAGGAACGACTGGAACAACAGCATCAGGAACGACGACAGATCCAACAGGAACGACTGGAACAACAGGAACAACAGCAACAGGAACTACTGATCCAACAGGAACGACTGGAACAACAGCATCAGGAACGACGACAGATCCAACAGGAACGACTGGAACGACTGGAACAACAGGAACAACAGCAACAGGAACGACACCAGACCCTATAGAGCCCACCAATCCCAAAGACAAGGATTATACGACAGTGATTGCAATTAGTGTTACTGTATCAGCTCTAATAATTATCGGCGGATCTACCGGTGCAGCTCTCTATTTGAGAAGGAGGAAACTAAAAACACCAGAATCTAGGAAACTATTCTAGGACTTAGTTGATAAGATGGACAATCTACAGAACGCCATCTTGAAGTGACGACCAGTGACTGCTCTGTCCACTTACGTCACAAGGAATAACATCCAATTAAGTGGGCTATTTATTAAGTGGGATTTGGAAATCACCAATCAGGTTTTCTGTAAATTCCCTGAATGATCTAGATTATGTAATGACTATGACTATCAATAACGTAACGGGATAAGCAACATGGCGTAAGTCCTATCCTTTTAACATTAGGCCGTTTTCACCATGAAGGAATCAGCGCGCTTTCGTGTACATTTCTGAGATTCGCAATTTCAAATCAAATCGTACGTATTAGGCTCGTATTTCAATGTATAGTACATAGTTGTACAATTGCATTGATTTCAATCTTTCTCGTAGATGATGAGTAATTATCCAGTTATCAAATGGTAAATATAGCAGTAGGGCTCTTGACTAGGAGACTAAATGCTTTTACAGACGTATTTTAAATTTAGATTGGCCAATTCAAATGAAATTTATCCCAATATTGTTTAATGCAGTTGGAAAGAGCTGGATTCACAGATTGCATTACATCTATCACTTGTATAGATCAACACACAATAATATCAGCAAATCATCATAACATTTGTGAGGCGGCATCCCTTTGATATACGCATGGTGCGAAAGGAAACCGCCATGTTGCTTATCCCGTTACGTTATTGATAGTCATAGATAAGATGGATAATCTACAGAACGCCATCTTGAAGTGACGACCAGTGACTGCTCTGTCCACTTACGTCACAAGGATTAACATCCAATCAAGTGGGCTATTTATTAATTGGGATTTGGAAATCACCAATCAGGTTTTCTGTAAATTCCCTGAATGATCTAGATGGCAGAATAATAAGCCAGATTGCACGGAACAAACTGGGCCCAATAGACCATTCCAAAACTTCAATGCGCAGGCGCGTCACGCCTCTTAGCAGCCGAAATCGCTGGTATTGCATTCTGTGAGTTGTATTACTGTTCAAAAAGTCGGCCCTCTTATACACAGAGTTAAAGGCAAAACACCGAGATATAAAACTTGCATTATCTCTCATCTTACTCACTCTGATAGTGTGTAAATCTCTTAGTATATAGTTAACATATGAATATTGAAACTATACTATTATATTATAACTTGATACGTTCACTGTAACGCACAATGATATAAATCAAACGTGCTAAATTAGCATTGGCAGCATAGGACTTTCGAACTCGGGTAACAAAGTCCCGTTTTAGTTCAAACGATTGCCGCTGGATGGCTCATTCTTTTTTGTAATGGTTTATTCATGAGGAGTAAATTTGCAATGCATATTTCAAATTATAGGGCCTATATCTCATTTTGAAAAGTATGCACCCCAGTAGTACCGGGTATTTCCATTTGCAATAGGCTTACGATTTTTTATGTAGTATTTTACAATTAAGAGGGCTATTTCATAGCATAGACCAAAGACGTATTTATCGCATTTCCATTCATAATTTATTTTGGTATCTGTAGTATTTTACAACTGAAATGGCTTTTTTTATTTATTCAATTTCAATTTCAATTTGTTCAATTATTCCTCAATCATATCAATACAAATGGTGACATAACAATAACAATGTGTAATAACCAATAAAACAAAAAATAACAATAACAAATGAACAAATAACAAATAACAATAGTGACATAATCGTCACTATAAACTCTCCATACTGTGGGCTTCTGTCAAGTGACGTCACTCATTGTTGAAAGAGACAAACAACAATGTTCATCAGTTGGAATTGACCAATCAGAATATTTGGTAGTCCACCAGTTCGCTGTAGGCCTATTGCTATGGTAACTATTGTTTGTCATTTGTTACTTGACACAGGCCTATTTTTACCCTTACAAACTCCTTCAATATTTGGACCAAATTTTTAAAATATGAGTGAAAAAATATTTGGTCAATGACTTATGTTGGAACAATTTTATGAATAATGATCAATCATCCATATTGTTTTCTTTAGGCTATTTAATAGTATTATTGTTAATTTATCACCTAGGTATAACATTTTATTACATTATCACTTTTTACCTCATATTGTGCACACATTCATCTATCTGTTAGTTATTATTATTATAAGATAAGTTTGAATTAAACGGACATATTGTGAATATTTCATTGTTATAATAAAACCTTATATATAAAAAATAATGATGTATTCAATATTATTTACTGTACCGATAGGAATCGTTATGTGATGGCTACAATCAATGGATTACTTCAATATAATTGAATTATAATAATATATATATATATATATAAATATATATATATATATATATATATATATATATATATATATATATATATATATATATATATATATATATAATATAATGATATGTAATAATAATAATATATAATAATTTATTAAAATTATTATATACAATAGAATTATGTCAGAATTAGGTGAGTTAATATTACTATTAACTATCAGTAAAACTGTTATATGCACGGGTTAACATGAAAAGAATTAACACACGTCAACAACATTAACAAGGAAAAGGGTTTTTGTAATAGCTTTTGTTTTTCATGTTGATTATGATTATTTTTTGCTTAACGGGTCCATCAACAATTGGGTTGTGAGAGGTTGCGAATGAGCTAATGGTAATGAAACTATGAAGTGATGATACAGACGTGAAAGGACGTTTACAAATACATATGCTTCATGCGGGACTCGAACCCACGCCCACCGGTGAGGCGCCGACTTCGGTTTTTAATGCGGTGCCTTTAGCCGTCTGAGCATTTGAGGAAGGCCACTTTCCGCCCTCGAGATGTTTACGTATTTTAATTTATTCATTTACTAAGCTTGACTACAATGATATTATATTATATGAAACTCCTATATTAGTATCACTCAACAATGGCTAATAGCTATAGCTAATAGTCATAATTTATTTAAAAGCAGTGAAAAACATTCGAGAGTTCTAAATACTTATTTCAAATAATGTAAATGTCGCACAAAATACATTGTTGTAATAAGTAAGTCACAAGTGGACATTCAGGAGCCAAGACCAACTTGGGTGGACAACAATCAAATTGTGTTCACCAATTATAACCTCACCATTAGTTTGTTTGCACTGTGTCCTCAACTTTTCTACTTGCTATGGTAACCTAATGAACGTCCCATCTACATTTATTTTTCATGTGTATTTTTTATTATTATTCTTTTATTGGTCATCGAGATTGGCCCCGTTGTTTTAAACACACTTATCGCACTGTGCGTTCGATTCTTGAATCTTGATCTGCTAGTGCGCCGAAATGGTAGCGGTTCAAAGTTGCAAAGTTAAAAATGCTCATGAAAACCACATATTAAAAATTAATATTCAAGAAAGGTTACCGAGTAATAGTTTTGCATTTTGTAATATAATTGTGATTCGTTGACTGTTCAACATTAGTCCCCATTTTATCGTTCTGTATAGTGTTTATTTCTACCTAGCGTTCGATAATTCGCTCGATCTGATCTACAGATTCACCCACAAACAATAACATAGCATTCACGGCCTTCGTAATATTTTTGGTTCAAGGCCTAGTACGCGGGTCATAGTAGGCCTATTTGGTTCTACAGTGTACGGTAATCGAATTGTGGAGAAAATTGGTTTCCTGTCGAGATCTTTCTGTAAAATATTGAATTTCTACTTCCAGACATTATAAAATGTTGGGATTAGGTTCAGATTGGTCAACTTTGGCCGATATGCAAGAGAATCCGAAGGTAAGCGTCCAATACATTACTAATGAATTAGGCCTATGTTTAGGCCTAGGGTCTGGCATAGGCTAGGCCTTGGTCTCGGCTAGACAGAAAATTAATACAATATTTATAACCCTAATGCTAGCAAACGTGGTAGGAACTAGCCCAAGTCTAGACCCTTTTTGTCTCTAGGCGTATAGGAAGGCGCTTCCAGTGTAAGATACATTGTAGGGCAGATATTATGTAGACCCTAGGCCTACGAGCTTTCAAGTGAAGTTTATGACATCTCATGTCAAATGTCCACAGTTTTCGCTCATTAGTTAAGTCCTAAACAATAATTAACAATAACACTTGAACCACTTTTACAACGCCCCTGTCACACGATGTTGTGATGCCAACATACTTTATCATAATCAAAAGAAGGTGTACCCACTTGCTCCTGCAAAGTGAAGTATGCGGGACCTCTGGCTCTGAGTTGTCCACAACAAAGCACACTGCACAAATACCGGCCATGTTATTAGTAGGTCTATGGAAGTGGGTAGGCCTACATGTAAATTAATATGTTAAAGTCTGTTGGTATCACTACATCGTGTCTGTTATTTTGACATGCACTCAAGTAGCCTAGGCCTACACGATCATTTTATGACCCGACTAATTCTAGAGCGAGGGCCTAGCTGTGGGTCTAGTATGTTGATGTGGGTGCTTACTTGGATCCGGGCATACTAGTAGCTGAGGTATTACGGTGACAGAATGTGCCTATATTATGATGAACCATGGGTTCAAGCACCTAGATTTTTGCCAAGCACTACATTCTTGAACTGTAGGCATATTAAACCGTTTTACACTCTGGACAAGAGTAGCTAGCACGGCGCGCTGAACTGAGCCGTCATTCAGTAGACAGAGGTTCGATTCCCTCCACGGTCGACCATCCTGTTAAATATTTTTCGTATCTAGGTGAATACTGATACTGGGATAGTTGCTCACCGATAGGTTGACGTTAATAAATTACGTCACAGCTTAGGGGGAGGGGGGGGGGTTATCAAGATTTTAACAAGGTGTTACTAGGGGGGGGGGGGGGGGGCAACTGTGTGACGTACAATGTTTTTGTTCTATGTATTTGGCACCATTCTTATAGATTCTTATATTTATACCCACCCTAGAAACAGCAGATGCTGCGCATATCAAATAATGATCAAGTTTGACTACTCAAAAAGCAAACATAAAGAAATGAACATTTTGATTTTATTACTTTATTGTACCTTTGCCGCCTGTTGATTTCAATTTTTTGTTAGTGGCGGAGGGGGGGGGTAGGATAATTTGTGACACGTCACAAATTATCCGTATTAAAAGGGGAGGAGGCGGGAGTGATGGGTTTTGTGACCAACTGTTACATGGGAGGGAGGGGGAGGGGGGGGGGGGGGGTTAAAAGTGGCCTAAAAAGTGAGACATAATTTATGGACGTTTCCTAGGCGTTTAGACAACTCGTTTAGATCTCAGACGATTATTACAGTGCATCGTCCTGTAGGCCTACTCAATATAAAATATATACCCTCCATTTAAGGGGTTGTATGGTCAATGCTAGTGATAAATAGTGACCGGCACTGGTAGCACAGTGGTTTGCTTCAGGTGACCGTGAGGGGAGAGTACTTCGGGCTAAGGTTCGATACCCTCCACCGAACATCATTTCTGGATTCAGGCGTTTCTGGATGGTTTCCGTCTGTACCGGTAGCGTAGGTCATGCCGGAATGGTTTCGACAATATAGGCCATGACCGCTTCCTTCCCACCAAGTGATGTAAATTTTCATGACAATTTTTTTCGTTAAAAATTTTCATGAAAATTTTCAAGTACTTGAAAAATTTCAATTTTTTTCAATTTTATTTTTTTATGGTATATAAGTCGTCACAAAAAAAAACTGGAGTTCGAATTCACTCTTAGCGATACTAAAACAATAATTTGTTGGACCACCACATTGAAGGTGCATTTGCTTACAAGATTATCTAGACCCTAAATGAGTAGGGCCAACATAAAATAATATAACTGGCTTTTTGAAGTTTGTGAACATGCATCGATAGATCCTCACTAAATGTGTTGACTTGTCGGCGATCAACCGTAGGTGGGACCAGTAGTCTTTTTTTGAAAAGTCCTCTGAAAATGACCTAGAATTGAGAAGAAAATGAGCATAAAGATGTTGAAAATTTCCATTGAAAATTTGCATTGAAAACTTTCAATGTTCAAACTGAAAATAATCCAATGATTTCATTTTGATAATCACTGAAAAAAATCAATGGGGATGTATTAGATGAATTCATTCAATTCCATCAGATTCACAGAAAATTTTCAATGAATTGGAAATTCTCTGAAAATTTTCATTGACAATTTCAATAAATTTGCATTGAAAATTTTCAATGAATTGAAAATTATCTGAAAATTTTCAACATCCCATTACTATTCCCACCATCAGTCCCACTAGCTGAAGATACTTCATCTAATCCATTATTTACTCATACGACGCCAATATATCTCAGTTATCATTACACTTAGGCCTACGGTACGTCGTGAAACCCCAATATGAAAACGACACATAATTATGCCGTATGTGTATAACCGGTATGTTTTAGGGTTACATTGAGTGGTGGTAGATAATGGTTAGGGTTAGTAGGGCACGGCAAGAACCCTAAAATTACAATCTAGTTGTCCATTCAACACAAACCTCACCTTACCTGATCCTAACCGTCACTAAAAAAACTAAAAACCTATAAAACATCCAACTAACATAACCTTAATCTACAAAAGTGTTTTTATTCTATACATGATTTTTTGACAGATAACGAATGAAATTCCAATATATAATTAACTTTTTAAATGTAGTGAGGTGTGCGTATGATTCCATGTGACTATGCTGTTTTGAGTGTGAGTGCGTAATTGTTTGTAGGCCTCCGCCTAGGTCTTGTTGTATCAAATTCAAGTGTGATTTTCTAACTATATTTGCATCTTTCTATTTACATGTATCTTATATCTTAACGTAAACTGACAATGCTGACGATGGTAAATGTTGTAAACATACAATCTGACGAGAAAATAAAGAATCATTAGATGAGCGTAGCGAAGTCTCCATCTCACTCTTATAGGGCTTTGTCTGTGTTTTTTTTTTTTTTTTTTGTTTGTTTGTTTGTGGGCACTGCACAGGTCGCAAAGTTTGACTGATCAACATGAAACTTTTTTTGTACGGGCCAATTTTTACAACTTAGAACTGTATAGTTTTTGGAATGAATCGGTCCAATAGATTTTGAGAAATATCATGTCAAAGTTTTTAAAAACCCCATAAGATTAGGCTGGGTGAGAAAATTTGAAAAAATGAAACCTCTCCGAAAAAAATAAAATTTTCTCTGAGTGTTCAAACATAAATGATACACATAACCACCATTTTGTAAGCAATTCAAACCAGCCGTTTCGAAGAAAAAAATTCAAATAACTGTTTTTATACATCAAATCTATGACTATCAATAACGTAACGGGATAAGCAACATGGCGCTTTCCTTTTGCACCATGCGTATATCAAAGGGATGCCGCCTCACAAATGTTATGATGATTTGCTGGTATTATTGTGTGTTGATCTATACAAGTAATAGATGTAATGCAATCTGTGAATCCAGCTCTTTCCAACTGCATTAAACAATATTGGGATAAATTTCATTTGAATTAGCCAATCTAAATTTAAAATACGTCTGTAAAAGCATTTAGTCCCCTAGTCAAGAGCCCTACTGCTATATTCACCATTTGATAACTGGACAATTACTCATCATCTACGAGAAAGATTAAAATCAATGCAATTGTACAACTATGTACTATATATTAAAATACGAGCCTAATACGTACGATTTGATTTGAAATTGCGAATCTCACAAATGTACACGAAAGCGCGCTGATTCCATCATGGTGAAAATGGCCTAATGTTAAAAGGATAGGACTTACATGCCATGTTGCTTATCCCGTTACGTTATTGATAGTCATAGATCAAATATATTATGGAAATGAGCCAAGATTCACTGCTTCCTAGATTCGATATTTGCCCAAGCATTAAATATTCTTCATATTCGTCAAGGTGTGTAGAATACCAGAGAAGATAAAATAGCAATTAAATGAAGGACAAAGTGTGTAGAATACCAGAGTCGATAAAGTAGCAAATGTAGGACTGTTATTATACCTTATTCAGATATCTCGCTCATCTTACAACGCATATTTCGCGTTTGCCTAGTTATCATTATAACATACCGTCGCCACCCTCGGTAGCTCGGTCAGCTGAGGCATCGCTTCAGAAACTGAAGTCACCGTTGGGCGTGGGTTCGAATCCCGCATAAGGCATGGGTTTTTGTAAATGTCCTCTCACTTATCATCACTTCATACATTCATAATCACCAGCTCATTCGTACCCCCGTATAACCTAGCTGTTGGTGGGGTCGTTAAGCAAACAATAATCAATCAATCAACATACCGTCTCCATCATACGGCATATTCACTTTGTGGAGGTATACCAAAATATACGCAAGAGTTTGATGTCTCGATAATAATGAAGATTATTGATCTCCTCCACTAGACACGTCTCCAGAGAGGCGAAGAAACCTCCCAAGAAGAGAACAATGGTAACTACAACCGCGACCTGGTTCTGGAGGGAGACAGGGATACTGAGGCAGTACGGTCACTCTTCCTGAAGGTGGCAAGGCAGGGACTTGTTGATAGCAGGAACGAAGTGGAATGCTATAGGAAAAATCCGAATTCACCGCTTTTTGCTGCTAGGTCAACATTCGAGCAACTTAACCTGTAAGATCTATAATTAGTAGAAGTAGTATTTTTTTATTCATACATTTTGCGTACAAATTATGAAACAAGGAACTCTGCTTTTATTTTCTAAATATCCTACAAAGCCTCTGATGAGACTTGTCTGTAGGCAAGTATTGACATATACTACATACCGGGTAGAGTGAACATGATGCAACTGCTTGTGTCATTGTACCACATATTACACAAACTTACACATATTAAACATATTACCCGTAATTCAAATTGTAACATGGTACTGAAATAAAAATGAAGAAGATTCATTCTTGAAAAACAATTCGAAATTCCTTCACTTGCTTCAAATTTTTAAATAAAAACAAGTAGTAGTTTTTTTTTATTCACACATTTTTAGTACAAATTATAAAATCAGAAACTCTGCTACTAAATATCCTACAAAGCCTCTGATGAGATTTGTCTGTAGGCAAGTACTAACATACTACATAGAGTGAACATGATGTAACTTCATGTATTATTTTACCACTTATTACACAAACTTAAACATATTAAACATTTTACCCGTAATTGAAATTGTAACATAACACTAAAATGAAAATAAAAGGTTCATTCTTAACAAATAATGCGAAAATTCTTCTACTTGGTTCAATTTCTAAATAAAAAACATCCATTGATTACAAAAAAAATAATAAAAATAGTAACAGTAGTAGTAGTAGTAGTATAGTAGTAGTAGTATAGTAGTAGTAGTGTCTATTCCTTCAACCCTCTTTCGAAAAAATCGGTGCACAATTTACATATTTTACAATATAACTTATATATAAATCATTACAATTGAGTATGGCAGTAAGCCATCATTTATGATTTGTAAACGAATGAGTAATTATAGTATATCAAACAATTAATACAACAAATAATGATATATCAAAAGATTTCAGATTGCTTGATATGGAATTGAGATAAATCAATAGAATTTAAATCATTGTGATTACTTCCAATACAATATAGGCTCTTCGATGCATAGATAGCTAGATAGGCCTAATATAGATTATCAGTTGAATAACAGAAATAAGTTCAGAACAAAACAATTCAGAAGCATATCGTGTTCAAGTGCCCATGTATACGTAATAGAATGACGTCACACCATTTTTGACTGCATCAGACGATGGAGTTGTATATATATATATATATGCCTAGTAGGCCTACTGTCGTACGGGAGATATAGCTCCTAATTAAATCTCCTACTACTTGATGATATTGAATAGTGAATAGACTCTTGCACTCGGAAGGAATGGTGTAGGTAAAAATTGGGTAAATTTACTGATTAACGTACCACGCCATTTTTTTTCATTTAAAAAAAAAAAAAATTCTTAATTTTTTTTAAAGTATATAAGCTCCGTTCCGCCTGCCGGCGGTATACGCGAGGTTTGTACACTAACCTGACCCTAGCCTAACCTACTGTCCACCTTTGTCACCTTAGTCAGATCACAAAGCATCAACTTCAAGTGAGTAAAAAACATATTAAAACAAACAAAATACAAAATGTCCAAACTACACACCACAGATATGAACAAGATCTATCAGAAAACACAAAAAACGCGAACATAGGACAAAAATTGGCCATGGTACGTTAATCAGTAAAATTACTCAAAAGAGTTATAATCTAGTTGCCACTATGCGTCTCATTTACCGAATAGCGTTACTATATAGTCATGGCCAGCATGACACACCGCGAGGCTATCAAATCATTGCAGCATCCAATGCATCCCTTCCGTGCCAGGGAGCTTCAGTTTTCATTTTGCCGGTGACATTTTTTTTACTTTATTAAATTGGTGTCTCTATAGTGCAAGGTTATGGGTCAGGAGGTCAATTTTGTTTTCAAGAGACCGCATCTCAGACAGATTCACAGGGTGCACTTTCGCCACATATGTCTCAAGAACTACAAACAATACGGACTTGCGGTAAAATACAATAAATGAACAATACCCTCACAATTAGATATGCCCAATCGAAAATTGAAGAATAATTTTATTATGGATAGCAATAATTGAATCAAAAAGTGTTTAATTTGATGGTTTTCATTGCAAAATTCCCGGTTACCGAATAATGGTAGAAATAAATTATAAACGCACATCCTTAAGTTCAACTTTGCCTATCAATATTTGAAATTCTGATCTGCCTTATACAGTTTTCCCATTTTCCTTGGCCAAAATGTGACAAAACTAGATTTTGTCAGAATTATGAAATGAAAAACTCAGCCATCTATCGGTGGTTATTGGAACTCTTTCAATATTAGCCCCTTTTCACTTTTCAACCCACAACCAAGCTTTTGAACGCACATCGAACTTGGCTCGAGCATTTCGAAGAAAAACATTCTCAGCTAAGATGCGGGCTCTTTAAGTAAAGTTTTTAAGACTCTAGGTGAACCAGATTTTTGAGACGCGCTTGCGCAGGGAATTGTGGAAAAGGTCTATTAACAATTAAAACAAATTTATCTTTATTTTTAGGAGCAAAGAATTGCTGAAGGGAGTGTATGCGATGGGCTTCACTTACCCGTCCAAGATCCAAGAAGTCGCTCTGCCAGCTATAATGGCCAACCCGTAAGTCCGTTTTCTGATGCTTTTTCTTCAAACTGTATATACTCACCAACGGTGATTGTTCATTTGTACTTAAAATCAGCTTTTTAAATTTTAAATGTTGGTATATGGATTTATTCAACCTATGACTATCAATAACGCCACCCTCGGTAGCTCGGTCAGCTGAGGCACCGCTTCAGAAACTGAAGTCACCGTTGGGCGTGGGTTCGAATCCCGCATAAGGCATGGGTTTTTGTGAATGTCCTCTCACCTATCATCACTTCATACATTCATAATCATCAGCTCATTCGTACCCTCGTATAACCTAGCTGTTGGTGAGGTCGTTAAGCAAACAATAACAATAAAAATCAGCTGACCTTCTATATTTGCATTCTGAAACTGAGAAGGGTGGACCAGTGGCTATAGCACGATCCACGATGAATTGTCATTCAGGAATCCGGGTCTCAAAATCAATTCATCTTAATAGTTTACAAGATTATTCAATGGACTTCTTTTCTGTATCTAGATAGACTTTTCTGACTTCAATGATTCCACTCAAGTGACTTCAATTTACTTTCAATTATATCTATGACAATGTTCATACAATTCTCGAATTGTGCTTTATAATTATCAGAAACGGCAATGAATACAAATACGGATACAAAAATTTCTTGAACAATCTGTACAGAAGTAAAATCTATGACTATCAATAACGTAACGGGATAAGCAACATGGCGCTTTCCTTTCGCACCATGCGTATGTCAAAGGGATGCCGCCTCACAAATGTTATGATGATTTGCTGGTATTATTGTATGGTAATCTATACAAGTAATAGATGTAATGCAATCTGTGAATCCAGCTCTTTCCAACTGCATTAAACAATATTGGAATAAATTTCATTTGAATTGGCCAATCTAAATTTAAAATACGTCTGTAAAAGCATTTAGTCCCCTAGTCAAGAGCCCTACTGCTATATTCACCATTTGATAACTGGATAATTACACATCATCTACGAGAAATGTCAGAAACAATGCAAGTATACAACTATGTACTATACACTGAAATACGAGCCTAATACGCACGATTTGATTTGAAATTGCGAATCTCACAAATGTACACGAAAGCGCTGATTCCATCATGGTGAAAACGGCCTAATGTTAAAAAGATAGGACTTACCCCGTTGCTTATCCCGTTACGTTATTGATAGTCATAGGTAAAATTAAGGGGTTCACAATTAGTTATCATCCCCATCAAATGTTCTATAGCCTCCAGTGAGGGTTGAGGGTAGGTGGGTAAGGTTTGTGTCTCATGCAAATAATTGTGAAGGGGAGGAGTCAAACCTCCCACTTCAACTTCTGTAACTGTCAAGGTTGCTCACATAGTAGAAGTTTGAATCAGTTGGTATTTAGTACAGTTGGATTTTAGGATAGTTGGTACAAGGTAAAGTTGGTACCTTCTCCTCACCAACTCCGATAGGTCATGACAGTCTGAGAATTTGATGGAAATAGAAAAAACTGAAAATGATTTACTAAATATCATTTTTTGTTGTTGAATTTCTGGGATTTTTTTTCTATAACTTTTGAGCGGAATGAGACATCAAAATTTTAATGACAAAAAAATTCACATACTGTCAATACTTCAAAGATGGTGACAATCAAGTTATAACTTTTCAATTCATGTCGCATAATTGACGACTCGAAATAGGCGTGGCTTTACAAGTCAGCCAGTTGGATCATATCATTTGTAGTCATTTGAAGATACCCCGATTGTATATTTGAATTTCACTATACAGTTCTAACAGCCTTGTTGATTGGACGGTATGATTTCTGACGTCATGGGGGCGGAGACTGCAAGTCGTAAAAAAAACCTTTTCAGCCGTGTAGGCCCTACGCTTGACAATTATGTGACATGAATTGTTTGATTTCATACCATCTTGAAGGTATTACAAATATCTGTGTTTCCCCGCATTAGAATTATGATATCTCATACCGTTCAAAAGTTATCACGAAAAAACTGATATTTCACTGAATCGACTCCCGTGGACTCTTTGACTTCACAATTCCCAGAAAACTGAATTTTAATGAATACCAGTAATGCCACTATCATTTGCCCAATTTCAGAGAAAACTAAAAATCATCACCTCAATTTCAGAAGATGTGATCAATTTATTGTCCTCCAGATGCCATGCGTCATGACGTAAGCATCACCGTTTCTGTACAGAAACATGAACAGAATCGAGTAATGTCTACGCCACGACTCAGAAAAAGGACGGTTCCTAGAGAGCGAATAAATTATTTTTAATTGTCAGTATTGAAATTAATATTCCTAGTTTTCTCCAAAATTGGGGGAATACATATCTTCATTACCACCAGCGATACACAACATTTAAAATGCATATGTATTATAATGTATTGTGCATCAAATAAATAATAATAATAATAATAATCGTGGAAACATAGTTTTAGGGTTGTGATGTCCTTTAAGAAGTGTGTGATTGTTTGATTTCAGGGCGCAGAATTTGATTGCGCAGTCGCAGTCGGGCACGGGTAAAACAGCCACGTTTGTGTTGGCAATGTTGCATCACGTCGACGTCACCAAGCAATATCCTCAGGTTGGTGGGCCTACTTCCTTCAGGAGGAACTCTTTAATTTTTTTAAAAATTTCATATTGGGTTTAACGATGCACTGTAATGATAAATAAGATCTATTAGCGTCGGATGAATGATTAATGATATGATGGGATGATGAGATGAAGGTTTTATGGGTAATGGGAAAGATAGTGGGAAGGAAGCGGTCGTGACCTATACTGTGGGAACCATCCCGGAATTAGCCTAGACCACAGAGGGAAACCACGAAAAACCCCTGTAAAGATGGACGGTGGCGGGGATCGAATCTGATCCACTGCGCTGCATGTGCCGGTCTTTAAATCTAGATTTAAGCCTTGATTTTTTCTTTTCAATTTTCAAAATTTGAGCAAAACGACTCAGGGAAACTACGAAAAGCTCCTGTCAGGATGGTCGACCATGACCCCAGTCTCCTGAATGACGGTCCAGTGGGCTAACCACTCGGCCACTGTCTCAGTACTTCGTTCTTGTCCCCACAGGTGTTGTGCTTGTCGCCGACGTACGAGCTCGCCATACAGACGGCGGAGGTTGCGGCTTGCATGGGACAGTACTGTCCCGGCATCAAGTTCAGACTGGCGATAAGGGGCGAAATGGGTTCGTTCACATATTTTTTTTTTCGTATTTATTAGACGAGCTTTAGCGAGGATTCATTAGACAAGCTTTAGCGAGGATTCAATTTGACGTACTGGAAAAAATTGGTGTTCGTTTTTATGTTTTTTTTTTTTTTTTTTTTTTTTTTTTATGCTTTTTTGTCGGTTCTCCACAGGTCAAACGGCTACAGTTATCAACTTCGAACTTTTTTTCATAATGGTTCCTCATCTAACTTAGATCTGTATAGTTTTGTGACATTATCGGATGGTAACTTTTTGTTTTATGAATTTAAGAAATTTCAAAAATGCCCATTAAAATAACACGGCGGAAAAAAAGAAGATATTTTTATTTTCAAAAAAGATGAAATTCCGCGTGAAGTTGATCTACATTTTGATACACATTTCTGAAAATTTTCAGCTTGATCGGGTGAGCCATTTCGAAGATAAACCATAAAATGTGCCAAATTGGGACCACTCGAGGCAGTTTTTACCCATTTCTAACTTAAATATCACCCAATTGGCGAATGTAGGCAAAATTTTGGCAATGAAGTCGACATACCATTACTTTCCGCTCGTCTAACAACGCGTATATACAGTTTTCCTAGTATATCTTTTAATCACATGAAATGAATATACAAACACTTATCAGAACTAAATGAAAACATGTGTAAATAAACAAAGGGAAATAATTAACAAGATACCGTGGTATCTTCAATTTCCATTTCAGATTTTAAGACGAGCTTTAGCGAGGATTCAATTTGACATACTGAAAAAAATTGGTGTTCGTTTTTATGTTTTTTTTTAATGTTTTTTTGTCGGTTCTCTACAGGTCAAACGGCTACAGCTATCAACTTGAAACTTTTTTTCATTATGGTTCCTCATCTAACTTAGATCTGTATAGTTTTGTGGTATTATCGGGTGGTAACTTTTATTTTTATGAATTTTTTTTGAAATTTCAAAAATACCCATTAGAATAACACGGCGGGAAAAAAAAACTTTTATTTAAAAAAAAATTGAAATTTTGTGTGAAGTTGAACTACAATTTGATACACATTTCTGGAAATTTCCAGCTTAATCGGATCAGCCATTTTGAAGAGGAAACATAAAATGTTCTAAATTGGTACCACTAGAAGCCGTTTTCACACATGAAATGATGGATATGCAAATATTTATCAGAACCAAATGAAAATAGTATGTGTATATAATAATTGAAGGAATACTTGGATAAGAAAAAATACCGGTATTTTCAACTTCCATTTCACATCTTACTAGTCAAACGCAACATTAGCGTTGTGAGATGAGCGAGATATCTGAATGAGGTATAATACTCGTTGAAGTGGTTCTACACTTGCTACTTTATCGAGTCTGGTAATCTACACACCTTGATGCATATAAAGAAGACTTCATTGTTGGGCAAATATCGAATCTGGAGAGCAGTGAATCGCGGCAACCTGAATCTGCTTCAATTTCTATGATGATATTTGATGAATAGAAACAGTTAATTAATTTTTTCTTCAAAACGGCTGATTTAAATTGCATACAAAATGGTGATAATGTGTATTATTTGTGTATACACATTCAAAAAAAATTTACTCCATTTGGAGAGATTTTATTTTCCAAATTTTCTTGCTCAGCCTAATCTTATGAGGTTTTTCAGAAACTTTGAGATGATATTTCTCAGAATCGGTTCGACCGATTCATTCCAAAAACTATACAGTTCTAAGTTGGATGAGTTTGCGTATACAAAAAAAGTTTCATGTTGATCAGTCAACCCCTGCGACCTGTGCAGTGCCCACAAAAAAAAACAGCCAAAGCCCTATAAGAGTGCGATGGAATCTTCGCTTACGCTCATCTAATACACATTATATATAATTGTTGTTGTTAGTTAGTTAGTGTTGTTTTGAGGCGCTCAACGGCTTGGTTATCAGCGCCTAGGTTAAAACACGTTACGATTATGAAACTCATCAGTAGGTTAATAAAACAACAACATTTAAAAGCAAACTCCGATGTAAAAGGTCGGAACCCGCCATTCACAGATGTGAAACAAATATTAAAAGACTTGACAACTATGATCCAGTGACGTCCAAGCTGACGGAACACATCGTGATCGGCACGCCGGGCAAGGTGCTCGACTGGGCGCACAGGTTCAAGCACTTTGACCTGGGGAAGATCACGACGTTCGTCCTGGACGAGGCAGACATCATGGTCTCGACCCAAGGTCACCAGGACCAGACGTACCGGATCCACAGGTGAGTTGACAGCGAACTGTCTGAGGAAGAGCTGATTCACTCTTTTTACCCTCCCTTTCAGCATCTCTCCTCTTCTCTTGCTCTCTTTCTCTCTCACGCTCTTTCCCCACGTCTCTCTTTATCACTCTCTTTCCCTGCCTTCTCCTCTCCTCTCCTTCACTCTCACCCACTTGCTCTCCATACGTCTCTCTCTATCACTCTCTTTTCCCACGTCTCTCTTTATCACTCTCTTTCCCTGCCTTCTCCTCTCCTCTCCTTTGCTCTCTTGCTATTTACCTCTCACACTCTCTCCCTACTTCTCTCTCTCTCTCTCTATCACTCTCTTTCCCTTCCTGCTTCTCTGCTCTCCTTCACCCTCACCCACTTGCTCTCCATACGTCTCTCTCTATCACTTTCTTTCCCTGCCTTCTCCTCTCCTCTCCGTCGCTCTCTTGCTATTTCTCTTTCACACTCTCTCTCTACGTCTCTCTCGCTATCACTCTCTTTCCCTTCCTGCTTCTCTCCTCTCCTTCACCCTCACCCACTTGCTCTCCATACGTCTCTCTCTATCACTTTCTTTCCCTGCCTTCTCCTCTCCTCTCCGTCGCCCTCTTGCTAATTTCCCTCTCACACTCTCTCCCTACTTCTCTCTCTCTATCACTCTCTTTCCCTTCCTGCTTCTCTCCTCTCCTTCACCCTCACCCACTTGCTCTCCATACGTCTCTCTCTATAACTCTCTTTCCCTCCCTGCCTTGTCCTCTCCTCTCCCTCGCTCTCTTGCTATTTCTCTCTCACACTCTCTCCCTACTTCTCTCTCGCTATCACTCTCTTTCCCTTCCTGCTTCTCCTCTCCTCTCCCTCGCCCTCTTGCTATTTCTCTTTCACACTCGCTCTCTACTTCTCTCTCACTATCTCTCTTTTTACCTCCCTGCTTCTCTCCTCTCCTCTCTCTCACCCTCTTTCTCTTTCTCTCACACTCTCTCTCTACGTATCTCTCTCTATCTCTCTTTTTTCCTTCCTTCTCCTCTCCTCTCCTCTCCTCTTTTCTCCTCTCCTCTCCCTCTTCCTCTTTCTCTCTAACACTCTCTGTTTACGTCTCTCTCTCTATATATATCTTTTTACCTCCCTGCTTCTCTCCTCTCCTCTCTCTCTCTCTCTCTCTCTCTCTCTCTCTCTCTCTCTCTCTCTCTCTCTCTGTCCGCCAGTCGCCTGCAGCCCGACTGTCACGTGATGTTCTTCTCGGCGACGTACGACGACCAGGTGATGGAGTTCAGCGAGCACATCGTGCCGAACCCGTTCGTGATCCGGCTGAAGCGGGAGGACGAGACGCTCGACAACATTCAGCAGCGGTACATCTACTGTCCGACCGACGAGGAGAAGTACGCGGCGCTCGTCAACATCTACGGCCTGATCACCATCGGCCAGGCGATGATATTCTGTCATGTGAGCATTGCAATTACATTTTGATGTGGTGATGACTTAAGTGGTTCGAACCACCAGAGTAGTACTTCAGTGGAACCTTTTTAGTACGTTTTTCAGGGGACCAGACAGAAAAAAGTTACTAAAGAAACTTTTTTTTTTTTTTTTTTAATAACATCGAAACTTGATACAGAATCATTGTTGCCCAATTAAGGTTAAGGATGAAGCTATTCATCCATTCTGAAGAAAATATCATCATTTTATATTATTAATATTATTAATGATATTATTTCCTCTAAAGAAACTATTCAACATGTGAGAGCATATAGGTGGGATCAAAGAATAAAACTTAATTATACCAAGGTGAAAAATGCACTAAAGAGAAACTTACGAAAGAGGTTCTACTCGTAAAATCTATAACAATCAACAATATTGACCATTCATAGAATAGTCAATTTCGAGGGGCTAATGTTCAAATTCAGCTCCAGGATTGAGAATAAAAAACGAATAAATCTGACCATAAAAAACGTTGTAGCGCATAGAGGAGCGTTCGAGAGAGGGAATTTGAGAGTTTTTGTCGATTGATTTTTCATTAGTGTCAGTATTTTTTTTTAAATCAGAAATTAGTATTTTTCATTATGATTGTTTAATTTTGCTATTTAGTTCAAGACCTTGCCACCACGCTTTCGTGCAACTGTTGAGTGTAAACGATTAATTCAAATAAATAAATAAACAATAATCCGTGGTCAAATCGGTTTGCACACAATCGTAAGCGTGCTTATTACTTTTTAACGATATCAGTGATTTCACAGAATCCCTAATTTCGGGGGGGGGGGGGGGGGGGGGGGGCTGATGCTCAAACTTGGCATTACGATTGAGAGTAACCCAACTAGTGACATTCTGTCATGTGAGCATGTTGAAATTACATCTTGTGGTGGTAATATGGTTCGAAGATCGGTAATACCACTAGAGTAACTTATTCCTGATCTATGTTCAACAAAGTCAAGTTACCGGTAACGTAGCCACTCATATCCGAAAATCACGAAATCCACTAAATCACGACAGGCAATCGGGACCTTTGGCTCTGAACTGACCGCAAGAAACCACAAATGAGTTGAAGCACCTTTTTTATATTTTGATGAAGTATTTTGATATCACTATATATAGTGGTTCAAAGATCGGTAATATCACCGGAGTATTCCTACCAGTGATAGAAAGTATTTTCTTTACTTTTCCCTACACGCAATTCTGAATGACACCATGTTGTATCACAGTAAACCAAGACTCAGTTTCTGGGCAAAGCGAAAAGACCTTGTTTAAACCAAAGTTATCATCGTAATTCAGCACGTTCCACAGGCGACACGATAGAAATCGACCAACCACAAACTGAAACACTTGTAAATAACTGTTGGCAGACGCGCAAGACGGCCAGCTGGTTACAGAAGCAGATGACCAACGATGGCCACGCCGTGGCTCTGCTGTCGGGCGAACTCGACATCGAGCAGCGACTGGAGGTGATCGACAGGTTCAGAGCCGGCAAACATAAAGCGCTGATCACCACCAACGTCTTGGCGCGCGGTAAGCTCACCACCAGTCCACCACGATCTGGAATATGCAGATATTGTGTCGGAGCTGTTTTGTATAGTCTCACAGGACCCCTATTCCTGAGATAAATGAGATGTGAGATAAATAAAAGTGAGTGAGAAAACGATTATCTCACTTAAAATGGCCGATTTACCGTGAACAAGCGGCCATTTTAAGTGAGATAATCGTTTTCTCACTCACTTTTATTTTTCTCACATCTCATTTATCTCAGGAATAGGGGTCCAGATGTAGAGTAGGTGTTGCTGTCTCAGCGATCAGTCCAACTGCTGAATAGGTAAACATGTCAATCATAACGCCAACAGTAACAAAGGAACTCTTCTGTCCTACTTTTTGAGAACATGTTTGTGACTAAGTGAGGGTTGTGATGCAACGTTGCTATACATCTGAGTAACATATTCATGTACGCCTATGTGTAGGCATCAAATGTAAGTCATTGAAGGCGCCATGACGTAGGCTAATTGGCTGCCAAACGTCAACTAGACCACGTGACTGGTCTCTTTTCACCTAGCGGTATGCAGATCTTTTATCTTTATTTATCTTTCAATATGCAGGTCTTGTATCGGAGATATTTCGTACGTACAAACAGTGCCGCTAGTTACACAAAAAACCTTGCGGAATGCTGGGAGAAAAGAGACCATGTGGACCAAGTTCACTATCAAGCTCCCTGCCTTAACCTGAATTCAAGGTCCGTTTTCATTGCTGCTCGCGGCAGGCGGCAGGCGGTTGAAGAAACGCCTGCCGCCCGCGCTGTCCACAAAGTCGAGTTTCTTCGCATCCACTTCGAGATTTGACTTATTTATTTAAATATATAATTCTTGTTCAATTCAGGCGGTCAAGTGATTTTCAGTATCGGATGATGTGGCACGCAAATACAATAATATTAAGTATATGCAAAAAGTACTGTTTTAGAAGTATAATATTCCGACATAACCCTACCACTTGTATGACCACTTGTATGAGTGAGGGTATTTAACCGCGGTGTTTTTTTTCCAAAGTTGAATTTATTCTATGTCTCGCGGCAGAGTGCAACAAGTGCAAGTGGTAGGAATTTCATCCATTCTGATTGGCCAGGAAAAAAACGCCTACCTCCTGCCACCTACCGCGAGCCATGAAAACTAGTTGAAAACATGAAAAACATGAAAACATGAAAAATAGTTACTGTCGTATTGAAGTTGCATAAACATTCTTGGTCATGATCACAGAAAGTCACCACTCCGGTGTTATTGATCCTGTTCCTCCTGTAGGTATTGACGTGGAGCAGACGACCCTTGTCATCAACTGGAACCTGCCCATCGAGTTCGACAAGTCAGCCAATTGCGAGACGTATCTGCACAGGATCGGACGTACCGGACGCTTCGGTAAATACACATTACTGTCACGCTGGAGGATCAGCTTATTCCAATGATGACCGGAAAGCCTCATATATTGCTAATTTCCGAGGCGTAGAAGGGCATGTTTATTCACAGCAAATTATGTTGATGATTATACAGACCTACAAATAACAAAACCTAGTTTCATCTATCGCAATATGAATTTCCATCTCTGTTTTCCAAGCTATTCCAAACTATTCAAATATTGGCGGTCATTTCTAATTGCCCCACAGTTATCTATGCCAAATTACTTTTCGTTCCGAAACTTTCCTAAAGTTTCGCAGATTGTCGCAGGTTTGTAGATTCTGTGTATAGTGAAAGCCTTCCATTTTGGTGAATAATAAAGAGCACATGAAAACACTTTTCTGACTTAAACTAAGTTACCATTCAATCTAGCCAAAAATTGATCCAATCAATGACCTAAATACACAGTTATGCATTCGTACAATGAACAACAGATATAAGTGTAAATGTTTGTATCCCAGCAATGGACATGTAGGCCACTTGTAGGCCTGTATCCAGATGCATTGAGGGTTGCGTTTGCCGGTTGTCGATGGTGAATTCACTTCCTATCCCTCCCATGTTATAAATGTGTTCCAATTCACCGGCCACATGGTCAGAACTATCGATCGTGCGTAATGTAGCAGTGATAAAAGGAACTAATTTCACGTTCCGTCGGCTCAGCTTATAATAGATGCTGTCATCAAGTTTGTCGGCCTGTCAGCCGTTTCTGCAAAAAAAAAAACACTAGATAGAGCTGCAATCTTTGGTTCTGAAGAAAGTACTCAGGAAATAGAACGTTTTTACGAGTTAGTGAAGTCACCATCTTCAATTGGCAAATCAACGCACTCCTCAATCCGTCTTGGCCTGTGTATTTGTCAACAATGTATCAATGTGAAAAACTAATTGTAGGAAGTATTCAACATGAGGAGCATATGGGTGGGATCAAAAAATAAAACTTATAAATATAGTGAATGTATAAACGAGAAACTTATAAACGAAATTCTACTCATTTGTATTCCAGCAACGGACATGTTGATCACGTGTAGACCTGTGTGTTTGTTCTCAGGCAAGGCAGGCGTGGCGATCAACCTGGTTGACAGCGAGAGTTCGTTTGGAGTCCTCAAACAAATCGAGGAACATTTCGGGATCACCGTCGAGAAGCTGGACGTTCACAACGAGGAAGAGATAGAGCGTCTCAACGTCTAGCTGTGGCCAAGATTTCAACCTAGAGAACTTGGCAGAATTTATGAGTTGAACGTTTAGTAGGATTCAAGCCTGATTTACGTTTGTTTTTCACGACGGGAACCATTCTATATCTTTCCGTTGTCTGTTCGACTGGTTTATATGATTAAGAGTCCATGGGAGTCGATTTAGTGAAATATCAGTTTTTTGGTGATAACTTTTGAACGGTATGAGTTATACTCGAGAAACGCAGATAATTATAATAGCTTCAAGATGATATAAGTTATAACTATTCAAGTCATGCCGTATAACTGTCAAGCGTATACATCTAAAACATGTTTTTTCAGCTGTATAGGCTTTACAGTTATGCGACATGACTTAAATAGTTATAACTTATATCTAACTTAATAACTTATTACCTTATAACTTGATCTTATATCTATATATAACTTATTATTGAATGTGTTTCTCGCGTATTAGAATTTTGATATCTCATACCGTTCAGAAAGTATCACCAAAAAACTGATATTTCGCTAAATCGACTCCCGTGAACTTGTAAGTGGGCGGAAAAAGCCGTGCAATCGTGTCCGAGTTAATCGAACCAGGTTTAATCAGGCTTAACTATCGAAGAATTGATGTCCTTAATTTCAACTGGCAATACATTGCTATTCGTTATATAGTAATAATTATTCAAATGTATTATTTTTCTATTTATGTGTCGTTATTTTCATCTTCTAGAATGAAAAAGAGTCAATATAATTTACGTTGTGAAATGAACAATAAAGAGTAAGATCTATTCAGTTACGTCTGATATCTTTTATATTATTTCATATTAATTAGCATTTAATATTTGTTTTTGACAGTTTTCGAGTACAGTGTCTGGTGTTCACATAAGAAAACACGTATATATGGAGTCCTATGAGTTCAAGCAATGCCCACTAGGTTTTATATTACGTAAAATGTTTTGTCGATTACTGTTCGATCGATTTCAAGGTGATGAAATATGATGCGAACTGTTTAATCGACATGTCATATGAGTATGGGCAATTAGTTCGTGTATTTACAGCTAGCAGATAACAGAGGGCAGCACTTGATATTTTTGTTATAGTTTCATGTAAGGCAGACAATTGTTGATGTTACACTGCCATTATTGGAACAACGGCCGAGGCTGTGGCGAATTACGTTGAACATCCAATATAGAACATTTTCAATAATTGTGAGTGGCTAAAACCGAAAACTTTGTGTCTCGTAACCCATGGCCCAAATACAGAGTACCTAATTAATTAAAAAGAAGACATATGTTTTTGTTGTTGGTAGCATGAGACAATACGACTACCCCTAATCATTGCTACATATATATATATATATATATATATATATATATATATATATATATATATATATATATATATATATATATATATATATATATATATATATATATATATATATATAAATACATGTTATCTGTTATGACTGGAATCATCCATAAGAATTATCAACTTATATATATATATATATATTTATATATATATATATATATATATATATATATATATATATATATATATATATATATAAATATATATATATTAAAACTTTTAAACTTTCACGACTCATTTTATAATGATGATATATATTTAACAGGAAGATTAAAGTCGTGTATAGAATTGTGAAACATTTTGAAAGGGTTTCACAATCCTATACATGACTTTAATCTTCCTGTTTAATATATCATTATTTATATCTATATATATATATATATATATATATATATATATATATATATATATATATATATATATATATATTTGTATATACATTTGTATATATATATATATATATATATATATATATATATATATATATATATATATATATATATGTATATATATTTCTCTCTCTCTCTCTCTCTCTCTCTCTCTATATATATATATATATATATATAAATATATATATATATATATATATATATATATATATATATATATATATATATATATATATATATATATATATATATATATATATAGCCCATCAATTTTGAAATAATTTGCGGTATTCATGTTGATTGTTATATAATCTCAGAGTTTCAACATTCAATATTCTTGCATAATTTCAAGTAATTCTTATTTGCTTGAAATATACTTTTTCATCGGACATTGTTTTTCCATCCGATTGTTTTTATCATCAATTTTGTCATATTGATATGATAATATTGACTTTTCTATCATACATTAATTTTGAACTTACATTTGTGATTTTACTCGTTTGAAAATTAATTTTGTACTAAATTCGAAAGTTCAGATTATAAATTAATCACCATGGATACCGCAAATTATCTGGAAAACAAGATTGAAACCCTTTCACGATTGCTGGGATTTTGCCAGCATAGATTCCTCCCAATAAGAAGACAAAAAACATATTCTTCTTGAAACAAACTGAAAATAATATCAAAGAGGTTAAATTGTAGAATAAATTGCTTTACGTCAAGCTTGCTTATCGAAACTATATAGTAAAAAATAATTTAAAAATACAAAACATGACTTAAATGATAGAAGGCGAGTCTAACACATATTCTAATTAGAAACTAATCAAAAGTGTGTCCATCATAGATAAGGTAAACACAGGTGTGAACAAAAACAAATTATTACGTTGACGAAATTTATCAGCACAAAAGTGCTTGATGACCAACTTCACTACCAGTCACGTTCAAACATACTTCTAACATACAATTTACAAAAGCTGGAAGAAAGTTTTAAAGCACATCAAAAAGGTATTATAATACTGTCACAGTAGAACCTCTTTAGTAAGTTTCTTGTAAACACATTTTTCTCATTGATAAGTTTTATTCTTTGATCCCATCTATATTCTTCCACATGTTGAATAGTTTCTTTATTAAGTTTTTCATTTTAAGTTTTTTCTCTCTGGCCCTCTGAAAAACGCACTGAAGAGGTTCCACTGTAGCACATTAATAATTGTTTCAATAATAATTAGACGAGCTTCAGCGAGGATTCAATTTGACATAGTGAAAAAAATTGGTGTTCGTTTTTATGTTTTTTTTTTTAAATGTTTTTTTGTCGGTTCTCCACAGATCAAACGGCTACAGCTATCAATTTCAAACTTTTTTTCATCATGGTTCCTTATCTAACTTAGATCTGTATAGTTTTGTGGCATTATCGGGTCGTAACTTTTATTTTCATGATTTTTAGAAATTTCAAAAATACCCATTAGAATAACACGGCGGAAAAAGAATTAAAAATTTTTTATTTTCAAAAATATTGAAATTTTGTGTGAAGTTGAATAACATCTTGACACACATTTCTGGAGATTATCAGCTTGATCGGGGTCAGCCATATTGAAGAAAAAACATGAAATGTGCTAAATTGGTACCACTCGAAGCCGTTTTTACCCATTTATAATTAAAATGTTACCCAATTGGCGAATTTAGACAAAAGTTTGGCAATGAAGTCGACATACTATTACTTTCCGCTCGTCTAACAACGCGTATATAGCGTTTTCCTAGTTAGTGGCATGGGGAGACTGAGGGAGTGATGAGCAGGTGGATGGAGATGGAACACGACTTGGTGTGCCAGTGGAAACTGAGTAGTGCGAGAAATTATCTCTAGAAAATTAGTAGGAACAATTCTTGAGATCAGGTAGAAAGACTCCCGAAAACTGACGGAAATACTCCTCAAAAACTAGTAGATACACTCCTTAGAACAGCTGTTTCTGAGGAGTGTTTTTTTTTTTTTTTTTATTGGTCAGATACACTGATACAGAAAGAAAAACACAATTACAACAAAAAAAAAACATCCACGAAGCCCTTCAAAAAAGGCTTAACTGTGGGTTAAAATAGTGAATTATAAGTACAATTCAAATTCGGACGTATTTCTCAAACATTAAAAATAATAAAGTAGTTGAAGTGAAAAAGAATAAAAAACATTGAGTGATTTGTTACATTCTACTTACGAAGTGTAAGGTTTCTTTGATTACTATTGATTTTGAGCAATCAAGTTACATCAAGTAATGAAAAAAGTAGACAGTTGTACAAGAAAAAAATAATTACATAAAATCCATTATTAAGACACTTTGATTAGAGAAGTATTTTGGCTAAAAGACACATAATACAGAATATTTATACCTAGGTATAAAAACTCTCTATAAACAGATATGCACACTGGATTATTGATGCTCATCCAGTTATAATGATGTAATTAATCATGCATTCTATTATTTTTTATTGAGATTGAACCAAAAGTGGTATAGTCCGTTTTTGTCCGTCTGAACCCATCAAATTTACTATTCTGAATCACACGGTCGATTAGTTTGGCCAAATAAGACGAATAAAACGAATACAATTAATCAAATAAAATAACAAAAATAACTGAAAGAAGATCAATTCTTTAATGAACACAAGTAACACTGGGGAAAAGAGAGAGGAGAGAAGATTCCAAGATAAAGAAGAAGAAGATTCAAGATTTTCTCGAATTCACTGTGAATGTTTGAATTGTTTTTCAGACATCATTACCTTACCTTGAGATTTAATGCTCGTTAAAAGAGTTATCCCATTTTTAATTATTATTTGGGGTGGTAAGATCGCTCTTGTCGTGCCCCGTTCAAACCATCCTATCTTCCATCCATTGCCCTTATTGGGTAACAATGATTTTGTGTCAAGTTTCGATGTTATTTAAAAAAAAAAGTCTGGCCAAATAGAAAGAACTTTACTTTTGGTACGCAAACGAGGTGCACAGAAAACTGTATCTCAATTCCAGGATCCACTGTTACGCAATGCGGTTGCTTGGCCAGTTGTGTATCCTTACGCTCATTGGTCAAATGGATCTGCAGGTCGTTGTTGTAAGTAAGTATACAAGCACGATCATCATGAACTCAAACATGGACGTTTCTTATACTACCTCCAATCTGGCCTCATTTTCAACTTTGAAGGAACATTTCCCCAAAGTTTCAAATATATTTTGGTAACATTCTACTAGAAGTAGAGATACATTCATTCATTTATTTATTTATTTTCATTTTCGTCCAAGTGGATTACAATTTATAATGTAACATTTTTGAGTTGATCATATGGACAGTCAAGGATGAAATAAAAGATAATATATCGCACACAACAAACAAACAAGAAAATATACATTAATTGAAATAAATGGTGGATGCTATTTTTATAAATACCTAGCAACTACCAAGTCAAGTAACGGAATGAGACAAGTATAAAAATAAATTCACTATAAAAAGTACATTAATATTAAAATCAGAAGGTTATAGGCGTAATTGAAAGCAAAAATTAAAAGTTGGTAGTTAAAAGTCAATTGGTCAATGTTTATAGTTTGAGTGTCAATTTGTGATATAAAATGAAGGTAATATGAATACTTCAAAGTGACATTATTTAGTAAGCTTGAAGCATTTATAAAACTCCTCAATACTATATAATACATTTTCCGTGATTAAATTTTTCAAAGAGCTCTTAAACTGTTCAAGGCTCGTAACATTTTTAATACATTTTTACATTTTTACATACTAGAGTTACTTCACTTAATTCCATAAAACCATTCAATATAACATCAATTTTATAGAGGGTGTGCCATGGAAACTGTCAATATCTGCCAATCCTGAAGTCATTCCTGTCGGTGGCACTGTTGACGTCATGTGCCACACTGACGTGCCACTTGCCACATGCCATTACGTGGTTCAACAGGCGTGGGAGAAAGTCACACCTGTGATTGACCTGTCATTGGGTCGAAGATCAGATATAGTCACGCGCATGAGCGATGATAAGATAATCTACACTGCACAATACAATGGAATGGGCTTGGATATTGGTCAATGTGGAATGACTTTGAATGTGTTTGAAGGTCAGAACTACATCATTGGGTGTCACGTGCGAAGTATTTACGGGGGATGGAACACTGAAATGACAGGTATCAACGTTCATGGTATGTATACATTTTAATATTGATGGCTATTTTGTATTTTTCAGAAACACAAATCCAGGACCCTTTCCACGACTGCCACTTAAAATAACGTCCTAGGCCTAGCCAGCTCCAAGAGACTGGGCCCTTACCGCGACAGCCACTTAAATAACGTCCTAGGCCTAGCTAGCTTCAAGAGACTTAAACATTTCGATTCGATAGTGTTCTTTAGAAGAAATACATACCATGACAATATGAGATACGCCTAATGACAGTCACGGTCTCTTAGTATGCAAAAATGTGACCCATTTTAAACTCACCTCAAGAGAAGTGTCAGGATTTTGTGCTGACAACAATAGAAATATACAAATACTGGCCATGTTGCTATGGTATCCAGCTATTCTAGTTGATGGAAACCAATGAAAATTCAATCCTCTGGGCCTGAGACAATATTTCAAGTGGCATTCGTGGTACTTTTTCTCATCCTGTTTTTTTACTCATCACTGTTAAGTGGTGGATACACCTGCAAGTCTTTGCAAGTGAGAAGTGAAAGTTGGCTCCAATAGAGTCGCTGATTGGTGCACGGCTACAAAATGACCGACTCGAAAGACTCTCCGAAAGTCTTTCAGAAGTCAAGCATTGCTCTACAAGTGAGAGCGAAAAGTGCAAGCAAAACCAAAGAGTCGAACGTGATTGGTCCATTTATTTGACGTTGATTCTAATACAATCAACATTCGACTACTATTATTGTGTCCCCTTTCATGCTGTTTATAGGTTATGTTTCAATTTGAGAAGACGTAGTACGGGATATGATTCCCATAAATCATATAACTTTAATATTTCCTCGTCAGTCCCCGGGCAGTCCATTTAATTTTTAACCATGTAAAAATAAATATGTGGTATATAAAGATCGTGAGTTTTGAATAGTTTGTTTGCATTGACCAAAAGTTAATAATTCGGCGGGATCGATGTCAACTTTCTGTCACCCTGACTTGTAGTTCCAACTGTTTGTCGTACACAGCGTGTCAGTTAGTTTGCAGTGAGCCATTTGTACCGATAGGTGACGCTGGAACGAGAAGTGATGGACTTTTCACTTCCAACTTCTCACTCGCGCTAGCTTTTCCTTGCAAAGACTTGCAGGTGTATCCACCACTTTAACGGGTAGATCAGTCGCAAGTGCGCCTGAGTCGTCTTTCAGGAGATTTATTACAATTCTCAACATGGTCGATCATCCTGACTGAGTTTTTCTCATTTTCTTCAGTCGATGAATTGAATAATCAGACTAGGCTCTAATAGTGGGGCGCCATAGTCTCCATTCCATCATTTGTCAAAAACAAAACCTTGAGGAACTGGGTTATGACCTGTTGGTACGAGTACGACCCTATCAATTTGGAAATTCCTAAACGAATCTTATATATACATTTTTCTCAATTCTATTGTTTCATGATGATTTCTGACGACTTCAATAGATGCTTACATATCAATTTGAAGATTTATAAAGATTTATATCCCGACTCTGAGACTAAAAAGTGTTATTTATCAAACAGATAAGTCATCTGATTGTCTATAGGCCTATAGTTTTCATTTATATTGAGTTACCGACGCACTGTAGTGATTACTATTAACTTATATAATATATGATTATATATATGGTCTTGTCAGTTCTTCTGGCGTCGGTAGATGTTGAATGATCATGAACTATGAATCAAACGGTGGAAAATGATGAATACAATTGAATCACAAAATAACTGATGAATTATATTCTTTGGGGTGGTAGGGCCAAGCTTATACTTGTGGTGCTCCATATCTATGATAGTTCCTTATATAGCATTAATTTCAGTACCGCCAGTAAACAATGGCTTTGTTCAAGATATCGCCTTTCTCCTTCTTTCGAGAAATTCTGTCTTTTTTAATGATATCTTCCTATCCACTCATAATATATATCTAGTTATAAGTTTTTATATTTCCTATTTTTGTACGATGTGCGAATCTTTGGATTGAATGAAGAAATAAATAGGGGATACACATGTTCATATAGTATGCTGACGTTGGAAGAATCGTTCGTAACATGATTGTATGGTTTTATCCGAAAAGTATACACTTCAACAGTTTAAGGACTGAGGAAAAAATGAAAAATCTCATTCAGAATGAATGATAGAGCGAAATCGAACTCCGATCTCCTGAATGGGCGTTCAGAGTGTTAGAAAGTGTCACACACGTTTCAATAAACTAGGAAAACGCTATCTACGCGTTGTTAGACGAGCTGAAAGTAATAGTATGTCGACTTCTTTGTCAAACTTTTGCCCACATTCGCCAATTGGGTGACATTTAAGTTAGAAATAAGTAAAAACTGCTTCGAGTGGTATTAATTTAGCACATTTTATGGTTTATCTTCGAAATGGCTCACCCGATCAAGCTGAAAAATTTCAGAAATGTGTATCAAAATGTAAATCAACTTTACGCGGAATTTCATTTTTTTTTGAAAATGAAAATATTTTCTTTTTTTTCCGCCGTGTTATTTTAATGGGCATTTTTGAAATTTCTTAAATTAAGAAAAAAGACGCTGATATCCGATAATGCCACAAAACTATACAGATCTAAGTTAGGTGAGGAATCATTATGGAAAAAGGTTTGAAGTTGATAGCTGTGGCCGTTTGACCTGTGGAGATTCGACAAAAAAACATTTAAAAAACCAAAAAAAAAAAAAACAACATAAAAACGAACACCAATTTTTTTCAGTATGTCAAATTGAATCCTCGCTAAAGCTCGTCTAATGAAGCAAATAATGTCTAATTATCAATGATTAAATGATGAAAGATGTTGATTGAATGATGATGATTGAAATGATTTGATGATTTATGAATTGTTAATGATGTCAACAAATGTATCCTTCTCATTCATGTCAAAAAAATAATGTTTTTATGGAATTGTTTTACCAGATATGAAAACACTGCTGCTTGTCCCGTCAGTGCACTTGGCAATTGTATCTCCGGGTGCAGAATTGTCCGTACTCTGCACGGGTGATCCCGAAAAAGCTCTGGATACTTGCGCCTTCAGTCTGGGTGGAACCTGGTTCGATATGAGTGTTTCTGAAGACACGGAATACCAGTATTTTGGGGCTGGCGGGATGAAAAGAGGGGATTGTGGAGTGACAATTGTGGAAGTGTCGGAAGAACATAACGGTCTTGGATCGTGTCAAGCTAGTCGTGACGATACCAATGAGGAAATGACAATTGCTTTTGGAATTGTTGTTGGAAGTAAGTGGTATTATCATTCGTTCAAAGCTGGTATTCAAATTATTTAGAAAATAATGAATCGACCATAAAAAATGACAATTATTGCTTTTGGAATTGTTGTTGGAAGTAAGTGGTATTATCATTCGTACAAAGCTGGTATTCAAATTATTTAGAAAATAATGAATCGAACTTAAAAAAAATGACAATTGCTTTTGGAATTGTTGTTGGAAGTAAGTGGTATTATCATTCGTTCAAAGCTGGTATTCAAATTATTTAGAAAATAATGAATCTAACTTGAAAAAAATGACAATTGCTTTTGGAATTGTTGTTGGAAGTAAGTGGTATTATCATTCGTACAAAGCTGGTATTCAAATTATTTAGAAAATAATGAATCGAACTTAAAAAAAATGACAATTGCTTTTGGAATTGTTGTTGGAAGTAAGTGGTATTATCATTCGTTCAAAGCTGGTATTCAAATCATTTAGAAAATAATGAATCTAACTTGAAAAAAATGACAATTGCTTTTGGAATTGTTGTTGGAAGTAAGTGGTATTATCATTCGTTCAAAGCTGGTATTCAAATTATTTAGAAAATAATGAATCGAACTTGAAAAAAATGACAATTGCTTTTGGAAATGTTGTTGGAAGTAAGTGGTATTATCATTCGTTCAAAGCTGGTATTCAAATTATTTCGAAAATAATGAATCAACCTTAAAAAAAATGAATTAAACTTACAAATCTCATTCCAAAAACCATAGAAATAAGTTGCACTGAGCCCCATGAATGTGTTAGGTATAAACATTCACATAATGAAATATCCACAATGTGACGCCTCAAATGCTTCCTCAGCACTGCGGAGAAATGGTTGGGAGGTACACGAAGAAGTGCACTGCTTGGGGGGAAACGATAGTACCCGTTGGCTAGACATCATTGCCATAAATCGAAAAACCAATCACGGATATGTTCTCGATCCAACAATTCGTTTTGAATTAGGGGTACATCAAGCAACGAATGTGGATGTTGAAAAAAAAAACATCTAATGAAACAACATCTTCATACTTGAAAACCACCTACAATATTTCAAATATCACCGTGATTGGTCCTTTGATAGACGCTAGGGGCACTATCACAAGTTTTTTTGTAGAATTTTGTAGGAAATTTAGTCTAAAAAGTGATTTCATCAATTTGATAGGTATTTTAGCCTTGAAAGGATCTATTGCCATTTTGAGAAACCATTTGTACTCATCACATTCTTAGCATAATTATTCTTCATCTCATTACAATTATTTTGATATTATTTTGATATCTCTGTTCATATTATTACTTTTTCATATCAGGCTACTCTTTATTATTCTCTCATCATTTCGTACAATCATTTTTTTATAAATCATTCATGTGTGATTTATTATTATTATTATGTGTTTTTTCTACTTCATTAATTTAGTATTTGATTATTATTATGTGTCAGAAGGCAATCATGTATACCATGACATAGTCTAATAAAGATTTATATACAAGTGTTCAATTAGTTCAGAAGATATCAGCACATGAGAGTGAAGGTGAATCAATCGAACTGAAAGCTACGAAATTCATGAACGGAAATAATTCGATCAAAATCAGTTATTCAGTACTCGACCAGTATAATTGAATAACATTTACCGCATAGTGCTATATGAATTTCTTAGGTATGAATTGGTGTGGCACCGCACCTCCATGCTCGGAAAGGCAGGGAACGATATTTGAACATCGATTTTTGAAATCGTAGAAACGCTGTTTTTGTTGTTATTTTGTTTAAGCAAATGCTTGGATGAAGTACTAATTGGCCACGACCATTAATTAGTAGAGCGATAGGCCTAATTATAACATTATAGGCCTATCACTAATTTAATTTGTGCATTTTGTATAATGATCAATTTTACATCTGCTGTCAAGGGAAAGAAGTAATCATTGCCCAAGAGACTTAGTTCAAAGTGGAAGATATCAACATTCGTGTGTTTATACTGAAAGACTTTTATCTACGGCGAAAAATTATGGTCACAGACAGCGCAGTCCTGGTGTTGAAGACCATGAGTTTTAAATTATCGAAATGGGGTGGTAAGATCGCCCTTGTGGTGCCCCGTCCAAACGATCCTATATTTCATCCATAGCCTTAATTGGGAAACAATGATTTTGTATCAAGTTTCGATGTTATTAAAAAAAAAAAATTGTTTACTAAATCCTGTCGAATGGCTTCCCCCAGAGGCGTGTTAACTCTTCCGCTCTGTGCTATACGAGCAACATGCAATGAGCAACGAGCAACATGCAATTAGCAACAAGCAACATGCAATGAGCAACAAGCAACATGCAATGAGCAACAAGCAACATGCAATGAGCATCAAGCAACATGCAATGAGCAACAAGCAACATGCGCTCAGGGCACAAATTAATTCCCTATTGAGCGCCTAGATGACGCAAAAATTACTAGACAGATTATTGCCATGTGACCAAGAAAAAATCTTCATACTCTCACCAAATATCTTTTATGAAAATTCTCAGGTCATTACGTTTACTTCGCTTCTATCCTGGGGATCTACCGTGTTATTTATTCATGCAGTTATTTCTCTTACCAACTAATTTGGTAATTCAATTTCACTCTAATGATCTCATTAATACAAAATCTACTATCCTCAATTGAAACTGATCTGAAAATTCATTCCACTCTGAGTTATAGGCCTATGTGACTAATTCTATGTCGCCTATTTATACTGATCATAATCACACGTTATTGTCCTCGCTTGCACTAAAATTCATCAACACATCTGATCCACATGACCTAATCCGTCACAATGGTAACAATGCAGATTCTCAATATCTCCGTTTTCAGAACCACCTACTACAATTAAACTTGAATTTCTTGATGAAATATCGCCGCAACTCGACGATGGCCTCTTGCATTTTTCTTGCACCGTACGAGACAGTAGACCTGTTGCCAACATCACGTGGTACCTCGGTGCTGAGAAGATCAGGCAGGATGACGTGAACGAGATGCACGAGGATGCGTGGATGTGGCCGTGGGACGTGAGAACGATTACTCAGAAGATGTATTTTAAAAATGACCCTATTTACCGGAATACAATACTGCGTTGTGTGGCTGAACATTTTGCTACAGAGCTCTTGATGGAAGATATGGTCTTATTGAGACGCAAACCTAGTAAGTGTGTTCACACTATGTTGTCATGTGATACATTTTGACCATTGTGGTCTATAAAAACAATGATATTTACATTGGATTATTGCTCTATGAAAACGCAATTCATTCTCATTTTGAATACAGACTTTCTCCTAAGCTATGAAACTTCAGGGTGGACAGTCAGATCTTTCAGTACCACGTGGTGAATAATGTTCAGATTAAATTGTGAATTGGATCACTGTGATCTGTGACGTCATCTTGATCGAGCAGTGTACTGTTTTCCCCGATTTGTACGAGATTCCTTCTACAAAGAAGACTTCAATGTGCACAAAAGATATATATATATATATATATATATATATATATATATATATATATGTATATATATATATTTTCAATATATATATATATATATATATATATATATATATATATATATATATATATATATATATATATATATTATAATGATTTCATTATTGTAGGTAGACGTGGATTTATTGACATGCTCAGCAAGTTGTACAAGTTCTATACGGACGCCATGACATATGAAGAAAGTAAGAAGAAGTGCGAAGAACAAGGTACACATCTGGCGGTAATCAACTCTGAAACTGAGCTTTATGTCTTGAAGAAACTCTTCCAGAAACATACTCAGTTTCAGAACACAGACGATGACGTCACAGCTCTTGTTGGTATCCGTTATGATGTTTATAGAGGGCAGTATGTTACAGTGCTCGGTGAGTAACAAAATGTTTTGAGGGTTGCGTTGGTTTGCCGGCTTGATATGGTGTCTACGCTTCACTTCAAAAATATCCTCTCCATGTTGAAAACATTTACCAATTCACCGGTCAAATCCTTGGAAAAACCGATCGTGCGTGGTGCAGGAGTGATGAAAGGAACCAACTCTGTTTACAAATACAGGCAAAATTTCGTTTTTACTTCTGCCAAGTTGTCTGAAACAGTCCCTAATGGAATAAAACGGAGATATTGAGGTTATATTGTGCATTATTTAATATGTGGAGTTATTAGACGAGCTTTAGCGAGGATTCAATTTGACATACTGAAAAAAATTGGTGTTCGTTTTTATGCTTTTTTTTTTAATGTTTTTTTGTCGGTTCTCCACAGGTCAAACGGCTACAGCTATCAACTTCAAACTTTTTTTTCATAATGGTTCCTCATCTAACTTAGATCTGTATAGTTTTGTGGCTTTATCGGATGATAACCTTTTTTTTATGAATTTAAGAAATTTCAAAAATACTCATTAGAATAACACGGCGAAAACAAAATTGAAAAATTTTTATTTTCCAAAAAATAAAAATTTTGTGTGGAGTTGAATTACCTATTGATACACATTTCTGGAAATTATCAGCTTGATCGAGTGTGCTATTTTGAAGAAAAAACATGAAATGTGCCAAATTGGTACCACTCGAAGCCGTTTTTACCCATTTATAACTAAAATGTTACCCAAGTGGCGAACTTAGGCAAAATTTTGGCAAAGAAGTCGACATACTATTACTTTCCGCTCGTCTAACAACGCGTATATAGTGTTTTCCTAGTTAATAATAACGCAGGTCATGTTGCTGGTAACTCACACTTGGACGATTTGTATATGTGATCAAAATAGTGTGAGCAGTCCGTATGCCCCAAACAGAAGAGTATTCATATTATATTTGATTGCATTATCAATAAATATCCTATTTCATAAGTTAAAGAATTTCTTCACTTCTGCCGCATCTTGGATGCCAATTTGTACTGCATTTCAGATGCAAATATCTGAGGTATATATAAGGCATAACATCAATTCTCCACCTAACAACACTGGGAAAAACAGCAATTGGTATTTTCCAAGGAAAGTACTCTGGAAACAGAACGAGATTGAGAGCCGAAAGAGATGAGACATCATATCAAACCGGCAAACTGACTCAACCCTCAATGCATATCACGTTGTGACAACGAGGTGAGATCAGATCTTCAAATTGTAAGCCCTATCTCTTCCATGTTGAAAGAACAAATTTTATGTACCTTTATCTCAGAAACTACTTCACTTAGAACACTCATTTTTTTATACATGCACCTTTGAAGTTTGTGTACACACTGACAGGATTTCATAATCATATTGCAACAATGCTCACAACAATGGAATTTTAAACAATGCTCCAAAATTTGCTATATTTTTCAACATGTTTTAATTTTTTTTAATACCATGTATTTGTTGCAGAGTTATAAAATCCTGTCCACATATGTAGTACATATGTATAAATGTACTGCGAAAATTTCAAGGGCCTAGCTTCAACAGATTTTGAGAAAAAGGTACATTTTTGGGAAAATATTGAATTCCAAGATGGAAATGATGTTTCTTGGATTTATTCCAAAACAGTCAAAACAACAATAGAATCTGGCATGCTATGATATTGAGACGTTTTCATACATTGCTGAATATTTGATTGTAATTAAACTTTGAGCGTTTTTTGAACAAATCTTTCGATGATCAGTTGGGAATGGACCAAATTTTTTTTAAATATAAAAAAAAAGGGAAGAAAACTATTTTTGGCTTACAATGTCCCCTTAATGTTAGTAACTTTGATGAATCAAGGTTGGTATTATACAGGACCGATAATTTTGTATGGGTAGACAGGAGTTACATTCTGGACGATTCTAGAGACTTTTCGACCTGGGAGGGTCCCCGTATCACACGTATTCAATGATACTAGGCAAACGCGTTATGTGTTGCCGCGTTGATGGATGAGCTGGAACATATCAACTTATCTTTGGATTGGTTATCATATATATATATACACCTTGAGATCCAAACCATTACATCACTGCCATCTTATTTTTCATTGATAATTTCTATGGTGATGAAGAAGGCTTTGATATAATCGTTTACAATTAAGTGGTGTCACCTGTAGCTTGGATTTAATAGGTATCTTAATAGCTTTGAATGATTCATAAAAATTATATTATATATTTTTTTACATCAAAACGGCTGATTCGATTTTAATGAAAGTTCGGAATAATGTGTATAATTATTAGATTAAAATTACCTGATAATTTGAATTCTCTCGTATGAAATATTTTTCACAAATTTTTTTCTCTGGGTTATTCTTAAGGGATTTTTGAAAATTTTGAAATAAGTTTTCTCAGAAGTGGTTCAACCGATCTCGCCTCAAAACTATACAGTATCGAATTAGATAATGATACTTGTGTGTGCCAAGTTTCAACTAATTGTAAATCTTCGTCCGACCTGTGGAGCGCGAAAAAAAAAAAAGTACTTTTTTTTTCGGGTATGGTGAAATTGAGTCTTCGCTTCGCTCATCCAATTAAAGTATAATGTAATCTTGGAACTAGTGTTTGATCAACCCAGGTAGGATAATTTATACAAACCATCACACGGTGTCAGAAGTCCCAAGTCCGGTCCCAGAGTCTAAAATTCTAGAGACTTTTCGACCTGGGAGGGCCCCGTATCACACGTATTCAATGATATTAAAGTATGATGTAATCTCGGAACTAGTGTATAATCAACCCAGGTAGGATAATTTATACAAACCATCACACGGTGTCAGAAGTCCCAAGTCCGGTCCCAGAATCGGGAGATACGAAGGAGATGGTCTTCCTCAACAAGCGTATGAGAGGTGACTCCTGGCGAGAAAATCCATGGTAGCATGATGACTGCAATTAGTTCGATACGACGAAGGCCAGGTCTTGGAGAAGAGAATTTCAGCAGAGGAAGAATGACTGAGTGCCAAATGTCGTGGATATGGCCACACATTGCACAATTGTCCCACATTTCGGGAAATGGGCTTAAATTGCAGTGAAGTTAATCATTCATCCAAAACGTGTCCGCGTAGAAGAGAGAGAGATAAGTTTATTACAAAAAACACTGCCGCCAAAACGGTTGCCACACGGACACAGTATAACAAAATTAATAAAAACAATGTATTATTTTTTAAAAATAAGAGAATTAAATATGAAAAAATATAATAGAGATATTATTTTATAAAACTTTTCCGTAATACAAAAATTGAGTATCAAGAGTAATATAAAAAAATGTATTTGAGAAAAAAAAAATAATGGAATGGTAATAAAGGTGTGTTGGTGAAACAAAAGAACAAACGCGAATATAAATAACACCAAGGTAAGAATAGAAAATATAGTTTATATATTTAAATATAGTTTAGCCCTACAGCGGAGGACGATGTCAACGAATCCAAGGACGTGCACAACTCCGAGATATACGTCTCGTCTGACTCTAGATGTGGACTCATCGAAATCGCCTAGTTCTGTGATTACACAGGTCAAGGTGTGGTGTGTATAAATCTCAGTCCAGAGTCATATAAGCTCAGATGTAAGCTGGACACTGGAGCGGAGATCAGTGTTTCAGAATTTAATATTTTGATGGGATGGAAACTAGAGAATAAGGTTCAGAAAACATTCGTAGTGCTTGTCTTCGGAAATCTCAAGGTTGAGCATGTCGGAGTGATATTTTTGAAAAGTTCTGGAGATGTTAGAGAGGGAAATATTGTACACTTTACTGCCTCAGATGAGAAGTTCATTTCTCTGCTTGGATTGTTTGATTGTTCGGACCTGTTACAGAATTTGGAGGAAGTAGAGCAAGGGTTGAATAATAATTCTGGACAACACTGCGGATGAGACTACTGGAATAAGTTCTATTGGGACATGTTTCATTTTATTTTTCAAAATTAGAATGATATGAATGCTCAGTTGTGAAATAGTCACTGCGATCGCTAGCAGTGAATCACGATTACCACCCTTGGTTTCAGGTAAAAACTTAAGTGCGAGTGGGTTCAACAAATGGTCACCTGATGAGCCTAGTATCATCTCCAACATGAGCAAGGACTGTGTAGCATTGTCACGTGACAAATCTGCTTACGTCACAGTCAGCTGTTCAAGACGCAGTGCATTCATATGCGAGCTCGAGAGATCATCAATGAGCGAATACAAGATCAAAGGTTTTCTCTTACGATATTATTGCGTGGAATATAAATTGTGATCATTCCTGAAATGGAAAATGGTATTTTCATACTGGGCTTATTATTTTACATTCAAGATTATTAAAATGAGCTTGTGAGATCTCTTTTGTGGTGCCTCGTCCAAACGATTCTACACTTCCATCCATAGCTTTAATGAATTATACTAGGAAAACGCTATATACGCGTTGTTAGACGAGTGGATAGTAATAGTATGTTGACTTCATTGCCAAAATTTTGCCTAAATTCGCCAATAGGGTAACATTTTAGTTATAAATGGGTAAAAACGGATTCTAGTGGTACCAATTTAGCACATTTCATGTTTTTTCTTCAAAATGGCTGACCCGATCAAGCTGAGAATTTCCATAAATCTGTATCAAGATGTTATTCAACTTCACACAAAATTTCAAGTTTTTTGAAAATAAAAATGTTTTAATTTTGTTTTCGCCGTGTTATTCTAATGAGTATTTTTGAAATTTCGAAAATTCATAAAAATAAAAGTTACCACCCGATAATGCCACAAAACTATACAGATCTAAGCTAGATGAGGAACCATAATGCAAAAAAGTTTGAAGTTGATAGCTGTAGCCGTTTGACCTGTGGAGAACCGACAAAAAAACATAAAAAAACAACATAAAATCGAACACCAATTTTTTTCAGTATGTCAAATTGAATCCTCGCTAAAGCTCGTCTAATAACAATGATTTTTTATAAAACTAGGCAAACGCGTTATGTGTTACCGCGTTGATGGATGAGCTGAAACATATCGACTTATCTTTGGATTGGTTATTATATATATATATATATATATATATATATATATATATATATATATATATATATATATATATATATATATATATATATATATATATATATATATATATATATATATACCTTGAGATCCAAACCATTACTTCACTGCCATCTTATTTTTCATTATTGATTTCTATGATAGTAAAGAAGGCTTTGTTTTAATCGTTTACAGTTAAGAGGTGTCACCTGTAGCTTAGATTTGATAGGTATCTTAATAGCTTTGAATGATTCATAAAAATTACATTATATATTTTTTTACATCAAAACGGCTGATCCGATTTGAGTGGAATTTCAGAATAATGTGTATCATTATCAGATTAAAATTCCCTGAGAATTTGAATTCTCTCGGATGAAATATTTTTCATGAAATTTTTTCTCTTGGCTATTCTTATGGGATTTTTGAAAACTTTGAAATGAGTTTTCTCAAAAGTGGTTCTACCGATCGCGCCTCAAAACTCTACAGTATCAAATTATATAATGATACTTGTGTGTGCCAAGTTTCAACTAATTTTGAATTTTCGTCCGACCTGTGGAGTGCGAACAAAAAAAAAACAAGTACTTTTTTTCCGGGTATGGTGAAATTGAGTCTTCGCTTCGCTCATCCAATTACGATGTTGATGGAAAAAAATGGATTTGAGAACTGTAGTCATAATATAAGAAAGCATTGTCATGATGATCTCATGTTGGTCCGTGTATTTTCAACAACATTGACATTTCAGGCCAAGCAAATGATAACATAGAAATTACAAACACATATCCATTGTTTCAGAATTTGATTAATATAATTCTAATATGATATAAGTTATACATATAATTCTCGCATGCTATCATTTCATTGATGCATGTGGTTTGGGTGAAAATGCACCAATAATTAATATTTTTTCAATACTAAACATTATCGTTTCACTTATTTCAGAAAAATATGCTATGGGATACAATGAAATGATGCACAGTCCGCTCTGGCACACGTATGGCGTATATAAAGGATTTTTACAAAGTATTACAGTAAGTTGGCATGACGCTGATGAAACTTGTCGGCGTGATAAAGCACACCTCATTATTCTTAACTCTGAAGAAGAATATAAAATGTATATCGATGCTGGCAAAGTCAACAGCGGTGATGATGGAGGATATGTTGGAATAACCGACGAATACGGAAGTGGAAAATACATCACAGTCCTGAGTAAGTCAGGACATATCTATGATACTTAAATGTTGTAACTTATTGCGGAATAGTATTTTCAAATCATTCTGTGGAGAAAAAACACTTCTATATGACTAGAAAATCTTCTATTTTTATTTTAAGTAAAAAACTACTTTTCTGTATTCTGATCGTACGCAAGCAATATTCCCAAGTTTTCATTCTCTTTCCTCTCCTTCATGTTTCATAAATTCATAAATAAATTATGAACAAGTTGTATTCTTACGAGTTTATTCCTTGCGATCAAAAGATGATATAATCTAATAGTATAAAACTGTTATAAGATGAACCCTTGGAGAAGACCGGCTTGAACAGATGGTCACCAGGGCAATTGGAATCAATTACTGACGACAGAAGATGTGTTATTGCAAAAAGAGATGGCACAGGATACGAGAAGATAAGCTGTACCCAGAATCGCTATCAATACTTCATGTGTGAAATGGAAATATCACTGTCATGGACATTGCGTGAGTATATCGGACATATTTTATAATTTCCAAGGTTAAATAATTGTTATTTGTTATGTCCTTCATGCGAATTTGAAAACATGTATTGAGACAAAACCCATCAGCGTTACGTCCAAGATGATCATTTATCACGGTGAATTTCTCTTTGATTGTCAAGATAATTGGTTCAGGAAATTTGTTGCTCTCTCTCACACTTATATCATCTTCTTTAAATACGCTCGATGATTATTGTGAATATCGATATCATTCTGTTTCAGAGTTCGGTGTGGATTGGGCATTGGAAATTATCCATGAACTAGTCAATTCACCAATGGGAAGTAGTCAATTAGAGCTTGTATCAGAAAATGTGAATAACATGCTTCAAATTCAACATCGATTTCTCGTGAAAGTGTTTCCCGTTTTATTTGAGCTCGAGACAATCATCACCACCATGGCTCTAGAAAATGGGCAATATGCTGCTTTTGCGAGTCAGTCTGACGTTGTTATCATTGTGACCGAGTCGGATTCTCACCTGGATACATCTCACGGAGTCACAGTTTGTAAAGATGTTGATGGAGAAAGTCCAAGTATTATCATTAGATCAAATGATTCTGTATTACTGAATCACATAGAAGTCTTAGAACACGGTATTGGCTCAATATCAATTCAAACATCACGTCGACTAAAGAATAAACGTTTGGGGTATGTTATTTTCAATGTTAACCAATCGTCGGATCTTGTGAAGATGACCAACAGATCCGACATTTTCATCAATAGTGTGATACAAATAATATCTATACCTTCTGATGTTCAATTCACTGACTACATTCTGTTTGGACCGACTGAGGGACCTTACAATAATCTTACAGTATGTGCTCGTTGGGAGCCCGATGAAAGAATCTGGTCAGACAAGGGATGTCGGTCTCATTACATTGACGATGTTCTGCGGATGTGTGCTTGTACGAAAAATTCTCAGCATTTCGTCGACGAGATACGGAGTACTTTCTATATGACATTCAATTATGAAAATAAAGAAGCAGCGCGATCTATAATATCATCCGGAGTTTATACGACCACCACTGAAGATTCGATAGTAAGAAGTATGAATCAGAATTGGACACGTGATAAAGTATTGGCTTTCATATGTTGTAATCTGAATTCAGTATTCATGAGCTGCTGTAATAAATTGATATGAGACTATGAGTACTTCCTGAAGTCTAAGATTGCACACTCAACTCCAAAAGTCACGTCATCCAAAAATAAAGCAGACATGATTCTCGTTTATGGATAATACAGTTTCAAATGAGATTCCAAAACAACTCCTTAAATTCTCGTCTCAAGATTATTAGATGACCAATTCTCAGTTTATCATTTGTGACATCACACAATTAATCATCAAATCTTCTCATCAAAAAAAAAAAAAAAAAATTTGTGTGTTGTTGAGAAGAATTTTTGAACATGAAAGTTGAAAATAAGTCTGTAGGAAAAGGACCAAGGGTCTTTACTAAAATACCCAATTCTTATAATTATCATGAAAATATTCTTGAATATATGAGCTGGGGGATGAATTCTGTTACATACTTGCTTGTCTTTCTGATCAGGTATAATAGTCGTTAAAGTAGTTTTACCCTTGCTACTTTATAAAATCTGGTATTCTACACACCTTGATGCATATAAAGAAGACATCATTGTTGGGAAAATATAAAATCTAGAAAGCAGTGAATCTTGTTAACCTGAATCTGCTTTAATTTCTATAATAATATTTGATGAATAAAAACAGATAATTTAATTATTTTCTTCAAAAGGGCTGATTTGAATTCAATACAAAATCGTGATAATGTGTATCATTTATGTAAACACATTCACAGAAAATTTCATTCCATTTGGAGAGATTTTATTTTTCAATTTTTCTTGCCCGGCCTAATCTTATGGGGGTTTTAGAAACTTTGAGATGGTATTTCTCAAAATCGGTTCTACTGATTCATCCCAAAAACTCAACAGTTTTAAGTTGGATAAGTTTGTGTGTAAAAAAAAAGTTTCATGTTGATCAGTCAAACCCTGCGACCTGTGCAGTGCCCACAAAAAAAAAAAAAACACACACACAGACAAAGCCCTATAAGAGTGGGATGGAGACTTCTCTACGCTCATCTAATAAGATGTTGCCACCCTCGGTAGCTCAGTCAGCTGAGGCACCGCTTCAGAAACTGAAGTTACCGTTGGGCGTGGGTACGAGTCCCGCATAAGGCATGGGTTTTTGTAAACGTCTTTTTACTTATCATCACTTCATAATTTCATTATCATCCGCTCATTCGTACCCCCGTATAACCTAGCTATTGATGGGTTCGTTAAGCAAACAATAATCAATCAATCAATCAATAAGATGTTATACACAAATTAATTCTTGATCATACCGTTTTTAAACTCAAACGTTTAAAACTTATCACATTCACAATCAATCAGTTAACAATCATGTTATCAGCTACGTCATTGATAATCACAAAACTAACTCGAAGATAATGGCAGCGTATTCGATTATGAATCACTTCTAAACTGTATCTGATAAATTATCGAACAATGATTCAAAATATACCTAATCTCTATTCATTTCGGATCGCCAAGTTTAGAAACATTGTTTGAAATATAATTTATCAGGTCTGTCAGACGTCTGAAACGAGAGCGAACAAAAAGAAGTTCGTCGACAGTCTCCAAAGAAATAAAGGTAAGATAAGTATTTATATATTATATATATATTATATATAATATATTATTATATTATATATTATATATATTATTTAATATATTATATATGATATATATTATATATATATATATATATATATATATATATACATATATATATATATATATATATATATATATATATATATATATATATATATATATATATATATATATATATATATATATATACATACATATATATATATATATATATATATATATATATATACACACACATATATATATATATATATATATATATATATATATATATATATATATATATATATATATATATATATATATATAAAATATATATATATATATTAGTATTTATATAGATAGTATATATGACATTATATTTCACCAATTAACACCAGTTTCGAATAATAGTTTTACCTTTGATGAATGGGAATCAGTATGGTTAGGCCTAGATTCTGATAGCATTATAATGTTATTATTTTTTGAATATTTTTAATACAATAACACTATAGATAAGCAGCACTTCATGGTGGCACGTTTTGAAAATATCTTTATCAACGCTATTTTCTCTTGAAAAGTAGCAAGAAAGTAGCTGACACTATTCAACTAAGCTACAAGCAAACGTTAGATCTAAACTGGGCGCTTGATGACAAGTGACAACTTAGGTACGAGACACAAAATTAGACTACCTTGGGAGCAGTGGTCGAATGAGGATGGAAAGGGAAGAGAGAGAAAGCCGTAGAAGAAAATGAGATATCATGCTTTTTCCAATTGTATTTCCGTACTCCTGAGTTTCGGGAGTCAGTATATAATATATATATATATATATATATATATATATATATATATATATATATATATATATATATATATATATATATATATATATATATATATATATATAGCCTATAGTTTTTCCAGTTCATTTTTTTAGTTAGTATTGTAAATTGGTCAAATCGGGTCTAAAATAGTGTATAATACACATATCACACAAATGACCCACCCGCAGTTTTCTCTTGATACAATTTTCTTATTTAATATTTTTTTTGTAAATTTGTTATTGTAATTACCGAAAGTAGAAACAAGTTATAAAATCATGATAATTAAAATGAAAAACCTAATTGACAACTCACAGTCTGCGCCCCCATGACGTCAGAAATCATACCGTCCAATCAACAGGGCTGTTGGAACTGTGGTCAAATTCAAATATCCAATCGGGGGATCTTGAAATGACTACAAATCATATGAACCAACTGGCGCACTGGCGAAGCCACGCCTATTTCGAGTCGTCAATTGCTAATTTAGATATTTTTTCAAGCTAAAAAAGTTAGTTGCAACGCTGTTGCTAATTCATTGGTACAGCTATATTATAACTATATAACCCAAGATATATAATAGATAAATACCCTCAATTGGGATGCGTTGTTGCTATATACATTGATTCAAAATGAAATCTAAATTCATATGTGGTATTGTTGTTGTTGTTAAGTTCTTTATCAGTGTTGAATCCAGGCATACCTGCGGGGGGGCTTAGCCCCCTCCCCCCCGCAGCTCGTTGTGTGCCCCCCGGGATAAAAATATTAGGCACTAGGTATAGCCTATTTTTTGAGAAACTTGTATTTCAGTTATTCTTGCCCCCTCCCCCCCCGGGAAATACAAAAGTCCCACGTAACAAAATCTCTGAATTCAACAATGATCTTTATTAAATGAAAATATTAAAAAGACCAGGATCGGTCTTCCAACCACTCTACCACCCAACCTTGTTTTATAAACTATCATATTAAAGAAAAGATTGAAAAAATAATGAATTGAATAGGACAATGATATAATAAAATTGTAAAACCTAATTGTGATGAATTCAAAGTGATGCTGTGATGGTGAGGAGATGAGAGTGACATACAATGAGTGAAAGTAGTGATGAGGGTGAGAGGCAGTTTGACTAGGAGGTGTTGATAGGGAAGATGAATTCATTAAGGGAATAGAATACCTTTTGTATAATGTATTACCAGGAAAAGCGGGATGCGCGTTGTGAGATGAGTTTAGAAGTATGGAAATCTAGAATGAAAAATATTCTGTCAGTTCAATCCACATTTACGGAACCTGGATTACTTCGAACGTTCAAAAACCTTACCTGCAACTTGTTGATATTTATAGTGCTGCAACCTCTCGCATATACACTTAGACAAAACAATTGATCCAAATATTCAATAAAACGTACACACTTTTATTGCGTCTCCTTTGTTATTTCTCTTCCGATTGTTGCAAAAATCCCTGAAAAGGTAATAATAATAGTAATAATAGTGGGTAAAAATAGTATTGTTCATATTCGGTGAAAATTTGAGAGCTTTTGAAGAATTCTTGTTTTTCAAGTATTTTTCCTCTGGGTTTTTAAACTCTACGATTTTTTCCGGAAAAACTTTCTGAACGATTTTTCTGAAAAGCAATCCCAGTCTATTCTGGTATGACAAAAACATGTGGACAAAATTCCAAGTCGATAGGTATTTTTTCCTGACCTGTATGCCGAGTATCAAAAAAAAAAAAGATAGAAACCAATTGCCCATTTTTTTCGGTATGTGAAATGGAATATTCCCTACGCTCATCTGATAATGTATCATCTTCCCCATTATATTTCTGTTTGTTAATTCTTCACTCTTATTTTGAATACAGTCAACTCATTTCTATAGAATGACCAATTTGCAGTCTCGTTGGATGAGCGTAGCGAACACTCAATTTCACTGTACTTGAAAAATCGAATGTGTTTTTTTTGTTTTTTTGTTTGTTTTTTTGTTCGCGCTCTACAGTTCAAACAGAAATTCAGATCATGATGAAGTTTGGCACACACATGAACCCCTATCTGACTTGATGCTGTATAGTTTTGAGGCAAAATCGATTCAACAATTCTTGAGATGAATCATTTTGAAGTTTTCAAAAAACCCATATGAATAAACCAGGCGGAAAAAATGACAAAATGAATGTTCTCCGAAATTCTTCAAATTCTCACAGAACTCGAACAACATGATAATACACATTATTACGGACTTTTACAATAATCGGATGTGACGTTTCGGAGTAAAAAATTAAAATATGCGATTTTTATTTATTTAATTACTTCATTTTTTTTATTCGCTCATCCATCAACGCGGAAATCTGATATTGTATTATCTTCCCCATTATATTTTTGTTTGTTCATTCTTCTCTCTTATTTTGAATACAGTCAACTCATTTCTATAGAATTACCAATTTGCAGTCTCGTAAGTAACCGTCCTTGTTCTTGACACCTACGGCACACCTTCCAAACATTGTGAAGACGTTTAAAATATAGCCGATTAGCATCCAACAATATTTCACAAAGAATTGTAATTACTTGAAAATTAATCTTTTGAATATACTGAACAATTATAGTTGAAGGTTGTGCGTTTTAAATCTCGAAACAAATGTTTTCGACTTTCAATAGATACGATTCATTCATTGTCAAGAGTAACACTGTAAAAAATTATGGATTCGAATAATATATATATATATATATATATATATATATATATATATATATATATATATATATATATATATATATATACATATATAAATATATATTTTTTTATATATACATATATATATATACATATATATATATATATATATATATATTTATATATATATATATATATATATATATATATATATATATATATATATATATATATATATATATACATATATATAGCCATCAATATGGTACGTCATCAAAACCCAATATATATATATATATATATATATATATATATATATATATATATATATATATATATATATATATATTGGGTTTTGACGACGCACCACACTGATGGCCACGATCTATTGGTGTCGGTGGATGATGAATGAGATGATGAGATGGAAGGTTATTTTATCAGGTGCTTTTGGATGGTGGGAAGAAGTCGGTCGTGGCCTGTTGTTAAGGAACCATCCCAGTATCAACCTGAACGACAGAGGGAAACCACGAAAAACCCCTGTCAGGATAATCGACCATGGCAGGAATCGAACCCCGGTCCTCCGAATGACGGTTCAGTGTGTTGCCACGCGTCACGGTATACAGTTTCCATTCAAGGTTTTACCTATGGTTTTACTGAAGACAATAATATTATTTTGTTTATAAAAACGTCCAGTAATACACGGTGGACGTGTAGCAGACCATTACGCGTTTGTTGAATGGGACGGACGGATGTGTCATATCATTCTGTTATTGTTTGGAGACAGACAACTGTGGAATCAAGATGAGCGGAAAGTGGAATAGTCGTTCTTGAATCATGAGCAAATATTTCACCTGTCCACGATTTAGTGATACCACACTAATATAAAGGAGTTGCTCCAACTCACATACTGATAACATGGAAGGTATTTGTGCTTTTTGTTGTTGTCACAAATTAGCTGTATACATTTACATAAACAATTTATACCCTCGTCCACTAAGCCATAACTGGACCCCTATTCCTAAGATAAATGAGATGTGAGAAAAATAAAAATGAGTGAGATAATCGTTTTCTCACTTAAAATGGCCGATTGGTAATGATAAATCGGCCATTTTAAAGTAAGATAATAAATAAGATAAAATAAGATAAGATAATTATAAGTAAGACATTTTAAGTGAGATAATCGTTTTCTCACTCATTTTTATTCTTCTCACATCTCATCCTTCTCAGGAATAGGATTCCTGACTTGTCTGTGGTTTAAACAGATGGAAACAAAACAATAACATACACTGTGATTGATAATGTTGACAATATGATTAAATTATTAAAATGATGATTTTTTTTTTTTTTTTTTAATAACATCAAAACTTGATACAAAATCATTGTTCCCCAATTAAGGCTATGGATGAAAGATAGGATCGTTTGGACGGGGCACCACACGGGCGATCTTACCATCCCATTTTAAATGTTTATAACCAATGAACTCCAACACCAGGACTGTGCTGTTGGTAACTACGAATTTCCGCCGCAGATAACAGTCTTTCAGTTTCCGAAAGTCCGGAACACATTATAAGTAAAAACCGTTTCTGTGATATATATCCGGACATTACCAGTATTGCTTTAAGAGTAAACAAAACACACGAATGTTGATATCTTCCACTTTGAAATAAGTCTCTGAATATGAAAAATGAATATGAAAAAGAAAATGATAATGAGCGTATTTTTGATGGTGAAAATAAGAATTAATTATTAGAAGAATAATTAAACACACTATAGACATATATAGACACTACATAACGTAGCCAATTCGAAACTTTTTTTAGTGATACTAGATTACCAACTTATTCAGTATTGGACTTTGACAAAAATCAGCCAAAAAATGACAATGAATATATACGATCAGGTTAGTTAGTTAGTTGGTTGTTAGTGTTGGATGGGGAGCCCCGAAATGGGTGAGGGTTTTTGTTTCAACATATCAATAATCTCTCATCCCCTCATTCGTACCCCCAATAACCTCAGCGTTTGGTGCAGTAGTTCAAAAATCATCTATAAGGGATGAACTTTGAGGGACGGACAATTTGCCAGGGTGGATTTTAACTTGGAGCTAGAACGGCGTGGAAATGGAATGAAAAGAAGGGTTAGAGAAAGATAGGAGATTCTTGCTGTGAAATAATCATGCATGGTATACCGTAAAGTGGGGTGACTTTGACCCCCTGGGGTGACTTTGTCCTTCTGTTGGAAAAAGTTTGAAACTGCTACAAATGAAAATGTTTTAATTTTATCGTATCCATTTTTATGGTATCTCAATAGATACATATCAAAATCAAAATACGTACCAAAATAGATACGATAAAATTAAAACTTTCTCATTTGTAGCAGTTTGAAACTTTCTCCAACAGAAGGTCAAAGTCACCCCACTTTACCGGTATTTATAGTTACAATAATAATAGTGCATTTTTCATCTTTCTTTCTTATCATTATAGTAATCACTACCATTTATTCTAGAAACAAATTTTCAGGAATTGATTAAACATAGCCGAGGAGTTAACAACTCCTGAAATCTGGTGTACACTTCTCACGGAATCTTCCTGAAATCCCTTGAAATCTTCTTGAAATCCTGTGCTATCTCTCTGAAATCCCTTGAAGTCTGAAATCAAGTGTACACCGAATTTACTAGTTGTTGACCCCTTGAACATAACATAAACACAAATAATTCGAGATAGTTTTAAAATTATAGCCTGGCAAATTTATCCTGGCGAATTGTCTGTCATTCCTAGGTTTTTAGACGATCTTTAGCGAGGATTCAATTTGACGTATTGAAAAAAAATGGTGTTCGTCTTTATGTTTTTTTTAAAATGTTTTTTGTCGGTTCTCCACAAGTCAAACGGCTACAGCTATTACCTTCAAACTTTTTTCACTATGGTTCTTCATCTAACTTAGATCTGTATAGTTTTGTGGCATCATCGGATATTAACTTTTTTTAAAATGATTTTTAGAAATTTCAATAATACCCATTAGAATAACACAGCGAAAAAACAAAGAAAATATTTTTATTTTCCAAAAAAATGAAATTGTGCGTGAAGTTGAGTTACATTCTGATACACATCTCTGAAAACTTTCAGCTTGATCGGGTGAGCCATTTTGAAGAAAAAACATAAAATGTGCTAAATTGGTACCACTCGATCGAAGCAGTTTTTACCCATTTCTAACTTGAATGTCACCCAATTGGCGAATGTAGGCAAAAGTTTGGCAAAAAAGTCGACAAACTATTACTATCCACTCGCCTAAAAACGCATATATGGCGTTTCCCTATAGTATTTAATCATTCCACGCGCAGGTAGCAAATAATAATTATGATAATATGTCTACAATGATGAATAAAAATATCAGGATCTAATAAGTTGAATGATAAGACTGATCATCTTTGAATACAATGTAACTCGTCAATTAGCCATGCGTTACTTGTCACCCATGACTAAAAGAATGAAGATAGTCTAGATCTGTGGGAGAATTTATTTTTTCCAATAATAAATGATAAGTGAAAATAAAAACATAAAATTGCAATTTAAATCCACCAATAAATAACTATATTTTTCTCAGATAAGGAATCTTTTGATGATTTTTTTATCAGCATATAATATTACAATAACAATAATACAAATTATACACAATGCATGATATAATGCATCAATCATGGAATTTATTATCTATGATTACTAATCCCGAGATAATTGTATCAATGTATCAATTGATTATATGATCCATTTGACCTTTTAATGAACAAATGAGAATGTGTTTTGTGAAAAAAAGCATCAAATATAGATGAAAAATATCATAATGAATGTGCATACACTCGAACAAATAAATATAGGAAGTAATAGGATGCATCCAAGTTCAATAACTCAAGTTCTACAGTTCAATTAATCAATTACTATTATTTTGAAGTTGTAAGATACCTCCGTGGTGCACCGTCCGAACGATCCTACCTTTCATCTTTAATTAATTATAATATACTGATACAAAAATATTTTGTGCCACGTTTCGATCTATATACAAAAATAGATGTTTTTAATTTCTATATTATTATTATTAACACGTGGAATGACACAATTGGGAGGTCATTATTTCCCAATCGGAAGAAATGACGACATGGTAGGATCCTTCGGCCTGTAGACCACAATGACAGTCTAATATAGAAATATATATTTACCATTTAAATATATATTTTAACGCATTCATTTTCAACCAATTGTTTCGTTCGTGGGAATAGGACTTTTTCCAAGGAAGTAGAAATATATATTTCAATGCAGTTCCAAAAACTCACTGATATACATTAATAATTTGAACTTGTTATTAGGCCCACTGGAAATAATACAGTTTACAAGTACATTGTTTGTAATCCATATTGTTCTCTAGGTACTGAAAAGTTCTGTGATTTTTCCATTTTTCCTGAAATCAGTAACAACAGAACTGACAGTATTTTTATCTAGTATTTTTATATATTCTTATTTTTATAGGCCTATCACTCATTTTTTTCCATTTTGTATAATGACAGACTTTACATTTGCTGTTAATGAAAAGAAGTGATCATTGCCCAAGAGACTTGTTTCAAAGTGGAAGATATCAACATTCGTGTGTTTTGTTTACTCTTAATACCAATGCTGATAATGTCCGGATATATATCACAGAAACGGTTTCTACTTATAATGTGTTCCGGACTTTCGGAAAATGCAAGATTTTTATCTGCGGCGGAAAGTTATGGTCAACCGACAGCGCAGCCCTGGTGTTGAAGTTCATTTGTTATAAATAATTAAAATGGGGTGGTAAGATTGCCCTTGTGGTGCCCCGTTCAAACGATCCTACTTTTCATCCTTAGCCTTAATTGGGGAACAATGATTTTGTATCAAGTTTCGATGTTATAAAAAAAAAAAAAAAAAATTATCAGTATTTAAATTATACTATTATTGATAGTCTCAATCGTTTTTTGAGACTTGAGGCACCAGTTCTTACGATCGTGTCGATAGATGAAATATATGGCGTTTCCTCTCACATAATACAGAAAGATTCATCGAAAGTTTGGATCAGGTAATTCTGAACAATTATGAATTATGAATTATTCACACAATGTTTTGATAACAATAATCAATAATGAAAATGGAACTGGGAAAACGCAACTTATGTGTTTTTGTATGAGCGACAGACATTTTTTTTATTGGTTTAATACACTGATACAGAAAGAAAAACACAATTACAACAAAAAAAGATCCACAAAGCCCTTCAAAAAAGGCTTAACTGTGGGTTAAAATAGTGAATTAAAAGTACAATTCAAATTCGGACGTATTTCTCAAACATTAAAAGTGAATGAAGTAGTTGAAGTGAAAAGAAAAAAAGAAAAACATTGAGTGATTTGTTACATTCTATTTACGAAGTGTAAGATTTCTTTGGTCACTAATAATTTTAAGCAATCAAGTTACATCAAGTAACGAAAAAAGTAGACAGTTGTACAAGATTGTAAGAAAAAAATAATTACATACAAATCAGTATTAAGACACTTTGATTAGAGAAGTATTTTGGTTAAAAGATACATTATACAGAATATTTTTTAAATTGATAAGTCATAATAATATTGATAGTATGAATAGTACATATGAATATGCATGTATATATGCTACCCTGGGTAGCTCAGTCAGCTGGGGCACCACCTCAGAAACTGAAGTCACCGCTGGGTGAATTTGAATTCATTCGAAGAAGATATATTTTCCGAAGTTTTTCCTCCTGGTTATTCTAATGGGGATTTCAGAAATTTCGAAATAAATTTTCTCAGAAGTTGTGCAACCAATTGACGACTCGAAATAGGCGTGGCTTTACCAGTCAGCCAGTTGTATCTATATCATTTGTAGTCATTTCAAGATACCCTGATTGGATATCTGAATTTGACTACAGTTCTAACAGCCCTGTTGATTGGACGGTATGATTTCTAACGTCATGTGGACGGAAACTGCGTGTCGTCAATTGCTCCTCAAAACTATACAGTATTGAATTAAATGAGTACATATTTGTGTATGTCAGTTTTAAACTGAGTATGCACTTCCGTTTGACCCGTGGAGAGCGAAAAAAAAGACAGAAAATACCGAAACAAAAATAAATGATAAAACATGTACTTTTTTTCTAGTTCAGTAAAATTATTTCTTTGCTTCGCTTATCTAAAATGAAACCACTTTCGAGTGAATTCAACCTTATCTTATGTGATATTGCCCATTAGAAGACTATACATAAAGCTGGCCTTACATGGACATTTTTGATGCGATATCGCTCCCGCATGCGATTGCGGGACGTTGCGACGCGATTAAACAAAAGTGCTGCTGCCTAGTAACAATTCAAGCAAGTTTGTCGAAGAGATGGGCGTGTCTATAGTGTCGCGCGCTTTTCGTGGCATGACTCAAGTACGTTGACTGTTGGTTGTAATTTTGTTGACATCGCTGGTGTCTTCTCAATCATAATAATAACTATATAAAAACAAAAATCAAAATCCAAAATCCAAAATCAAAATCTCAAAAATCCAAAATCTCATAAATTCAAAATCTCATAAAAGATTGATCAATTATGGAATTATTTTGAAACAATTCATGCTAAAATCGACACAGCTGTTCTGGGGGAAGCAGTACGACGGCGACCTCGAGTGGATTTTTCCAAGCTACATCCGGCCATTCCGCATACGATTTACTGCGTCGCGAGCCAAAAGTCGAGTCGAGTTGAACTTTTGCGACAAAACCACGCACCATCACGCAGTCTTCGCTGATTGGTCAATAATTCAAAATGGCTGATATCGCTCCCGCATGCGATTGCGATATCGCATCGAAAATGTTCATGTAAGGCCAGCTCAAGAAACGTTTTACAGTAAATAGGCCTACGTAAATACTTATCTTATCGTGTAGCATTACATTCCTAGGTGAAATATCCCACCTTGATTCTTCAGCCCCCCCCCCCCCTCCCCCCCCTACCTCCTCAGGGTGACTAGGAGTGACAAAACAGTTTATTGACTGTTAAAACGTGTCTATTATTTTAGCCCGTCATCTTTAATTAGACGAGCTTCAGCGAGGATTCAATTTGACATACTGAAAAAAATTGTGTTCGTTTTTATGTTTTTTTTTGTATGTTTTTTGTCGGTTTTTCACAGGTCAAACGGCTACAGCTATCAACTTCAAACTATTATTCATTATGGTTCCTCATCTAACTTAGATCTGTATAGTTTTGTGGCATTATCCGATGTTAACTTTAATTTTATGAATTTTAGAAATTTCAAAATACTCATTAGAATAATAACACGGCGGAAAAAAAGAGAAAATATTTTTATTTTCCAAAAAGATGAAATTTTGCGTGAAGTTGAATTACATCTTGATACACATTTCTGAAAACTTTCAGCTTGATTGGGTGAGTCATTTTGAAGAGAACCCATAAAATGTGCTAAATTGGTACCAGTCGAAGCAGTTTTTGACCATTTCTAACTTAAATGTGACCCAATTGGCGAATGTAGACAAAAGTTTGGCCATAAAAGTCGACATACTATTACTATCCGCTCGTCTAACAACGCATATATGGCGTTTTCCTAGTTATTGAAATGTGACAGTTCGTAATCACTTCTTAATCATTTAAATGGTATGATAATATTTAAAATAAAACAGTCCACTTGGCTCAACAGTGGAGGCTGAAGTTTTTGGAAAGATACTGTTTAGTTTTTTCATATTTTACGTATATAGTCACATATTATATTGTATTGTATCCAGTAATATTTATAATCACTTAATTCAGTGCAGTTATCTGGATATCTGTTTTCAGAATAAGAATTATTGTACATGGATCATTTCTTGATAAAATTGGAATACATTATTTTTAAAATGTTACTCTTACCTTTATTCAGTTGAACTTCGGAGAATAACAGTGTGATCTGTAATATCATCACTATTTTGTATTATAATCATCATTTATTATTCTTCCCATCTTGAAATAATTTATGTATTTTTCCGATAGCTCTTTTCCCGCACACAAGCCTTGGCCTATTTGGGTTTTATCATAAACTGGTATTCAATATATATATATATATATTTTTTAATAACATCGAAACTTGATACAAAATCATTATTCCCCAACTAAAACTATAGATGCCTGAAATTAATTGCTATTATTATTATTATTATTAATATAATAATATTATTGCTTTTCAAATTATTATTTTGTCAAAAACTTTTTAGAGATGAATAACATCGATATTTGATTCTGTTCCATTGACTAATAAAAATAGTGAAGATTTTTCTCCGGGCAATATGTTTGATTCACATATTCTAACTAAATATCAATTGATTAATCGATCGATCAAAAGATTATTGTATTGTTTATTTTGGCTTGAGTGATTATTTCACTATTCTGGATTTGTAATCAAGATCGAGAAGAATCTCATCAACTTATAGGGTCCACAAGATTGGTCAGCTGATTTGTGTTTTTCTGACCTGTTTTAAGTTTCGCACAAAATTACAAAAAAAAAAACCATAAAAACAAAGCCCATTTTTTTCGGTATATGGAATAGAAATCTTTGCTACGCTCATCTAATCTAGATCGAAGAGAATGTTATTGACTTATTGGTCCACGAGACACGTGCCTTCAATCAAAAGGAACCAAATATCTTCTAGGAATGTAGTTATTCTAATCCTTTCTAAAAACCTTCTTATACAATATCTACTTTTCTAACACATCATGTCGCAAAAACATTGTCCATTTGCCAAATCTTCTTAAGAGTGCATGAAGTTGATCTAGCTGTATTTTAGTATTCTATAATGAAATGTTTTGAGCGGGATGAGATATCAAAATATAATCGGAGAGAAATGCAGATATTTTCAATAACGTCAAAATGACGTGAAGTAATCGCTTTTATATCATATTAATTTTTTTTTTTTTTCAAATAACTTTTTCGAATATTTCTTTCCTCTTTTTTTTAATATTTCGTTCTTTCCCTCTTATTATTCTAAATAAGTAATCCATTAAAATATTCAATTTTCTAGATTATGGCCCGATATATTATTATTATTTTTTTCATCGAACACTTTTGTATTGTCATTCTGCTTTATTTATCAATATGTTATTTCCATTCTTATATTATTCTGTCTCTAATGGGCAACCTTTTGTTAGGCAGAGACTTCATTTTTCATTAATGAAGTATTTATATATATATATATATATATATATATATATATATATATATATATATATATATATACATATATATATATATATATATATATATATATATATATATATATATATATATATATATATATATATATATATCAATCTTGGACTCTAATAATTTTTACAGATACACAGATGAACAATATGTTTGTATTGCTGTATATCGGTCAAAATAGTGAGTTGAATAGTATATTTATTCTCATCTTATCTCATTCATTATTTTTGTCCACACAACTTTAAATAAAATGTGATATGTACATAATTTTAAATGGAAGTATATGGACAGTCAAATTAAATTGAAATTCATCACAAAGTTGGGCGTCGCAGTGGACACATTAAAAAAACATGGTAGTAAATTTTGACTGGCAAATTGTCCTTACCCCATGACCTAGCCTGACAAATTCCCCCCTTCCCTGAAACAGGTGCTTGTGAAATTGTCCGTACACCCAAAAATATATAGGTAGTCTTATTCTATGTAAGTCACTAATATTATAATTGAATTGCTCAAAGTCGTCAAATTCGTACAAATATGGTTATGAACGCGTTCAAATATTCCGCATTTTTATAAATACACTTCTTTTAATACATTTTTCAAATCTTGTTCTGTGTTGATGTCCCTGATAAAATTTGGCAATTCGTTGAACATTATAACACCTTTATATTTCACTTCATATTTCCTCATACCATCTTGAAGGTATTAAATATAACTGTTTTTTCCCCGCATTTGAATGTCGCTATCTCATACCGTTCAAAAGTTATCACAAATAACTGATATTTTGCACTCCCATAGACTCTTAATGGACTAAAAAACAAAACAAAATCATCAAACTTTAAAATAATCAGACAATAAATTAATTCGTTTTTTGTAACCTTTCACGGTGACATATTTCACTATTTTATTTGTAAACCATTTTCAATGACAGTTTATTTGGACGATCAGTCAAGGTCGAATAATAAATATAAATAAGAAACAAAGTGATATGAAATATTTGAAGAATTCAAATAGTAAACGACAACTGTACAATAACTATATTCTTGAAGGCAACGACTTTAAATTTAGTTTTCATTCATATGATTTGAGTGTATGGATGTCAACTGATTCAAATAGAAAAAACTAGGAAGATTTATTTTTAAATTATTCCCAATAACATGATGAACTCTTCACTCGAATTTATTGGTTATCAATTAAAGCTAAAAGAAGGTAGGATCGTTTGGACGGGGCACCACAATGGTGATAGTATCACTCAAAATATCAGTGAACAAAAACAAGTTAATTGTAACTAACATTCGAATACATTTTAATGCATGTGTAATGTATTACTTTTTATTTTTTTATCATGTAGCGGTTTTTCATTTGAGACTATATGTAGGACAAGGTGGGTTTTTTGGATGAGGCACTAAAAGGGTTATATATATATATATATATATATATATATATATATATATATATATATATATATATATATACATATATATGAATATATATATATATATATATATATATATATATATATATATATATATATATATATATATATATATATGTATATATATAAATAATATATATATGAATATTCATATATATATATAAATATATATATATATATATATATATATATATATATATATATAAATATATATATATATATATATATATATATATATATATATATATATATATATGTATATATATGTATATAATCTATATATATATATATATATATATATATATATATATATATATATATATATATTCATATATATGTATATATATATATATATATATATATATATATATATATATATATATATATATATATATATATACATATATATATATATATATATATATATATATATATATATATATATATATATATATATATATATATATATATATATATATATATATCATAGTATATATGATGTAGTTATGTTGGTATGTTTGCTTATTATTAATTTTCTTTGTTTTGTCACTAATTGGAAATAAGTACTCAATCTTTTTGTTTCGCTTCACCATTTTGGTTCTCAAGATATGCATTCTCATATCACCTATTCCTATCAAAACCTACCCATTCGAGGTCATTGTTGTTTGATTCATATTTATTTTTTCCTCTTTCCCACACACAAGCTTCGGCTTATGTGGGTATCATTATTTTTTAAAAGATCAAATAACCAACTCATTTCATTCTAATTATTACAACTTATTATTTTTCATTAATTCCACTGATTGTTCTCATTACATTCGAGTTTAATGTGATAATTGGAGAATCTTTCATATTTAGTTTTGGATATTACCGTATTTGTAATTTATAATTCTGTTAAAAACGAGTGTTTTGTCATAGGCCTCCATTGAAAAATGTTCAATGAAAAAAAATAGTATTGTATTTCCTTATGCATATATTTTATTGTTGTATAGTGTAACATATATCTGGTTTATTATATTTTATCATTCACTGCTACTTTAGAATATATAGATGAAGTTTTGGGGTGTTTGTCTAGGATACTTATAGAATTGATGTTGAGTTCTTAACTTTTTATATTTATTGTTCAGAGTTGCTCGTCAGTCAACAAATACATTTTTTCATTCTTTCACTCTCTAAAGTTTAAATTCTCTTCAACGAGCTTAATAAAACTTCATAATATATGTATTTTCTTTTTCGATATTGTCGTAAATTATTTCTTCCTGAAGTAGATATTATTAGCTCCAATAATTCTATCAATCAATAGGTATAAGCATTCGAGGATTATTATTATTGTATTGAAGATTTGATATTCATCGATATTTTACCTTATCTCCTCATAATCCTCAACCTAAATTGTGTAACTATAACTTTAGGTCAAGTTTTAATCACTATTGAAAAATTACAATTCAAATTAATTCAATAGTCATGATTGCTATAGGGACTCGATGCTTTACTCAATTTACGTATTTAATGAAATTTTGATAATTATTTATTATGATGAATTTATCAAAATAAATAACATAATATATTGTGATTATGATAGCATGATTACAGATTCAAGGTTATATGAGATAGTTCTATATGACGTGGGAATGGAATGAATTGGAAGAAGATATTAGGAATATTTTTTTTTTATTTTTTTTTTTAATAACATCGAAACTTGATAAAAAATCATTGTTCCCCAATTAAGGCTTTGGATGAAAAATATAAATATAAAGATAAGAATATAACGAAGATCAGAGAGAACTAAGAAAAAATAACAATCTTCAATTTTATTTAATATGTTTGTTTGTTTTTCTTCTATTTCATGAGAGTAATCATTACCACCTATTTTAAAACAATCTTTGATAAGTGAATTGAATACAAATACAAAAATAGCTAAGTTAGCAATCTGATCTCTATCAAACTGAAGCTTTGATATTCAAGTGTGGCCCAGTTGTTATATTGAGCTACGTGATTTGTTCAACATATTATTTTCTCGCTTGTGTTTCATCTGATTTCTCAATATTGTATGATTTACTCACCATTTAATCATTTGTCATCATTCCAACGAATATCGATAGTGTTACTATTATTCTCACCATATAGCACATAATGATTGAAATAAAGAATGTATACAACAATCACAGAGCTTCAAAACGCCGGCAATGATTCAATAATTTAAGAATTGAGGTGTTTGTTCAACTTTTGAGTGGACTTTCAATCATATATATATATATATATATATATATATATATATATATATATATATATATATATATATATATATATATATATATAGTGATTTATATATATATATATATATATATACATATATATATATATATATATATATATATATATATATATATATATATATATATTTATATATGATATATATATATATATATATATATATATATATATATATATATATATAAATATATATACATATATATATATATATATATATATATATATATATATATATATGTATATATACATATATATATATATATATATATATATATATATATAATATATATATATATATATATATATATATATATATATATATTTATATATGATATATATATATATATATATATATATATATATATATATATATATATATATATATATATATATAAATATATATACATATATATATATATATATATATATATATATATATATATATATATATTTATGTATATATACATATATATATATATATATATATATATATATATATATATATAAATATATATATATATATATATATATATATATATATATATATATATATATATATATATATATATATATATATATATATATATATATACACATACTCTCATTTCATCACGCATGTGCTGCGTTTTCAAAAGTGACTCATACATACTTCTCATATCAATTATACTCTGATATGAATATCAATGATGAAGTATTAAACATATTGGTACCAGATTGTTATCTTATAACACCTACTGTCGGTGACTTGTTGAATGTGTATACATTATCATTGCCAGAGGAACAATTGACGACTAGAAATAGGCGTGGCTTCACCAGTCAGCCAGTTGGATCTATATCATTTGTAGTCATTTGAAGATACTCTCATTGGATATTTGATTTTGACTACACTTCTAACAGCCCTGTTGATTGGACGGTATGATTTGTGACGTCAAGGGGGCGGAGACTGCGAGTCGTCATTTGATATGAATATGTGTTTACAGTAATCACTCACAATCTTTTGTTGGATAATCATGACGCTACTGGATGACCCAAATAATATTCAATCATTATCATATCAATCGATTCAATTTTTCAATAAAAAAAAACTAGTAATTCCACTTCAAGTACCGCGGTCATTGAGATAGCAAATAAAAATCAACAAATAAAAACTATAGATAACGTTTTTTTTCCAAGTCTCAATCAATTATTATAACAAATACAATATCGAGTGTATAACATTCGTCATAGCGTCATAACACGAAACTACCAACCGATAACGGTATTTATTGTCTCGACCGTCTCGATTCAGTATAGTGAAAACTGTTTGTGCGAAAGTTATGTACAGCACTTTCCATAAACATATTAACTATTCAATAATTGAACATTTAATTAAATATATATATAAAATGAATTTATATTATTTCAAAATATCATCACCGTTGAATATATATTTCTACAATTTTATCGAATTAAAAAAAATATATATTCAAAACAACACCAGATGAATAATATTAAAAAATGTATATATATAGTTCATAACTGTACACACAGGCTCGATCGGATGTTTTCATTCATACGTGAGTATTGACGGTCGTGAGTTTCGAACATTCAATCGCGATAGCCGGCAGGTAAAGCAAGAGGTGTCAATCAAGAATATAGTCCAGTCGATGTGCCAACGTGATACGAGACGGTAGTGTCATATTTCACACCTATAATCAAACTTGTTGTTAGTGAATCACTTTGTAAACGCCTCTTTAACCCACAGTAATATTGCGGAATACTTTTTATTATTTACAACAAACACAAAACAAAATCACAAATATGTTAAGTTGAATATATATTTTCATCGAAATTTTAGTTCATTTTGATATTTTGAATGATTTTGTATATATATAATACAGTGTGATTTTTTTTAATATATACATAAATATATGAAAGCCATCTATAAAATTAATTTCCGAAATATAAATATCGATAAACCCGCAATACAAATTCGAGTTTTTTTCCGTGTCAAGTGACCAACTCAAATAAAGTGATTTCAGTGAATTATTTACGGAATATCCTAAAACTACAATTTATTTATTGATGTCTTGAAATTATTCGTAGGAAGTGACGCACATAGTTCACATTTTATCACTAAAAACTATACACTAAAGTGAAATTGGCACAATTGAAAGTGTTTAATTAAAGAGATAACCTTATCACTCTATCAACGTAGAACATTGTAAGTAAAACCGGCTTAGGCTGTGATTAGTTGAATTATTATTGTCTGCTCATTTATCATTGAAACAATATACAGTGTTGAAGATAAAAATTAATAATTATCTCAGAATAGGAATTCCCAGACTCAATCATATTTTGTTATTATTGTTATTTTATTCTGCCAATTAAAAAATTATTCAATTACCGGTTCATATTCAAGTATTACTACAATAACTCATGTAAAATACCCAACGAATGTAATCGTAACACAAGACTCGGAACGTTAGAGTTATACAAAATTCCTGCCTATAATAACAAACATGGGAAACGGCGTTTAGATTATGCGACACCTATATTATTCAACGAAATACCTCTCAGTCTGAGAAAGTTAGAAAAATATCAACATGTTAAAACAGAAATTAGAAAATGGTTAATTAATTATACTAATTCTGAAAATGATTGATCCAATTGTGCAGTGGGATACACTTATTACTTATTGAATTATTCTTGTGCATCAACTTTTTATGTCTCTAGCTGTGTGGATATGATTTGTATTCTTGATGTATAATGATATAATAATTTTTCAATTTCATGTCCACATATATATGGGATATACATATATTCGATTTTGTATTCCATAACTATTGAAAAGTTTTCATTCATTTTTTCCTTGTCCAAGCTATTAATTTCATTCATCATCCCACAGATGAGCCTTCTTGGCTTTGTGAAAGAGCGTATTAATTAATCTTGTATGTATGTATTATTTGAATCTAATAAAAAAAAAAAAAAAAAAAATTATAGCTTGGGAGATCGAAAAAAGGAAAGTTAGTGGAACTAAATTATATTGAATCATTTTTTTTATCAACATGGAAAAATTGACACAAAAAAAGTAATTGTTACTAATTTGAGTTATTAATGGCTATAGGTAGGATCTAAAAAGCACTAGAAGGCATTAAAAAAAAAAATTTCAATGCTACAACAATAAGAAAACAAATAATTTCATTGAGACTTATTAAAAAAACTATAGATTGTTAGTTAGTCATATATAGTTATAAGTTATATAGTTATAGATAGTTATAGTATGGATAACATCAAGTAAATTTAGCTGGGTATCAGTTTTTAAGTGATAATTTCAGAACTGAAAGAGATGTCAACATAATAGGTATAATAGAAAAAAAACAGATTTCTTTAATACTTCCAAAATGATCGGAAATGGAATTATAGTAACCATGGATACTATAATTTTCATAGGTGCATCTGATCAACACACGTGTTTTCAGCTGTATAGGCTTATATGTGAAAATGATGTAATATGAGGTAAATAGTTTTTACTCATACCATTTGGAAGGTATTGGAAATATATTTGTTTCTTATGGATTAGAATTTTGATATCTCATATACCGTTCGAACCTTGGAATAAAAAAAACTGATTTTCGCTACATCCACTCCCAGTTCTATATATGGTTGGAAAAAAGATTCAAAATGTATTATTTGTGATAATTCAATATGAATAGTTTGATCAAAATAATCACTCATTGAAATATTTTAATTTTCAAATCAAATCTTCCTTGTGATCGTTCCCCGCATATAACATATATACAGGTTACTTCATATTCATCAAATACCTACATATTCATACCCCCAAATAACCTCAATGTTGGTGGGGTTGTTGAGCAGACAACAATCACGTCTTATTGGATGAGCGTGAGAGAATACTCAATTTAAAGGTATACTTGAATATTTTTTTTATCCTGGCTCAAACGAATGAAGGTCAAACAGAAACGCAAACTTCAATATTAACTTCGAATGCCTAAATTACATCATCTATTCAGATATTTGTGTACCATGCTTGAATAATTCACTTCAAATTTTTATTTTTAAAAATAAAATCGAAACTTGATATACAAGATCATTGTTCCCACTTCCCCAATCAAGGCTATGAATGAAAGGTAGGATCGTTAGGAACGGGCATCACAAGGGCGATCTTAACACTCCAAAAACAATTTAAAATTTCGAGAGAGGGAATTTGAGAGTTTTCTGTGGATTGGTTTTTAATTAGTATCAGTATTTTTTTTTTAAATTAGAAATCATAGTATTTTTCATTATGATTGTTTAATTTTGCTATTTAGTTTAAGGCCTTGCCACCGCGTTTTTGTGCATCTGTAAGTGTAAACGATAAATAAATAAATAGATAAATAAAATACATCAATATTTTGAAAGTTCTCGGAAGAATAGGCCCAACTCAATGTATTTTTTTTATTGTTTTTTTTATGCTCCATTTTTACAAACTCTCAGCCAAATATTCTGTTGACTTTTAGCTAAGAAAGGGAAATAACATACGTATCAATTGGTGTCAACTAATCCGCCAACTATCACTTAATCCACTAACTATTGGGTTGTCAAATCGGACAAGAATGATACGGTACATAATATCAATATGCAAATGAGGCTTTGCACGTATTTGATGACGTTGGGGGAATCTCCCAATACCAAATACCTCATGCGACATACATACCAAAGTTTTACACAATTCGTATCAGCCGTTTTGAAAAATGAAAGTTTTAATGCAGTATATGATCCTAATTCATGATCAAAATTATATATGAGCCTTTAACTATTATATATATATATATATATATATATATATATATATATATATATATATATATATATATATATATATATATATATATATATATATATATATATATATATATATATATATATATATATATATATATTTCGGCCATTATATTAGCCATTGAATAATATATATATATATATATATATATATATATATATATATATATATTTCGGTCATTATATTAGCCATTGAATAATATATATATATATATATATATATATATATATATATATATATATATATATATATATATATATATATGTATATATATTTCGGCCATTATATTAGCCATTGAATAATATATATATATATATATATATATTTATATATATATATATATATATATATATATGTATATATATTTATACATTTCTTTAGGTTTCTTGTGTAGAAATAGAACCAAACTCAAACAAATTAGTTTAAAAGCCAACGTTTCATGTTCATTTCAAAACATATTATCAAGGCAAATTCTATCTCCTAATAAACTAGCTAATAAACTAGTTCATTAGGAGATTTAATTTGCCTTGATAATATGTTTCGAAATAAACATGAAACGTTGGCTTTTAAACTAATTTGTTTGAGTTTGGTTTTATTTCTACACAAGAAACCTAAAGAAATGTATGAATATAATAATGCTTGTGAAAACTCTTTTTTCATACCCACATATACATATATATATATATATATATATATATATATATATATATATATATATATATATATATTTATATATGTATATATATATATATATATATATATATATATATATATATATATATATATTTTTTTTGTTGACACAAAAAAGGTTAATGAACACACACACGTGCTCAAGAGGCATGATACAAAGCCTAATAAAGGCTTATCTGTGGGTTACTACATTATTAACTAATAGTTTTCATTATAAGATCATTGCATTATTACCTGATCATAATAATACTATCATCATAGTTAAAATTCGATTTCGATTATGATTATATTTGGAATTCGATTACAATTCAATTGAGTCAATTGAAAAAAATCGGATATTACCAATTAGAGTGCGTAACGATCATCATAACCAACAGACACATCTATTAGAGGTATTGCATTATTAGTTTCAATATTAAGGTGTGTGTATATACTGTTTCCTCAGAGTCCATATACAAATCTCGCTCATTTTACATTGCACATGCATGTACAGCGTTTCTCCAGTTATCTATGTCGAGCTGGAACTTATAATTTGTTATCAGTCAATTTATAATTGAGAGTTATTCGGGTAATTAAGCAGTGAATGATTAGTTTCAGAATCAAGGTGTGTGTATACGGTTTTCCAGTGGGCTTACAGTCCATATAAATATGTCGCTCATCTCACATTGCACATGCATATACAGCGTTTTCTTAGTTATCTATGTTGATCTGGAACATAATTTGTTATCAATTAATTGGTGATTAAGAGCTGTTCAGGTAAGCAGTGAATGATTAGTTTCAGAATCAAGGTGTGTGTACATGGTTTTTCAGTAGGCTTACAGTCCATATAAATATCTCGCTCATCTCACATTGCACACGCATATACAGCGTTTTCTTAGTTGTCTATGTTGATCTGGAACATAATTTGTTATCAATTAATTGGTGATTAAGAGCTGTTCAGGTAAGCAGTGAATGATTAGTTTCAAAATCAAGGTGTGTGTATACGGTTTCAGTTCAATTTCAATTTCAACATGTTTTTTATTCTCATTAAACAATTACATGACAAATATGAAATAGAATAACAATACATGGAGATAATAACAAAATAAATTCCATCCAAATATAACGGTAAAATAAGAAAAATAAAGAACTGCCATAGTGCGAAATAAGTTTATTAATAATAATTAATAAGAAGCCCGCATAAGAACGAATTCTTTCCCAGTCATATTTCGCTCATCTTATATGGCACACGCATGTGCAGCGTTTTCCTAGTTATCTATGTTGAGCTCGAACCCATCAGTTGTTATCAGTTAATTGGTAATAATCACCTATGTTTTATGATTTATTGTTAATGGTTTGTCGACTTGGAATTGTTATAACACTTATGATTGTGTGCATTTGTGAACATTTAATCGTGAACATGGATTCGATATTTAATTACACATTATGCAACTTGAAAATACACTGTTTTCGCAGCTGCAGGCAGTAAAAGTAGCAATGTTGTATAGTAATTTTTTGTAGGCATCAGAACAAAATATTTAGGACTATAACTAACAAATATTTCAAATATTTATCTAATTATTACTTTCTATTTATTTTTAATTTTATTCACATTGGGTTTAACGACGCACTGTTTTGACGACTACGATATATTGGTGTCGGTGAATGATTATATGAGATGATGGGATGGTGAGATGGAAGGTTATTTTATTGAGTGTTCTTGGATAGTGGGAAGGAGTCGGTCGTGACCTGTTGTTAAGGAACCATCCCAGTATTGACCTGAACAACAAGGGAAAACCACGGAAAAAACCCTGTCAGGATGGGAATCGAGCCCATGTCTCTTGAATGACGGTTCAATGTTCTAACCATTCGGCCATACGCCTCAATATTTTTTTATAAATTATATTTTTATGAATTTATAATAATTTCCTCTATTTTAATCATGTATTGAAAAAATTCCTGTCAGGATGGTCGATCATGGCGGGAATCGAGCCCAGGTCGATCTCTTGAATGACGGTTCAATGTACTTACCACTCGGCCACACGTCTCAGTATTACTTTCTAAATTATATTTTTTATGAATTAATAATAATTGTCTCTATTTCAATCATATTGAGAAAAATTTGTACCGAGTCATTGTTTCGTAATTGAGGCTGTATTGATGATAAGGTAGGATAGTTCGGAAGGGGAACAACAAGGATAATCTGAATATTCCAAACGGAATAATTATTCATGATTTGACTCATTCAACAAATTGTGAATTAATACAAACTGAGTTCAGCTCAGGAATTATCAACAATGCCATAATTGTGTGTTGCGGAAAATATAACTTCGGATTTTTCTTCGATGTCTCGATTCTATTCTGATTATATATATATTTATATATATATATATATATATATATATATATATATATATATATATATATATATATATATATATATGTATATATATATATATATATATATATATATATATATATATATATTTATATATATATATATATATATATATATATATATATATATATATATATATATATATATATATATATATATATATATATGTATATATATATATATATATATATATATATATATATATATATTTATATATATATATATATATATATATATATATATATATATATATATATATATATATATATATATGTATATATATATATATATATATATATATATATATATATATATATATATATATACATATATATATATGTATATGTATATATATATATATATATATATATATATATATATATATATATATATATATATATATATATATATATATATATATATGTATATATATATATATTCCGGTATTTTTTTTAAATTATCCCATTGAATTTCAATTCTACTCAGGAACTATATTTTCGTTCATTCCCATCAAAAGTTGATACAAAATCATTGTTTCCCAATCAAGGCTATGTAAGAAAGTAGGATCGTTCGAACGGAATTACCACAAGGGCGATCTTACCAACCGATTTCATTCTCATTTTATACAAAAAACAATGAACTTTGACATCAGGGTTGCGCTGTCTGTGACCATATTTTTCTATCGCAGATGAAAGTCTTTCAGTTTTCAAAAGTCCGGAACACATTATAAGTAGAAACCATTTTAGTGATATATCCGGACATTACCAGCATTGGTATTAAGAGTAAACAAAAACACGAATAAAAACAACACAAAAACACACGAATGTTGATGATATCTTCCAGTTTGAACTAAGTCTCTTAGGCACAGTATTACCAAGTCCAGTTAGTATTTATCTGAGAGTTAGTGAAAACAAATAGCAAGGGTAACCATGGTGATAACAAGTTTGAACTGTCAGGTAAAGGCTAACTAGACTTCGTAATACTGGGTATTAGACAATGTTAACTTCTTTCCATTGAAAGTTAGGGGCGCCATAAAGCGTAAACCAGAGTAAAATCGTCTCGGTTGTGTGACATGGGTTTTGGGGTTATTTCCAATGAAATGTGGTTAGGGTTCAGTTAAGGTTGGTCACTCAAACCCATGTTACACAACCAAGTCGAATTCATTCCGGTATACGTTCATCAGGCCGGCACAACTCGCTTCATGTGATCCGGGAGGTGAAGGGGCATATCGGGCCTGGTTCGATCCCCGCCACTGTCCATCTTTACAGTTTTTTTTTCGTGGTTTCCCTCAGTAGAGTCTAGGATGATGCCGGGATGGTTCCTACAATATAGGCTACGACTCCTTTCTTCCCACTATCTTCACCAACACCTAAGAAACCTTCATCTCATCATCCCATCATCTCATCAATCATTATTTCGACGCCAATATATCTTAGTTATCAATATAGTGAGTTGTTAAAATCCAGTATTAAAAAGTTACGTTCCTCAGGCTCCATAGTTCATCACCATACAATAAAAAAATGATTGAAAAATCCTAAAATGATACTAATAATATTTTGTAGTTTCAGATATTAAATGGACGCAACCGAAAAGCCGAAAGACGTTGGATTGACAGAGAAGAAAGATGTGTCATCGACTGAGCCCGAGGTACTCGAACGTGCCGCTTGGGGCAGTCCCATCGAGTTTGTCCTCTCTTGCCTAAATTACGCTGTTGGACTCGGAAATGTGTGGCGTTTTCCTTATCTTGTTTATAGAAATGGCGGAGGTAAGATTGAATATACAGTAATACATTTGAAATTCAGATTGTTTTGGTTATTATCATTTAAATTTGGCACAGTGTCATTGCTTGCTCATAAGGCTGTAAGAATGTCAAGGTAGAGACAATTGGACGGGGAACAATATGGGGGATTACCACATTGTTGGTCTTACCAGAGGATGTTTACGATTATCATTTTGAATTTATTCACTCACATAGTCGACACGCTTACACATGTCCACATGATTCATAATGTAGGCAGATGACAGAAAAAAAAAATATATATTACACTAGGCTAACTAAATAATTCTCCATTTAGAATCACGAATGTATAATGACGGACCATAGAGTTGTATATAGTACTGGGAAATGAGTTATGTGTTGCCGCGTTGATGAATGAGCTAGAACATATGCAACTTGTCTTTGGATTGGTTGTTATATATATATATATATACCTTGAGATCCAAACCATTACATCACTGCCATCTTATGTCATAATTAATTCTTATGATAATAAGAATTAATCTTCAATCACTATTTAATATATTTTTTTAGCAAGGTTTTTTTTTATTATCAAAAATACATATATTAAATACTATAGACCCGCAAAGTCGAAAATTTTAACTTGTCTGCGGGTCTATTAACATTTTTAGTACAACAAATTATATAACTTAATTCAGTTGTCTGGATGATATATAAATACATAGACATAAATATAACACACATACATGTACATAATCAAAAAGTGAATCAAATTCAACTCAATAATAAATTCCTTCATGAATTAAACAAAACAGAGAAATTTTATCCACTAAATAGCAGAAAATAATGTTAAACTTCCTCAAAAATCATGTTACATGATATATACTTCTTTAAAGTCTAACACCCGTTTGGTCAGCAGAGTCAAAAAGTAATTTTGAAATTAATTCTACATTGGGGAAATTTGAGTCAAGCTTTATTGAACATGTGTATTCTTGAATTGCGATTACTTCAGAAACACTGTCATAATTTTTGGGCCAAAGTTACAGCGCTTTAATCAAATATTAAATTGCTATTTTGACTTCATTTTGGTGAAAAATCAACTATTTTTCCTCTCAAAATGAGTGTGATTCATAAATGAGAACGGGTACCTGTATTTATTTTTGCATAATTCCATTTGTAACATCTTCATCTACAATGAAACAAGTTTTTTGATTGAATGTCATTCCTTTCAGTATATTTTAATGATCTGTTGAATGATAAAAACGCATGAAATTTGAAGGTTGCGGGTTGAATGATAGGGAAACATCCAGTATTTGAAGTGATATAAATCAAAATCTATCCCGGTTAGCCTATCATCTCTTCAAATATTATTATCGAGCACATCAAAACAAATCGACTGACAAAGAATCATAATTTTTTCATGACCATGAGGTATTGGAGGTTAGACCTTAATTCGGTTTTTACTTGAAACATTTTTTGGAAACTAAAAAATTCAGAACGAATTTTATTAAATCAATGAGGGATTACAAATATTTTTTCCTGTTTGCCATACGAATTAGTGGTTCGATTAAATAATCGGCTTCATTTTGATAGTTTCCAATAATTGGTGATACCTGTTGCTTGGATTTAATTGGTATCTTGATAGCTTCGAGTGATTTACAAAAATTACATTATACATTTCTTTACATCAAAACGGCTCATCCGATTTGAGTGGAAATTCGGAATAATGTGTATCATCAACCTATTATATTGAAATTCCCCGAGAATTTGAATTCTCTCGCAGGAAATATTTTTGACAATTTTTTTCCCCTAGATTATTCTTACGGGATTTTTGAAAACTTTGAAATGAGTTTTCTCAGAAGTGGTTGAACCGATTGCGCCTAAAAACTATAAAGTATCGAACTTGACGAGGATACTTGTGTATGCCAAGTTTCAACTAATTTTGAATCTTCGTTTGACTTGTGGAGCGCTAAAAAAAGAACGCACTTTTCTTCTGAGTATGGTGAAATTGAGTCATCGCTACCCTCACACAAATATATACAACTCCATGGACGGACTTAGACCTCAATTGAAACATATTACCGTACCAAGATACGTTACACCTGCAGTCGATAGCGACATATGCTCGTTCCAATCTCGGCGGCCATATTGTACATTTAAAAAATATAATCTTAGAACGGCATTCTATATTATCACTAATATATGTTGTTTTTTTTAATAACATGAAACTTGATACAAAATCATTGTTCCCCAATTAAGGCTATGGATGGAAGATAGGATCGTTTGGACGGGGCACCACAAGGGTGATCTCACCACCCCATTTTGATTATTTAAAACTAATGAACTTCAACACCAAAAAACTAATAATATAACTAATAATTAACTAATATATGTCAAATATTTCTCGTTCGTGATGAAGAAAATATTCATCCTCGAAATGTCTGAAAAAAAGTCATATTATATTTGATTTTCTTCTCACAATTTACCCCAAAATAGGAGTTGATATTAAAAACACGTGTATTTTATTCCCACAGGAGCCTTTCTCATCCCGTACATCATCATGCTGTTTGCAATGGG
>OZ023335.1:21851783-21864283 GCA_964007535.1 Brachyptera risi | reverse complement strand
TATATAAATATAAATTCAATATATATATATATATACATATCTATCTATATGTATATATATGTATAAATGTATATATATATATATATATATATATATATATATATATATATATATCCATGTATATATATATATATATATATATATATATATATATATATATATATATATATATTCATATATATAAATATATACATATATATATATATATATATATATATATATATATATATATATATATATATATATATATATATATATATATGTATATATGTACATATATATATATATATATATATATATATATATATATATATATATATATAAATATAAATTCAATATATATATATATATATATATATATATATATATATATATATATATATATATATATATATATATATATATATATATATATATATATATATATATATATATATATATATATATATATATATATATATATATATATATATATATATATATATATATATATATATATATATATGAACATACTGATGTATACTGATTAAATAATCTTTTTTTGGACTGAGTCCAAACCACATAAATACTCGCAAACGTATCACTTTTGTTGCTTGCTCATACGCCATATATGTGGCTATACCTCACGGTAAAACCCCCCAACCCGTTATGCCTTTTTATTATTCAACTGTAAATTTCCTCAATGAAACGCCGCAAGGAACAGGATTAAAACACTCTTCAGTAGCGACTAAATTCATATGTAGGTGACGGATATTGTTCAATCACACAATAATGTATAACCTGAATTTATTTTAAACGGGTAAATAAATCTTTTTGTTCCAGTTATGGAATTTGACGAATATTCAATATTGTGTTTCGTTTGCTCAACGGCCTCTCTAACAGCTGGGTGTATGTGGTTATGAATGAACTGGTTATTATCAAATAATGTTTGCAAAAACTTATCTATTATGCAAGATTTGAACCCATGCACCTCCGACTTGGCTGCAATTTATATCGAATTGTTAGAAAGCTGATATAAAGTTTAATTTATTCAAAATAAAAATCTAATAGTTCCATGAGATTAACTGATGATTAGTATTGAGGAAATATTCGAAAATTAGTGTGTCATCATTTGGTTACGTCTACTATTTATGTATCTTAACTGGTAGTTGATCAATTATTATTTGATCATCAGTTAGGAAAACCGACTTTGCCATTCATGGATATTACTTTTTTGGTTCTCGAATTTGATGTTACGGGTGAACTTTCTGGTACAAAGTAGAATGATTATGGGGAAAAAATGAAGGTCTATTTAAAGGTCTATTGATGGATGATATTGGAGATATAATTGGTTTAGTAATACTTTATCAATACCTCTGCACGTTTTGAATATCCAGTTTATATTGTCATAATTGATTATGTTATATAAAACAATGCTCAAATTGATAACTACAGAAAATGATCAACTAATTTATGTGGATGGTTTCTGAATAACGAAATTGACATAACATATTTCGAAGAAAGTGCAAAAATATATAATATAGACCATACATCCTCTTTTGAGACTGAATTTCCGCAATTACATTATTCAAAATATCGGGCATAGTACCTCTTGCTCTGAAAACAGCTCAGTGATATTCGTGTTGAATAGGTAATATATTTCTTCAAATAGTAACTGATAAAACGCCATATGTGCGTTGTTAGACGAGTGGATAGTTAATAGTATGTCGAGATTTTTTTGCCAAACTTTTGCCTACATTCGCCAATTGGGTGACATTCAAGTTATAAATGGGTAAAAACTGCTTCGAGTGGTACCAATTTAGCACATTTTATGTTTTTTCTTCAAAATGACTCACCCGATCAAGCTGAGAATTTCCAGAAATGTGTATCAAGATGTTATTCAACTTCACACACAATTTAATTCTTTTTGGAAAATATTTTTTTCTCCGCTGTGTTATTCTAATGAGTATTTATGAAATATCTAAAATTCATAAAAATAAAAGTTACCACTCGATAATGCCACAAAACTATACAGGATCTAAGTTAGATGAGGAACCATGATAAAAAAAAGTTTGAAGTTGATAGCTGTAGCCGTTTGACTCGTGGAGAACCGACAAAAAAACATAAAAACGAACACCAATTTTTTTGAGTATGTCAAATTGAATCCTCACTAAAGCTCGTCTAATAAAACTATTCAAACCAACATAAAATAACTTGTTCTACTTCAAACAGAACTGAATCATCTCTTTCTAGTCAACATAATAATCTCTCACTCAGGATGATTTATAGTTCTTATTTTAAAATGCTTTTCCTCATTCAACTTTCCTCCTACTTTATTGATACAATATAATGATAATCGATTAAAAAATATCCGCATTTATAGCAATAACAACCTGTTTCCTTCGTATCAGAATCATCAGGTTTACTATTTACGTGTATGTATGAAATAAACACAATCACATGCTGACCTTGGTTCGACTCCAGCCACGAGCATTGCATGCAATCGTGACAGATAAAAACAGGAAGTGATACAACTATTGTTGATGTGAAGTTGAATGATATACTATAGGCCTATCTACATTCTCGAGCATGTGGTTTAATTATAATGATAATTATTATAATAAAAACAATAATATCGTTCATTTCGTCATCATACCTATCACATAATGATTGATTTTTTTCTAGTTGACAGAAGTTATTAGTAATTAAGATATGCATATTAAAAACAACTTTTCTATATGCGTTGAGGAAGAATAGATGATAATAAATCGAATTAAAATTCGTTTATACAAGCTGTTTTATTCATGTATTCATTTATTTATTCATTATGAGCTATATTTGGCAGTATAAATTTATTCATATATATATATATATATATATATATATATATATATATATATATATATATATATATATATATATATATTTATATATATTCATATATATATCTATCTATCTCTCTCTCTCTCCCTCTCTCTCTCTATCTCTCTCTCTCTCTCTCTCTCTCTCTCAATCACGTATTACTACCGCGTCAGGGTTCGAGTTTGTTCTAGAACCAATGACGCGTGGATCGTCTTTCACACATCCCCAGTCACTCCTGTCACCACGTCAATCTTTGCTCGTTCCTCTTCCCCTTCCATGTCCCGCGCTAAGCTCACAAGTCAGCCGACCAATCACGTTCGAGAAACAGCATGACCACTCCATACATACATACATACACAGATCACCGTAACTCTTATAGTGGAATTTGTGTCTTTCAGAATCATCAAGACACTATTACATGAAACCAAAACCATTGTGAAACCATCCTTTAAAGCGACCAAGATTCAACTAAAAAATATGATAAAATGCAAAAAGTATTATAAAATTACCACTCGAGTTTTACCACTCGACGACTCGGTTCAGTTTGGTGCAACTCATAATATGACCAGTGTCCATAACATTGAATGGAGCCGATGTCTTCATTCCTTATCTGACATTCGTTTCATATATAGGCCTACATGTATCTTTATTAAATACTCTGTCATTCATTATACAATGGCTGCCATAATTGCCACATAATAATTGATCAATGGACAATGATTGAAAGAATGGTACTGGATCAAGAAAAAGTAACTGATTTCAAAATAGCAGATAGAAAGCTAAAGATATGAGGTACCATAATAAGAAATGTGCTATAAACTATAATAAGCCTGACTATAATGAGCTATACGCTATAAACTGAGTCATAACTAAATATGAGAACATATTTAAATATGATAAAGCTATGAGGTACCATAATGAGAAATGTGTTATAAGCCATAATAAGCCAAAGTATAATGAGCTATAAGCTATAAATTGAGCTATAACTAAATATGAGGTGGAAATTGAAAAAAAAAATGTATAAGAAGGGGGAGGAAGAAGAAGGAGGAAGAGATGAAAATTGATTAATTTAATAATTTGATCAATTCAATAATCTGGTTGAAACTTTCCAGCGGCTTATCCTCTTCAATGTTTGTTCAACATAGCTTCTCTTAGATTCGTCACTCGGTGCATTGTTCAGTATTTCCCAAGATGATTCCGATTTCAGTGTTTGTTATAAATAATATTTTTATGTTCTTTCTTTATTTTATGTGTGTTTATAAGTTTTATTGTTTGGACAGCACGTTTGACATGTGTGGAGATAAGGTTTACGAGCAGGTTAATGGAGCGTTTGCCAATGAGGTCTGATGCAATTTGGCCCTGATGATGCCCGGACAAATCCCAGTGAAACGTTGGTCGATTGATGAAGACCTGATCCATGAAAAAAAAAGAGGAAAAAAAAAATATATATATTTATATATATATATATATATATATATATATATATATATATATATATATATATATTTTATATATATATTCATATATATTTTTTATATATATATATATATATATATATATTTATATATATATATATATTATATATATTTATATATTCATATATATATATATATTTATATATATATATATATATATATATATATATATATATATATATATATATATATATATATATATTTACATATATATACATATATATATATATATATATATATATATATATATATATATATATATATATATATATATATATATATATATATATATATATATATATATATATATATATATATATATATGTGTATAAATATAATATATATATATATATATATATATATATATATATATATATATATATATATCCCTATATATATATATCAATAATATCATAATTAGAAATTAGGTGTGAGCCGCCCTCGGTAGCTCGGTCAGCTAAGGCACCGCTTCGGAAACTGAAGTCACTTGTTGGGCGTGGGTTCGAGTCCCGCCTAAGGCATGGATTTTCGTTATAGTCCTTTCACTTATCATCACTTCATAGTTTCATAATCATCTGCTCATTCGTTTTTTTTATTATAAATTGGGTTTTATCGACGAATTATACTGATGGCTACGATCTATTGGCGTCGGAGGATGATGAACGAGATGATGGCATGATAGGTTATTTTTTATTAGGTGTTTTTGTATGGTGGGAAGGAGTCAGTCGTGGCCTGTTGTTAAGGAACCATCTCAGTATCATCCTGAACGACAGAGGGAAACCACAAAAAAACCCTGTCAAAATGGTCGACCATGGCGGGATTCGAACCCTGATCTCCCGAATGACGGTTCAGTGTGTTATCCAATCGGCCACGCGTCTCGGTAATAATCAAATAGGTGTGTATATGTCCGAGTGAACGGGTATCAGCTCCTGTGATTGGTTGTTTTCAATGATATTGTCACGTGATGACGTGTCATGCTATTGTTACGGTAACAATTGGATATTGATTGAAATCGTTTGAATTGATACTATGAAAAAGTTACCGCCTGTCTGGCTGAAGTCTAATCGGATGTGTGTTCGAGTCCCGTTTTTAAGGCGTCACCAGACTCCATGGGGCAATCAGTTCTCATCAGGGTTATTATTCGTGTATTGTAAATGTTTATTATGGATCGACAGTTTTTTTGATGGTATTTCTCTGAACGCTGTGAATCAGTTCTTGGGATTTTTTTTCGAAAATTTTGTTATCAGGAACGTGGTTAGGGGATCCAAAGGGGAGGGGGCGCCCCCCAAATGACATTTGCGCCCCCCAAATAATTCATCCTCCTTTTAAAATATATAATGTTGACCTACGAACATACACACAATAAAATATGATTACTTTCAATATGAATACGTTACACTTCCTTTTTTTTCGATAATGATTCAATTATTAGATTCTAAAACTGCTGGAGAATCACAAAAATCACTTGAAAAATGACCATATTAGAAAAAAAATCGCGAGAATAACTTCGAAAATGTCCTTAATGATTAAACTATTGCAAATAACTTTGGTTGGTGATGTCCATGGTGATTCAATCATTGGACTCCAAAACTGATCGTGAATATCAAAAATCACTTGAAAAGTAACATGGACCTATTTAAAAAAATTCCCTTTTGCTGGGAGAAATCGCAAAAGTATGACTTCGAAAATCTCCATGATGATTAATTTAAAAGACTCAAAAACCACTTGTGAATCGCAAAAATCACTTATAAAATGTCCATATTTTCAACAATCCCCTGCGGGGCTCTGCTGGGGGGAATTCCGCCCCCCAGACTTCCTTTTCGCGCGTGGCAGATCCCCAGCTGGGCGGTCATTTTATTTATGTAACCTGTGCGCCCCCCAATACACAAATCCTGACCACGTCTCTGGTTGTTATTATACGGGGGTACGAATGAGCGGGTGATTATGAAACAACTTACACAAAAACCCATGCGTTATGCGGGACTCGAACCCAGGCCCAAGGTCACTTCAGTTTCTCACACAGTGCGCGTTTTAGTTAACTGAGCTACGGGGACGGTTACTTCATATATCGTGGATATAGGAGTTCTTCCCGGTTTCCCTGATTCTTCTCCGTGAATTGACGACTCGCAGTCTCCGCCCCCTTGACGTCACAAGTCATACCGTCCAATCAGAAGGGCTGTTAGAACTGTGGTCAAATTCAAATATCCAATCGGGGTATCTTGAAATGACCACAAATGATAATAGATACAACTGGCCTACTGGCGAAGTCACGCCCATTTCGAGTCGTCAATTGACAAGCAGTGATGGGTGTGGTTTATTAGTAGGCCACCTATATCTATACGTCATGACTTAATTATGTCGGAATTTGAATACAAAATGATTGGTAATGTGATATTTCCTGTATAAAAACACCTCTTTTGATTGGTTGTAATGTTTAATGAGGTTGTCGTATAGGTTTCCTTGAGGTAATGGAAATTCCATGGAATTTATATATAATGTATAATAATTACTCTGGCTGTATACATTTTCCTTGATTCTAGCTAATTCAAATTTTTTTTTTTTTTTTTAATAACATCGAAACTTGATACAAAATCATTGTTCCCCAATTAAGGCTATGGATGGAAGATGGGATCGTTTGGACGGGGCACCACAAGGGCGATCTTACCACCCCAAAATATTAAAAAATATTAAAACCGAACTAATTCTAGTTTTAGGGGTGAAATACAATTTAATTCTTCGTAATAAGGAGAAAAAAACATTCCATATTTCTATTCACTTCAAGATAATTCATGCTTGTACGTTTTTACTTTGGCCACTTTCATCACAAATCTTTATTTCTTCTCCTACTTATTTAATTATTCGTCTACATTTCTTCGATTAATTATTTATCGATCTTACTCTTTATTATACTGGTATTAATTCACTCACTCTGTAATGGCCTTATTTCGCACTCCATTCTTCACTGTTTTATATAATAAAAGATTGTATATTATTATTATCAATTTCATCATTCATTCCATATGTCGAACCACTTGATACGTGTACAGCATTTAACTATCGTACCGGTATTGTTTTCTGCAAATTTAATCATCACTTCTTTCATTCTTATTGCATCACGCAGACTGGTCAAGGTTATTTAATTCATTAATGCACCCACTTTATTTGTACTAAATTATGTTCGAATCGAATCGACGAGAAAATATAATGTAGATAGTATAGTGTTGGACTTTAAAAACACTTCAATTCATGTTGAAGCACACTTTTTCTGCAAGTTGGTTTTTATATGAAATTGAAAATTATAATTATAATTATTATTATTGATATTAGGTTAACTAGCTGCTATCCAGACATTTCTGGTGTGTGTATTTATGTTTGACAACATAATTAGTTGACCCACAGACAAGTCTGTTATGACTTTGTGGGTATACGATATTTGTATATAATTCATATTTTGTGTAATAAAAAATCTTCTAGAAAAAAAAAATTTAATTTGTATTTGTTGAAGTTCAATATATATACATATATATATATATATATATATATATATATATATATATATATATATATATATATATATATATATATATATATATATATATATATATATATGAATATATATATATATATATATATATATATATATATGTATATATATATGTATATATATATATATATATGTATATATATATATATATATATATATATATATATATATATATATATATATATATATATATATATATAAATATATATATATTTATATATATATATATATATATATATATATATATATATATATATATATATATATATATGTATATATATATAACATTATTTTATATAATTTGCCGTTTGATTTATGTACCTGACTGTACATTGTCAACCAAGTCTACCTTGCCCTAGATCAGTACTGTATTGTGTGGAAGAGAAACCTGTCTCGCTGGCTCGATCTTCACTCAATCTCAACATTTACTGTCAACGTTTATCGTTTATTACAATTTACAAACACGTGATTTTATTAGAAAACACGTTTTGTTCTGAAGTCAGTAAGTGACAAGACGTTTGCGTACAATTACAGCCGATCAAAATGAACTTGTTTTACTACTACTCAAAAGCTTTATGAATTTAGGTTGATGGAAGCGTGTGAAGATGTATCCAATATCTATATATATATTACATATATATATATATATATATATATATATATATATATATATATATATATATATATATATTTATATTTATATATATATATATATTTATATGTATATATTCATATATATATATATATATATATATTATATATATATATATATATATATATATATATATCTGTATATATAATATATATTTTCATATATATTTATATATATATATAATATATATTCATATATGTATATATATAAATATATATATATATATATATATATATATATATATATATATATATATATATATATATTCATATATTCATATATATATATATATATATATATATATATATATATATATATATATATATATATATATATATATATATATATATATATGTATATATACTTGTATAACTTATAAATATAAATTTGTCTAGTAAATTCCATGCCATAGAGCCCAGGCCCGACTTGCCTCCACGGGTTTCCTCGACTGACAGCGAGACTGGAGGCTGTCTGTCTCTCTCTCTCTCTCTCTCTCTCTCTCTCTCTCTCTCTCTCTCTCTCTCTCTGTCTCTCTCTGTCTCTCTCCTCTCTCTCTCTCTCTCTCTCTCTCTCTCTCTCTCTCTCTGTCTATTATGTCTATATTTACGTTCATGACCGTGTTTACGAGACAATGAGTTATCTCAACATAACCTTCAGGCCATGTATGTAGTCGAAATATAGGGTTTAATGACTTGAAGCGACTATGAAGAAAAAAATTAATCGAATCTAATTATTATTAATAACATAACTTTGTTGGGTAATTTTTCGCTGATAACATTGTTCACAAATTGTTATTTTTATTTTCGATCGGTCAACTCAATTTTCATGATTATCCAATTGTTACTTCATATAATATAATATACTAGGAAAACGCTATATACGCGTTGTTAGACGAGCGGAAAGTAATAGTAAGTCGATTCCACTGCCAAACTTTTGCCTAAATTCGCCAATTGGGTAACATTTTAGTTATAAATGGGTAAAAACAGCTTAGATTGGTACCAATTCAGCACATTTCATGTTTTTTCTTCAAAATGACTGACCCGATCAAGCTGAGAATGCCCAGAAATGTGTATCAAGATGTTATTCAACTTCACACAGAATTTCAATTTTTTTGAAAATTAAATATTTTTAATTTTTTTTCCGACGTGTTATTTATTCTGAGTATTTTTGAAATTTCTAAAATTCATAAAAAAAGTTGATATTCAATAATGCCACAAAACTTTACAGATCTAAGTTAGATAAGGAACCATAACGAAAAAAAGTTTGAGATTGATAGCTGTAGCCGTTTGACCTGTGGAGAACCGGCAAAAAAACATAAAAAAATAAAAAAAACATAAATACGAACACCAATTTTTTTCAGTATGTCAAATTGAATCCTCGCTAAAGATCGTCTAATAGTACACTAATTCCTTATGATTTTCCATTTATCACTTTATATAATATAATAATATGATTTTAAATAATATCATATTATATACATTCAATTTTTATTATATTCAATTAATAATTCATATTTCTCGAAAAAATATTGCTTTCTTGGACGTTGTATCATTCCATCCATCTTACTCCTCATTAATATTTCTCATCATTCTTTATGAACATTACCGAGAACAGTTTTTTTTTCCACAATTACGACTGAGAACAAGGTAGGATGATAGCTCGGAGGGTTCACAACAATGGTGATCTTACATCACTACCGGTACAGGAAATGCTGAACTATTCATAAGTATTTTATTCAACGAATTGTGAATACATTCTAAATAAACAAATGAACTCCAGTTATAGTTCAGAGTCATGAGAGGACAATTGATATAAGTAATTCAATTACAATTATATGAGTAAATTGGTGAAACATTTTCCATCATCCCATGACTATCGTTTGTATTTTCATAAATTATTTTGTCATATTTGTTGTATCTCTCTCTCTCTCTCTCTCTCTCTCTCTCTCTCTCTCTCTTCTTCTCCTCTCTCCTCTCTCCATCTCTCTCCGTCAAGTGTGTTTGTTTTGTTTGCGGTTTTGGTATGGATGGCCTTCTGCGAAATAGCCATGATAATGACGGCGACCGTTGAGCGAGAAGTATCAGGAAAACAGAATATCGCTAGAGCTGTGAAAATATCAACAGATCAATAAAGTCTGTAGAAATCTCCTGAAATAAAAACTGGGAACAAACAAGTTATAGATTTATATTAAGAGTTTGAATATCTAATTACAAATAATTTTAATAAGAAAACGCTATAAAATGGTTGTATTAACGGACTAGCGAGAAGTTTCTCCGAATTTTAAAGTATATCAATCCAGTTGATTTCTTTTTTGTTTCAATTTGGGCTCAGTTGGGAGTATCAATTATTACTTACTTTCATAAAGACTATGCGGACATAACAACAGATCACTTCATTAAGATAACGCTATAAACTTGATTGCTTTTACGGATGAGCGAGAAGTTGACTGGAATTCCAAACGATAATGTTAATATCAATCGGTTTAATTGCATTTCAGTTTCTACTTGAGCCTATACTTGGAGCATATTTAATATAAATGAATTTAAGAAATTAATTTGCAGTTTATCACCAGATTCTGAATTATTTGATCAAAGAAGTTAAAATGTCAATTATCTTCTATATAGCCTATCTTTCTACTTTCTATATCCTATCCTACCTCCTACCTTTTAATATGCTTCCTATTTCCTGCTATATTTTTTAAATTTTTTTTTAATAACATCGAAACTTGATACAGAATCATTGTTCCCCAATTGAGACTTTGGATGGACGGTAGGATCGTATTGACGGGGCACCAGAAGGGCGATTTTAACACCCCATTTTAATTATTTGAAACCAATGAACTTCAACACCAGGACTGCACTGTCTGTACCCATAATTTTACGCCGCAGATAACAGTCCTTCAGTTTCCAAAAGTCCGGAACACATTATAAGTAAGAACCGTTTCTATGATATATATCCGGACATTACAAGCATTGGTATTAAGAGTAAACAAAACACACGAATTTGATATCTTCCACTTTGAACCAAGCCTATTGGGCAATGATCACTTCTTTCCATTAACAGCAGGTGTGAAGTTTATCATGATTCAAATAAAAAATGAAAAAAAAAATGAAAAAAGAATCTAAGATATTTTTGTTGTTTTGTTGCAGGTCTCGGTTATTGTGCACTTGCAGTAATCTTCATGATCACAATATATTACCAAGTGATCGTCGCTTGGACGGTGTTTTACACTTACGCCTCTTTCGACAGCGTCCTGGGCTGGGGCATCTGCACTCACGACTACAACACTGCCGGTAAGGCCTGGTTCACTATTGACCACTAGTGATAGGCGTGGCTAATCGCCAGGCCACCTAGATCTATACTTCATGTGGGCATTTAGAGATACTCTGATAGGTAAACTAGGCACACGCGTTATGTGTTTCCGCGTTGATGGATGAGCTGGAACATATCAACTTATCTTTGGATTGGTTATTATATATATATATATACACCTTGAGATCCAAACCATTACATCACTGCCATCTTATTTTCCATTAATAGTTTATATGATAATAAAGAAGGCTTTGTTTTAATCGTTTACAATTAAGTGGTGACACTTGTTGCTTTGATTTAATAGGTATCTTAATAGCTTTGAATAATTAACACAAATAACATTATATATTTTTTTACATCGGAACGGCTGATCCGATTTAAGTGAAAGTTTGGAATAATGTGTATCATTATTGGATTGAAATGCCCTGAGAATTTGAATCCTTTCAGATGAAATATTTTTCACGAATGTTTTTTGAATTGATTTTTGAAAACTTTGGAATGAGTTTTCTCAGAAGTGGTTGAACCGATCGCGCCTTAAAACTATATAGCATCAAGTCAGATAGGGGTTCATATGTGTGCCAAGTTTCATCATGATCTGAATTTCTGTTTGACCTGTAGAGCGCGAACAAAAAAACAAAAACAAAAAAAAAACACATTCGATTTTTCAAGTACAGTG
>OZ023335.1:21836783-21846783 GCA_964007535.1 Brachyptera risi | reverse complement strand
CTAACTGAATAAATATAAATATAAATTGACTGAAGATCAGCTGGTAAAACGGTTCTCAGCGAAATTATAAACATAGATTATGGATTAATTTTCATTCGAATCTTTCAAAAATTTTAAAAATGAATTATATTATTATATAACTATGATGATGCAGAAGGCTTTCGCCTTTCTGCATGGCACAGGTTACGTGCGGATCTGAATCCATGCGTAGAGGCTATATTGTACCAACTCTTGATTCAATTAGTTGATTATAAGCCAAAGTACGAAAATGAAGTATGTAACCAAGAGTGACGACAAGTTAATTTGCTCACAAAAAATTGATTCCTCATTTATTAGTTAATTCAGTGGTTATCAGTTAGTATAACCGACTCTTGCTCCAGGGTACTGTTACAATACTTGTCAGTTTAGTTTTTGTTATATAATTTATTGAAATGTTAATTCAGTAATTTTTTTCAATAATCTGTTTTCAACTGATTTTCAAAGAAATATCATCGGTAATCATGTGGATTCACCTCAACAAAGTAGCTGACCGAAGCTTTTAATATTTTTTCTTGAGAAAACAATAGACAGAAAAAATACAGATGACCAAAATTTTGATTTATTGACTGATGATTCTAGCATTGAAGTGAATAGTTTTTCTGGTCAACTCAACTCTGTCTCAACTTCTTCTATCAACCTCTAGAGACGTCGTAAACATGTGGTAAATAGAATTGAAATAAATAATATTTTTGTTTAATTCAACTGTGTACAACTGATTCTTATTACCTCTAGAGCTGCTCTGTTCGTCGGCATAGCAAACATGTATAGTAAATAATATTGAAGTCGATAGTATTTAGACGAGCTTCAGCGATTCAATTTGACATACTGAAAAAAATTGGTGTTCGTTTTCATGTTTTTTTTATGTTTTTTTGTCGGTTCTCCACAGGTCAAACGGCTACAGCTATCAATTTCAAACTTTTTTCACCATGATTCCTTATCTAACTTAGATCTGTATAGTTTTGTGGCATATCGGATATCAACTTTTTTTATGAATTTTAGAAATTTCAAAAATACCCATTAGAATAACACGGCGGAAAAAAAATTGAAAATTTTTTATTTTCCCAAAAATTGAAATTTTGTGTGAAGTTGAATAACATCTTGATACACATTTCTGGAAATTCTCAGCTTCATCGGGTCAGCCATTTTGAAGACAAAAGATGAAATGTGCTAAATTGGTACCACTCGAAGCAGTTTTTACCCATTCATAACTAAAATGTCACCCAATTGGCAAATTTAGGCAAAATTTTGGCAATGAAGTCGACATACTATTACTTTCCGCTCGTCTAACAACGCGCATATAGCGTTTTCCTAGTACTGAAGTGAATATTATTCCTGTTTTATTCAACTTTGTCCAACTTCTTCCCCCCTCTAGAGACGCCCTGTTTGTCGGCATCGTGAACATGTTGACCTCGGTCTACGCGGGGTTCGCCATCTTCGCCATCCTGGGCTTCATGGCGCACGAGCTGGGGGTGCCCGTCGACGAGGTCGTCCAGTCAGGTCCTGGACTCACCTTCATCGCGTACCCTGAAGCTGTCATCCAGATGCCTCTACCACAACTCTGGGCAGTGCTCTTCTTCCTTATGTTGTTCATTCTTGGGCTGGGCAGTCAGGTGAGTTTGCAATGAATACATATTAAGAGTCCACGGAAGTCGATTTATCGAAATATCAGTTTCTTGGTGATAACTTTTGAACGGTGAGAGATATCAAAATTCTAATACGCTAGAAACACAGATAATTATAATAGCTTCAAGATTATATAAATTATGAGTATTAGAGTCACGTTGCATAATTCTGAAGCGACAGCTAAAAAAAAACACATTTTTTAGCTGTCTACGCTTGACAGTTATGCGACATGACTTGAATAGTTATAACTTATATTATCTTGAAGCTATTATAATTATCTGTGTTTAGCGCGTATCAGAATTTTGATATCTCTCACCGTTCAAAAGTTATCACCAAGAAACTGATATTTCGCTAAATCATCGATTCCCGTGGACTCTTGAAGAACATTGCAATTCTGTAACTAGATTTTAATGAACAATACAGATATTTATGGGACCCGATTTGGCTTTCGTCGCTTATCGCGAAGCTGTCATCCAGATGCCTCTACCACAAATCTGGGAATTGCTCTTCTTCCTTATGTTGTGTATTCTTGGGATGGGAAGTCAGGTATAAAATGTTATGGTAACTCTCAGGTTAGTCACCCTTCGCGATCAGTTAGTTAAGGATATGTTTTGGAAACTGAAGTGAAGTCGGGCATGGGCTCGAATCTCGTTATACGTCAGAATGAGTTGCAGGTACGCTGTTGGTGTTGAAAAGTGGAACTAGAGAAAAGTCCAAAAATAAAACGCGCGCATATTTTCAACAATGATATTGATTGGAATATTAGATTGTTGACTGAACTTTTGTAACCATTCGTCTGCCATATTGAGATTATTTTTGTGTCGAATGAAGCATTTTTCGTGATCAATAATTCATATCATTGATATATTCGAACCTCATGCATGTATTTATATATTAATATATAGTTCGTACCTCCAAATATCTTCTATTATACTTTCATTCTCCTCAACTCGTGTATCTTGCAATGCGTCACACAATATCTTGCACTTCTTTGTCAAATTAACTGTTCATTTCTCATCTTTCTTCAATTATATCCAACATTGTGTTTTCTTCATGTGAAACCATAGACAAGCCTTCATCAGGCTTTTTAGACAATTTGTGAACGTGTCATTAGACGAGCTTTAGCGAGGATTCAATTTGACATACTGAAAAAATTGGTGTTCGTTTTTTTGTTTTCCTTTTTTTCCATGTTTTTTTGTCGGTTCTCCACAGGTCAAACAGCTATAGCTATCAACTTCAAACTTTTTTTCATGATGGTTCCTCATCTAACTTGGATCTGTATAGTTTTGTGGCAATATCGGATGTTAACTTTTTTCCATGAATTCTAGAAATTTTGAAAATACCCTTTAGAATAACACGGCGGAAATTTTTTCCATGAATTTTAGAGATTTCAAAAATACCCATTAGAATAACATGGCGTAAAAAAGTAAATATTTTTATTTTCGAAAAGAATGAAATTCTGCGTGAAGTTGAGTTACATTTTGATACACATTCCTGAAAACTTTCAGCTTGATCGGGTCAGCCATTTTGAAGAAAAACCATAAAATGTGCCAAATTGGTACCACTCGAAGCAGTTTTTACCCATTTCTGAATTAAATGTCACCCAATTGGCGAATGTAGGCAAAAGTTTAGCCATCAAAGTCGACATACTATCACTATCCGCTCGTCTAACAACGCATATATGGCGTTTTCCTAGTGTATTTATATCGTGAAACAATAAAATAAATTCCAACTTCTCACAATTGATATCATTTCCAGTTTGGCGGTGTCGAAGCCATCTGCACAGTAATCATCGACCGTTGGCCACAGCTCCGCAAGAAACACTATCTGGTGACACTCGGCGTGTGCCTCACCTGTTTCATCCTGGCTCTTCCCATGTGCTTCGAAGGAGGAGTCTTCCTGTTCAGCCTCATGGACTGGAACACGGCGTCCTGGTCAATACTCCTGATCGGACTCATGGAACTTGGTCTTTGTGCCTGGGTCTTCGGTGAGTGGAATTTAGCTTGGATAATAATAATAATAATATTTTTTTTTATTAGATTTAAATAATACATACATACAAGATTAATCAATACGCTCTTCCACAAAGCCAAAAAGGCTTATCTGTGGGATGAAAAATAAAATTAATAGCTTGGACAAAAATCGGGTTTATATCATGAAACAATGAAACAAGTTCACTAAGTGTTTACTATTTTTCACTGTCTTATAAATCAAGGGTTAGGCCTACTTGATTTACAGCAACATGTGTCTTTCATCTATTTCTGTTTTCACAACTCAATAATAATAATATTTTTTTTAAATTTATTTTATTAGATTTAAATAATACATACAAACAAGATTAATCAATACGCTTTTCCACAAAACCAAAAAGGCTTATCTGTGGGATGAGAAATGAAATAATAATAATGATCAATTGTCTTTTTGGTTGATCACATAGATGATATAAAATTACATTTTCAGTAATAAATTAGGTAAATACAACAATAAATAGCAGATAACTTCCGCTGTATAATTTGAAAACAAATAAAAATAGAGAGCAAAGATAACCAAAGCAAAGACAAGTAAGGAGTATTTAACAGAATTCATCGACTCTGTAAAAACATTTCTCGGTGAGAAATTTACGCAGAACTTCTTTGAACACATTTCTCGATGATTGCACACTGGTAACTTTGATTTGATGCATTGAGGGTTGCGTTGGTTTGCCTGTTCCTTATGGTGTCTTCACTCAGCACTAAATCTCGTTCTATTTCTTGAGAACCTTCCTTAGAAATAACGATCGCTGTTAACACTAGTGTTGTTTTGTGGACACTTGATGTCATGCCTTCTATATTTCAAATATTTGCATCTGAGATGCAGTGTATATTGGCATCCAAGATGAGGTGGAAGTAAAAAAATCTGCTAGCCCTATGTGAAAGGATATTTATTGATATTACTCTTAAGAGCCCGCATCTTATACGGATTTACAGGGTGCACTTTGGCCACATATATCTTGAGAACTACAAACATTACGGACTTGCAGTAAAATGCAATGAATAAACAATACCCCCACAATTAAATATGCTTAGTCGAAAATTGAAGAATGATTTTATTATGGGGCAATAATTGGATCAAAATGTGCCCAATTTGATGGTTTTCATTGCCTAATTCCTGGTCACCGAATAATAGTAGAAATAAATTACAAACGCACATCCTTAAGTTCAACTTTGCTAATCAATTTTTAAAATTCTGATTCGCCTTTCATTCTACAGTTTTCCCAATTCCCTTGGCCAAAATGTGTAATGTAGCTAGATTTTGTCCAAATTATGAAATGAAAAACTCCCCCATCTAGCGGTGATTTCTGGAACTCTTCCAATATTATCCCCTTTTCACTTTTCCGCCGACAACCAAACTTTTAAACGCACATCGAAATTACGTCGAGCATTTCGAAGAGAAACATGCTCAGCCAAGATGCGGGCTCTTAAGGTCTGGTATTAAGAAACTGGATTAAAAAATAATTAGTGGATAAACTCATCATCACCATTGGTTACATATGTTATTTTCGTACCTTTAATTATTAGTTAGTGGATTAGCACCCTAAGGCCCGGTTTTACCAATCTCAGTTAGGGTGCTAATCCACTAACTGATAATTAAAGGTACGAAAATAACAATGTAACCAATGGCGATAACAAGTTCATCCACCAACTATTGCTTAATCCTGTTTCGTAAAACCGGGCCTAACTAAGATTGGTTAAACCGGGCCCAAGTAAAATATGAATACTTACCTGCTCATTCGTACCCCCGTATAAATTAGCTGTTGGTGGGGTCGTTGGGTGAACAATAATCATCATCATAGACTAATATTCTAAATGTGTTTCTTGTCAACAGGTATAAGTGGGTTCATGGCGATGGTCAAAGAGATGGAAATGGATCTTCCTTGGTTCGCGCGGAAGTATTGGTGGCTCATGTGGGTGGGAGTTGCTCCAGTATTCATCTTCGTAAGTACAGGACAAACTGTTGAAACTTCTTTCTATCTTTTAATGATCCGATTCAACAAAATTCTTCAACAATATTGGATTTTTTTTTCAAGGCTCTTTATTGATGAGCGTAACGAAGTCTCCATCCCACTCGTATAGGGCTTTGTCTGTGTTTTTTGTTTGTTTGTAAGCACTCCACAGGTCGCAAGGGTTGACTGATCAACATGAAACTTTTTTTGTACACGCAAACTCATCCAACTTAGAACTGTATAGTTTTTGGGATGAATCGGTCGGACCGATTTTGAGAATCATCATCTCAATGTTTCTAAAAACCCCATAAGATTTGGCTGAGCGGAAAATATTGAAAATTAAAATCTCTCCAAATGGAATGAAATTCTCTCTAAATGTGTATACATAGATTTTACACATTATTACGATTTCTTAAGCAATTCTGATCAGTCGTTTTAAATAAAAAAAATAAAATGACTGATAATATTCATAAAATATATCATGAAAATTGTGACAGAATTAAGTTGTCGAGATTCACTGCTTTCTAGATTCAAGAGTTGACCAACAATGAAGTATTTTTTATATGCGTCAAGGTGTGTAGAATACCAGAGTCAATGAAGTGGCAAGAGTAGAACTACTTTAACGACTTTTATAGCTTATTCAGATATCAAGGTGTGTAGAATACCAGAGTCGATAAAGTAGCAAGGGTAGAACTACTTCAAGGACTTTTATACCTTATTGAGATATCTCGCTCATCTTACAACGCATATTTCGCGTTTGACTAGTTGGATAACAAAATATAATTGACACTGGCCATGAATCCACAAAACCCTGGAAGTGTTCAACTGTGGGATAGATACATATAAAAGTAAATTACATAATGAACAGACATGTTTTTTTTAATCATTTGCTCCTAAAAAATCAACCCGAATAATGAATCTGATCAAAACAGAAGTTACGAAGAACACAAAGATAATATAATACATAAAATTGAAAAACTGAAAAGTAAACTTATTGAATTGAAATTAGGAATTTGTTTTTACAGCTATATACCTATACAAAAATTGAATGTCATTATTAGTAGAGATGAGCCACTATTTAACTTATCTTTTAACTACTCTTTTAAGTGTGCAATTTATCAATCCGGATCAAGTGTTGGAATGGATGAAAATAAACAGTCGTTGCAAATAATATAATAAACTGACATCGATTCTCTATGAAAGAATTCAAAATCGAATAGGATAAAATGAAATAATTGAGTAACTTGGCAATTTAATTCAGAATATCCTAAAATAATCGGGTGTGATGAAAATAATTTTTTATTAGAATAAAAACCATGTGCTCAATATTCTCACAATTTATGAGAAATAATGGATTTAATTCTATAATTTATACTCCAATATTGTATCCAAATATTGTATGGGGTGGTAAGATTGCCATTGGGGTGCCCCGTCCAAATGATCCTATCTTTCATCCTTAGCCTTAATTGGGGAACAATGATTTTGTATCAAGTTTCGATGTTATTAAAAAAAAAAAAAAATATTGTATCAAATTTTTACTCACAAGTTTCATATGAACAACTTCACAATCATGGTATACTCGCAGCAGACAATACATTCATACAAAGACTGACAACCTATTACTTTTAAATAAAAGTTCATCAAATGCCGGAACCTTCTTATATAACACACTTCCAAATCGAATGAAAAATGCAAAGTGTAATTCAGAATTCGATCTCAAACTCAATTTGTCTTCATCAGAGAAAGTATTTTTCACACTTCAACACATATCAAACACATCAACACTTCTAGACATAATTATTGTGTATTATTCATTAATTTTGTTCATTTATTTTACCATTAGGCCTCCTTTGCAGTCAATACATACATTGGTGATAAATATCCCAAGACTGAATTACATCTAAAATGTTGTTCATATAAATGATTTTACGTGCTATTAATACTTCATAAACATCATCCAATATTTTTAATTATCATCGAATATTTTTATTCATTCATCAATTTTTCCATCCCACATCAGTTTTCTTGCTCTTGCTGTACCAAAGCTTTAAATAATCCCAAATTTAATTTTTGTCATAAATCATCATCTAAATTATTCCAATTTCTTCCCGTCCTGACCTGTTCAACAACAACGTATATCACATGTTAAACTGAATAAATGCTATTATTATTATAATTATCATTATCCTATGTTATAGTTTATATTTTCGTTGTAATTACTCTTCTAATTATAAGTATCATGTTTCATTACTCCAAGTTTTATTGAGGACACTCAAATATTGTGTGTACCTTGGTTTTCAATTATTAGAATAGATGTCATTATTATATGGATATAATTATTCATTTCATATATTCAAATATAAATTATTGTTTATTGCTTATAACCTATTTTTTAAATTTTTCATCATCATAAGTCATACCTTATGTGGATTGTATTTTTTTCTGTACTTATACCACAGACAAGCCTGAATCAGACTTCGTGGGAATTTTGTGAACACTCAATGATGTAAACTTATACTGAAAAATAAAATTAATTTTAACTTCATTACGACTAGGCAAACGCAACATATGCGTTGTAAGATGAGCGAGATATCTGGTATATTGAGAGTCGTTAAAGTAGTCCTACCTTTGCTACTTTTAAGACTCTGGTGTTCTTCACACCTTGACGCATATGAAAAATAATTCATTGTTGGGCAAATATTGAATCTAGAAAGCAATGAATTTTGGCAACCTAATTCTGTCATTATTTTTATGATATAACTTATTTGATGAATAAAACCAGTTATTTTAATATTTTTCTTCCAAACGGCTGGTTAGAATTGCATACAAAATGGTGTTAATGTGTAAAATTTATGTATACACATTCAGAGAAAATTTTATCTCATTTGGAGAGATTGTATTATTCAACATTTTTCCACCATCCAAATCTTATGAAATTTTTAGAAACTTTGAGATGATATTTCTCAAAATCGGTCCAACCGATTCATTCCAAAAACTATACAATTCCAAGTTGGATGAGTTTGCGTGTAAAAAAAGTTTCATGTCGATCAGTCAAACCTTATGACCTGTGGAGTGCTTACAAAAAAAAAAAAAAACACACACACAGACAAAGCCCTATAAGAGTGGGATGGAGTCTTCGCTAAAGCCCGTATTACACGAGGTGTGAATAGCCCGAATGGGTTGGTTGCAATTGATGCGCGCAAGCGCAGATGACCCACCTCCATTCGGCTGTTTGAATAGAGTTCAATTGACGCAATTGGAAATAGTTCTATATTCTCGGGTTGCATTCACTGAATAGAGCTCACGTGATCCGATTCATCCAATAGAAAACCAAATAGCGAACAGCTGGTCTCAATGTCAAAACATTGACGTTTGTCAAATTACATCAACATTCAATATTGTCATGAGTGACGTTTGAAGTTGAAAATTCCGTTTATTTTGCAGTTTGTGATCGAAATTATTCATGGTAATAAAATATAAAAATTAATTCTGGACAATTTTGTTCAAACAATTCAAACAATTCTCAACTTTTTGTAAATCGTGACAAGCAGGCCGTGCCTCAAGAAGGCTGTGCACCATTCAATCAGCCCGGCCATTTGGTTGTGTATAATAGGTCATTCGGCTGTTTGGAGTGACATTGAGGAACCAAATGATTGCATTCAATTGCAACCATTCCCCGTGTAATACGGGCTTTACGCTCATCTAATAACTCTGTTCTATATCCAGGCTATCATCATCTTCACGTTTGTTGACTACACGCCTGCATCTTACGGTGACTACAACTTCCCCGAGTGGGTGGATACTTTAGGTTGGCTAATTGGCGGCGGATCTCTCATCCCATTACCGATATTTGGCATTTACCAGCTGGTCAAAAACCACAACAGCACGGTAATGACAACACCACATTGTATTTAACTAGGAAAACGCCATATATGCGTTGTTAGGTGAGCGGATAGTAATTGTATGTTGATTTTTTTGTCAAACTTCTGCCTACATTCGCCAATTGGGTGACATTTAAGTAAGAAATGGGTGAAAACTGCTTCGAGTGGTACCAGTTTAGCACATTTTATGGTTTTTCTTCGAAATGGCTCACCCTAACAAGCTGAAAGTTTTCATAAATGTTTATCAGAATATAACTCGACTTTACGCGAAATTTCATTTTTTTGGAAAATATATATATATATTTTTTCCACTGTGTTATTCTAATGGGTATTTTTGAAATTTCTAAAATTCATAAAAAAAAAGTTATCATCCGATAATGCCACAAAACTATACAGATCTAAGTTAGATGAGGAACCATAACGGAAAAAAAAAGTTTGTAGTTGATAGCTGTAGCCGTTTGACCTGTGGAGAACC
>OZ023335.1:21806783-21831783 GCA_964007535.1 Brachyptera risi | reverse complement strand
ACAAGGTGGTTCTTTAGAAGCTAACACACTTTTATCGTATAGATAATGTAGCCTTTAATATGTGAAATATACAATAATAAATTGATGGAAATACAATGAAAAAATATATAACTTGATTATTCAGTGTGAAATGTTAATTAAATTCATTTTTCTCCAATTTAAATATTGGTTGCTTATACATTTCTAGCAGACTTTTCATTTTTTATATCGTGAACAAAAAAGTGTTCTATATTTTTATGTGGGAATTCAAATTTTTATCCGATGAGAATATTGTAAATTTTAAATATTTTTTCCACTCAAAGCGTTCCTAATTATTATTATTTGGTACATTGGATCATAATTATCGAAGATAGCTATGATCTAAGCCTTGATCAATTACTTTTCAATTATTATTTTATGAAAAGTGTCCACTGAAAGATGTTGAGGTCATTCTATACACTAGGACGAGAAATGCATTTCGATCAGTATTTTCTATGTTCATAATAATTGTCAATTTGTTTTAAGCAGCAATATATTGTTTTTATTATTGTTTTATATATTTCATAACCTTTGTTTGTTTGTTTATCCCATTGTTACAAATAGTTATAAACAGGTGGTAACATTTTGAAATTAATTCCACAACCTCGTGCGTATTAACTCATACATAAAGATGAAATAAGTAGAGTAATTGATCCCATTTTCTCAATCAAAATACTTCAAAACGACCTACAAAATTCCGGCCTTGATCAAAAATGAATGTTGGTCTACTTTTCTAGTCTCTAATTTATCAAGAGGAAATATGTAAATATAGTATATCACTATAAATATATTGATGGGAATTATAATATAATAATCTGAAGCAAGTCCAAACGCATGAAAAATGTATTTTATTGTGAATTATTCATTTTACCAAACAATACTATCTGTACATTTAAATTAAAGTTCTTCTCTTCCACTGTTTTCTTTCACCAGGTGATATCTTGTTACAATTATGTCATTTTATACATGTTATTTTTCGTTGTATGTATTTATAAGTTGGTTCCTAGTTGTCACTTGCAACAATGAACAGCCAACAAATAAAGTTTGTTTCCTTTTGAAGAATTGAAAGATTCTATTAAAGTAAACACATTTTTAATTGTGTTCAACAAATTTGTGATTCATATATTGAACGTGGATGTAGAAATGCTTTCTTACATCATGAATCAGAGGCGCCATTTTTTTGTTGTTGAAATGTCGCAACTTTGATCTCGTATATAAATTATTCATTATTGGATACAATTAAAGACTCCACCTCACAGAAGGTTTCCCATTAGACACAGAATAATATATATGAAAATGAAAGTAGCAGATTAATAAAGAGAACAAAAAGACGGTACAATATTGTTCGATACAGAAAATAAGAATAACATCGGACTATAGACTAGAAAATTCAATTTTGTAATTGATTATTCATCACGAAAAAAAGAGGAAAGAATATAAAATATTGAATAAAATATTTTTAAAAAAGAAAAAATATTTGAAAAAGTTATTTTTATATTTTATGTTTTTTATATATCTTATGTAGGCCCATTTTATATATCCTTTCTTTTTATTTTACGAATATAGTCTATGAGAGAGTAAAATTCATATCAAAGTATTGAGAGTCGGTTGTACCAACTGATAAGTCACCATTAATCAGTCAATTATCAACTACGCTAGGAAAATAACCCACATAACCAAGGGTTATGTAAAGTTTATTCGCTATTCATCGCTCAATCCACCAACCATCAGTTGGTATAATACCAGCTCTAAATATAAAATACGATCAAGATATTTTCTACTCTTCTGAATGATCATCAAAATGGAATGAATGTTACGACAGTTGGATTAAGTGAACACTTGAACACTTAAAAAACTCAAAACGTATGGAAATGAGATCCCGAATTTGAAAACCTCAAGATTTTTGAAAGTAGCTGATAAAATCGAATTAGGCCTTTTTGATTATCACTCAATGGTGCCAGAGACGAGCCGTTTTCATGCATAAGTTTGAGTGCACTTGCTTCTTGTTGGGATATATCAGAGACTCAAAGAGTGTACTGTGCCTCGTTAGCTCAGTGGTGTTAGCCATCACATTCATACGCTATTGGATTGCACTTACAAAGATGAAATATCGTAGTGGGCTACTTATTTTAAAAATTCAATTGAGTGTATAAGCAGAGTCAGTGAAGCAAATGTACCACCTATAGAATACTTCTAGCTAGTTATGCTAGCTATAGGGAGAGGCTATTTATCTTTTCGCAAACTAAAAATCCGACGTCTCAAACGAAGGTTATTTTGAAATCTAAATTACATTGACCAAATGTTCACCCTCCAAGCAATTGGCTCCCGATAAGCTCTTTGCCAGAGGTAGTTCCAAAGACCTTATAACGAAATTAGATAATGAGACTCCGTAAGTTTATAAAAAATATAAGCTTCCTATATTAATTTGATCAATTTATATTAAAGATGACTGTGGTTTGCCTCTATATTGTAAATATTTTGAAAGCAATCACAATAAAAATGACATAACCTTAAACTTTTTTACGAAATCAATATTAGATTCAGATGAACATGATTTTTGTCATGTATTATATGTTTTAAATGTGTATTTCTGAAAAGTAAAAAGTGAAATACCACTTTCGACTCAAAAGGTAAGTAAAACATACAGATTATCACATATTTTCTACATGAAAATCCTGGAAAAATAAAAGTTGAATGCATTTTCAGAACAACTAAATGAAAACGAATAAGTCAAATGCTGGCACTGGTATTGGCGGATTTGTCGGCCACGTCCAACAGAGTTTCCATTCGATCCGTTCAGGCCCGATACCTGAGAGGGCCGCGTGGGGTAAACCGATTCAGTTTGTCCTGTCGTGCCTCAACTATGCAGTTGGTATTGGCAATATCTGGAGATTTCCATACCTTGTGTACCGTAATGGCGGTGGTAAGCATGACATATTTATATCCAAAAGCTATGACTATCAATAACGTAACGGGATAAGCAACATGGCGTAAGTCCTATCCTTTTAACATTAGGCCGTTTTCACCATGATGGAATCAGCGCGCTTTCGTGTACATTTCTGAGATTCGCAATTTCAAATCAAATCGAACGTATCAGCTATGACTATCAATAACGTAACGGGATAAGCAACATGGCGTAAGTCCTATCCTTTTAACATCAGGCCGTTTTCACCATGATGGAATCAGCGCGCTTTCGTGTACATTTCTGAGATTCGCAATTTCAAATCAAATCGTACGTATTAGGCTCGTATTACAATATATAGTACATAGTTGTACAATTGCATTGATTTTAATCTTTCTCGTAGATGATGCGTAATTATCCAGTTATCAAATGGTAAATATAGCAATAGGGCTCTTGACTGGGGACTAAATGCTTATACAGAAGTATTTTAAATTTAGATTGGCCAATTCAAATGGAATTTATCTCAATATTGTTTAATGCATTTGGAAATAGCTGGATTCACAGATTGCATTACATCTATTACTTGTATAGATCAACATACAATAATACCAGCAAATCATCATAACATTTTTGAGGCGGCATCCCTTTGATATACGCATGGTGTGAGAGGAAAGCGCCATGTTACTTATCCCGTTACGTTATTGATAGTCATAGCCAAAAGGGAAGATCATAAAAAACTGACTGAAAAATCATGATAAGTTCTGTAACCCCACTGCATACCAAGACTATTATAATTTCAAATGATGTAGTTGTGTTTACAATCGTTACTCTCGTACTTAGAAGTCATATAACTTTCAGAAAACCGTGCAGTTATACAAATATAGATAACGGTAACGGATATTAAAAATATATTTTATCCATATTGGGGTTGTTCAACTATGTAGGCCTACTGTAATGGCAACTACAATCTAATGGTGAGTGTTTATACTGAAAGACTTCTATCTATTGCGAAAAATTATGGTCACAGACAGCGCAGTCCTGGATTAGTTTTAAATAATCAAAATGAGGTGGTAAGATCGCCCTTGTAGTGCCCCGTCCAAACGATCCCATCTTTCATTCTTAGCCTTAATTGGGGAACAATGAATTTGTACCAAGTTTCGATGTTATTGAAAAAAAAAAAATAATAATAATTTCTACTAAACTGAACTGTAATCTATTAACTGTAAACTGTTGACTATAAACCTTACGGGTAATCAAAGTGACTCAGTTATCAGGAGGAGGATAATTATTGTACACTCTTTCGATACTGAGGAAAATCACGAATAAAATTTTGATTCAATATATTTTACTTATTGTTAAATACGACTGAGATTTGCGAATATGTTTTTCAAGTCTCGGAATACAAAATATCAATTCTATCATGAGATAGAAGTGTTGAATAGAAGAGAGGAGAGAGAAGAGAAAAAAACTCTTTGATAGAGGAGTTTATTGTGTTTATATGTTGTTCTTTTTGTAGTAATCAATGGATGTTTTTTTATTTAGAAATTGAACCAAGTAGAAGATTTTCGAATTATTTGTTAAGAATGAACCTTTTATTTCCATTTCAGTGCTCTGTTACAATTTCAATTACGGGTAAAGTGTTTAATATGTTCAAGTTTGTGTAATAAGTGGTAATAACACATGAAGTTACATCATGTTCACTCTATGTAGTATGTTGATACTTGCCTACAGACAAGTCTCATCAGAGGCTTTGTAGGATATTTAGTAGCAGAGTTCCTGATTTTATAATTTGTACTAAAAATGTGTGAATAAAAAAAAAAGATAGAGACCTTCTGAACAGATTACTGTAATTCTACTGATATGATTCAGTCGAATTACCAAAGATTGTTGTAAGTTTTTCCAACTTGATAATATTTATATCATATAAATGAAAAACATTTCATCTGGATTTTTGAAATAAGTTTCGGAATTGATATCGATTCCAAAATTCAAATTCCGTGGGATAATCCTAATTGGTATTTTTTTCCAGTATTAGTATTTATTTCATAGTAATACAGATTGTACAAGTAAATACAAAAATATACATTATGCAATAATTATTTCTTACTTATGTAATTGAAGTCTTAGACTTATAATCAAGTATTGAATTTGTCAGTATGCAATAAAATGAAATAATGCATATTTATTTGATAAAAGCTAGTATGGTATGTTGGAACAGAATGTAGACCTACATTTGCAGTTTCTTGCTCTTTCAAAATCGTTAATTTTTTTTAAATCAGTCATTATTAGGATGGAAAAGTCGAATTTCATACTTGAACAATAGATTTTACGGGATTTTTGGGATAAATGTGTATGCTTATATGAGCTATATATATTTGGCGAAATGATTGAAAATTTACTTTCATTTTGATATAACATTCACATGATCCTTCTGAAATTGTTCTCTTGTTCTCATTTCACTCTGGAATCAAACGTATGCGGGTTCGAGTCTCTCTGTTGGCATGTGTTTTTATAATTGATTTTCAACACCATCATCACCCGCTAATATGTATCCCCATGAAACCAAGCTGTTGGTGGGATCTTGAAAAAGAATCATTGATCAAAGTTCCATTTTATTCCTACAGGAGCTTTCCTCATCCCGTACGTCATCATGTTGTTCATAATGGGATTGCCCATCTTTTTCCTGGAACTCATCGTTGGCCAATATTCAGGACAAGGACCGAACACCGCCTTCATGCGTATGGCACCCATCTTCCATGGTACGTTACTACAAAAATGGTTAAATTACTTCAAGATTTGTCATACGATATTGAAATGGAATATATATTCATTCACAATATTTTTACTAACTCCCTTCTACACCATCACGATGTAGTGATGTCACCTCTAGATACATGTGGTACATTTCATATGCTTTTTTAATTTTGGGCCTCAGTTGTTGAAACGTTCACGAGCCGCGCCTGGTGGTAATAACAATGCGCATTCGTGCTGCTATCGGTCATTAAAATCCCGAACCAATTGCACAGATCATTATATGACACTGATAGGCCTATATTTAGATAATAGGCCTAATTCAAAGATGATTATACATTTCAAAATCTTGATCCAGAAGAATTTGATTGTATGCATGCCTCAAGATTTAGATGCACGCTAGTCGGTTTCAAGTTCGTAAGCTAACATAAAAAAGTATTTGATATTCCATCAAGTTACAAAATATGTGAGGCAATTTTTGTGGCTATTTTTTTTTGCATGGTCTTCACCGAAAACATACCCAAATTGTTTATAGTGATTACCAAAAAACAATGAAAAATATGTCAAAGAGAAAAAAACACAAACAAAAATTATCCCCCCAAATTACATGATCAGTTCAAGGATTTTACTGCACTGCTATCGTTCTCTTAGCTTTTTCATTATTCGTAAGTAAACTTTCAATAAATTCAATTTTTTTTCAATCAATACATAATACATGCGATCATTTTGCTAGTTATTATAGTTCCTACAAGTTTATTTCTGTGGAAAAAATGTGATTTCGTTCATATTAATGCATCAATATCCAGATAATTTTTTTCCAGGTGTCGGTTATTCTGCACTTGCTATAGTAACGATGATCTCGATCTATTACCAAGTGATCGTGGCTTGGACCATCTTCTACATATTCGCCTCTTTCTACTCCGAGCTTGGCTGGGGCTCATGTCTCCATGACTACAACACACCAGGTAAATCACTATCTTCCATTAGATACACTATCGCCACTTTATCAATAGCATTAACCACAATTCTATTTTTAGACACATTCGGACAAGAAATGTCCGAGAACGGTCTTCTTGATCATAATTCGTCATTAAAATTTGCAATATAAATGAAAAAATCGATATGACTCTGATATGTGACGTCAGTAAGTAGCTAATCGTGGTCAATTCTATAGAGCAACGCTGCAAGTGTCATTAGAATAGAATAGCATATAGACAAATGTGTTGCTTTTTTAATTCTGATCAAATACATTATATAGGTCAGTCACAGAACGATGGTAAACACTGAAATGAATAACAGACACATTAATTAATCACATACAAATATAAAAAAAAACACATTCTGCGATAAAATAATGATGAACAATTATAATTACAATGAATAATTATAATTATATATCAATAATATAATTAATAATTATCATAATTATAATTATAATTATAATTAATAATTTTGTATCAAGTTTCGATGTTATTACATTTTTTTTTTTTTTTTTTAATAACATCGAAACTTGATACAAAATCATTGTTCCCCAATTAAGGCTATGGATGAAAGATAGGATCGTTTGGACGGGGCACCACAAGGGCGATCTTACCACCCCAAAATAAAAATAAAAAAATAAAAAAATAATTACACACCGGCACAGGTAGCTGAGTGGTTAGCGCACTTGCTCCATGTGACCCGGGAGGTAGTGGGCATGTCGGACTCGGTTCGATCCCCACTATCGTTCATCTTTACAGAGGTTTTTCGTGGTTTCCGTCTGTAGTCTAGGCTAATGTCGGGATGGTTCCAACTATATAGGCCACGACCGCTTCCTTCCCACTATCCTTCCCATTACCTATAAAAACCTTCATCTCATCATCCTATCATCTCATTAATCATTCATCCGACGCCAATAGGTCTTAGTCATCATTACAGTGCGTCGTTAAAACCCAATATATATATAAAAAAATTCAATTACACACATTGTTTTGACAATTACAGTTCAAAATTCGTTGTTTTCGATGAACGGAGAAGTGAAAATACTTTGAATATTTACTTTTTATAGAAAAGTATCCAGGACTCTTACGGCAACTGCCACTTGAAATAACGTCCTAGGCCTAACTAGCCCCAATAGGCTGATAATTTTGATGGGTTCATAGTCACAATCGTAGAGTCAAGTACCATAGCAACATGTCCAGTATTTGTGTATTTCCATTGTTGTTGGAGTAAAGTTGCTTTAAGTAACTATCATTTTAATACTATTGGGACTCATCATGTAAGACCCCGTCATCGTAGAGACTGACATATGAGGAACAAAATGAAGAAGCACATTATCGTACTATTACTTCAACTACTTTAACATATACTCACTTGACATTGTCGAATAATGTACTCAGTTCTTCAGTGTGTGACGTTGAGCAATGCATAAACATAATTACGCGCTATTTCCTAAAATAACACGGTTCCTGGTTGACGAACCTTCTAGAGTGGGTTGATTATGGAGAGGGAGAGAGTCAATTGAATCTAAAATTCAAATTTAAATCTCAAATTTGCTCACCCGCGGCAGCGTGCGCGCGCTAGAAGCGTTACGGAACAGACAGACGCACAGACAGACACATAGATCCAGAACACCCTATGTATAATTGTGTTGCCACTCTTTCTGTTAATAAGCTCTTGGAGCGTGGTTATGGAAAATATAATGTGATACAAATTATAGTTGGCCAACAACAAAGTTCTCACCGTCTCTTAGATTGTTACAGCCACACCGCGGACAAGGCTTGCAAGGAAAACGACACAGTTGGCTTCCAGGTGTTCTACAACAAGACATGTAGACTAGTGGCGGAGCTCTGCGAGGAGCACGGCTTGGAGATGGAGAGCGCGGTCGCGTGCAAGAACGCCACTGGTGAGGTGTTGCCGTTGAATAATCTGCTGTTGAGGGTGCTATCTTCCGAGGAGTATTTCAAGTGAGGAACTCCACTATTAGTCTAGATGTTTTGTGGCGATATTTTTCTCATCATTAAAAATTGAAGGAATTAAATTAGAATTTCAGATTCACTTGACTAGATTGGTAAAGAACTTGTTGATCACCCGATTCCTCACTTACTCCAACTTATTTTGAACACATAGACCTCACTATTTTTGCACAACTATTTATAATGAACTACCTGCCCGTACAACTAGCATTGCCAAACTTTGATCTTTCTGAAACAACCTGAAATCTTTTCTTTTTCAGAACCCCTTGTATGATCTAAATGCATTTCTTATTTCAAAGTCACACCATTTTATCACCATAAATTTATTATATTTGTCCCCTTCAATTACCTCTTTTCGTCCGCTCATTTTTATTTCTAGCTGCAAGTTTTGATATATTCCATATTTGTATTATGTGCAAATGTTTGGAACAAGGAATGAATGAAATGAACTCTTTCACTTTCTAAATATACTGATTCCTCAATTTTTCAAAGTTCATCATCCAGAATTGTTGACAATTGTTCGCACCTCAATGGCGACAATACTTTCGATTTAGTCTTACTAAGACGAGTGGCCTAGTGGCTAGCACACTGAACCGTCATGCAGAAGAGAGGGGATCGATTGCCGCAATGGTCGACTATCCTGACAGAGTTTTTTTTAGTGGTTTCCCTCTGTCGTTCAGGTTGATACTGAGATGGTTCCTTAACAACAGGCCACGACCGACTCCTTCCCACCATCCAAAAACACCTAATAAAATAACTTGTCATCTCACCATCACACCATCTCATATATCATTCACCGACACCAACAGATCGTAATCATCAGTACAATATGACCTCACCCAATATAAATATATATATATATATATATATATATATATATATATATATATATATATATATATATAAATATAAATATATATATATATATATATATATATATATATATATATATATATATATATATATATATATATATATATATAGATATATATATATATATATTCAACCCAGATAACCAATTAAATTGGACCAGGGGGTGTTTCCACCTTTTTCTCTAGGACAGGCTCAATATATCCATCGGTTATTATAGTTCCGACTTCTTCCTCTTCTTTACTACTGCTAGGCCTCAAATAATACTGTCCATTATAATATTTAAATATAATATATATTATAATATAATATTATAATATTCAATTTTAATATTATATATTGTGATATTGATATTGTCTGTTCAGTGATTACGCGATGGGCCGCCTGGGAGCCACTTGGCTGTCTTGGGGCGCGTTGCGCTGGGAAATGGTCTGCTGTCTTCTTTTGGCGTGGATCATCACTTATCTGTGCGTGATGAAGGGAGTGGCGTCGATGGGAAAGGTTGTCTACTTCACGTCCATCTTCCCGTACTGCGTGCTCTTTGCCCTGCTCATCCGGGGTGAGCAAAGAGATTGTAATGGAGATTATAGTCATATACTGGGAAAACGCCATATATGCGTTGTTAGACGAGTGGATAGTAATAGTGTGTCGAATTTTCTGCCAAAATTTTCCCACATTTGCCAATTGGGTGACATTTGAGTTAGAAATGGGTGAAAACTGCTTCGAGTGGTACCAATTTAGCACATTTTATGGTTTTTCTTCGAAATGGCTCACCCGATCATTTCAGAAATGTGTATCAAAATGTAACTCAACTTCACGCAAAATTTCATTTTTTTTGAAAAAAAAAATATTTTCTTTTTTTTCCGCCTTGTTATTCTAATGGGTATTTTTGAAATTTCTAAAATTCATTAAAACAAAGTTAGCACCCGATAATGCCACAAAACTTTACAGATCCAAAAGAGATGAGGAACCATAACGAAAGTTTGAAGTTGATAGCTGTAGCCGTTTGACCCGTGGAGAACCAAAAAAACTTGAAAAAAAAAAAAAAAAAAAAAAAAAAAAATTGAAACGAACACCAATTTTTTTCAGTGTGTCAAATCGAATCCTCGCCAAAGCTTGTCCAATAAATCTTTATTGAAGACTGTGTCATAGTACACATAATTGCCGTTCGACACAATAATAATCAAATACAAAATTGATGAAGTATAAAAAAACACAATAATAATGAATCACACATGATGTAAGGTATTCAATTTCCTACCCCATCCTCACGTGAAAGTATGGATAGGATCATGGCCAGATGAGGGGCGAGAGGGAGGGAAAACGAGTGATTGGGACAGGTCGGTCACGCGGAGCGAGATCTCGGGACAGTTGCGAGAGAGTCAAGCCCAAGGGTGGTTGCTTTAATTTTCTGACGTGTGTAGGGGAGGTAGTTTTGCGACCTCGCGGGTCGAAAGGTTTTTGAGTTGTCGTTTAAGAGCCAAAGTGTAGAGTGTAAGTGTGGGATTGTGCCTCCGTACCGGAATGAACCGGCTTACTTTTTGTGAACATTCCCGTATATTTCGCAAGTGCATTACCCCCCCCCCTATCTTGCCCTCGAAGATACCCGAAGAGACGCCGCCGCCGACGCCCGTGAGCCGTGACGATAAGTTTGCCTCGTGCATTTGTTACATACCAATTTCATACTCCCATCGATTTAAATAACTATATAATAATTCAAAAAAAAACACATTAAACATTGTGTCTTTCGCCCGACGAGGATCGGTATGCGGACAGTGATGAGTCACTGCCTACCCGCCTAGGCTAGAGTGGAATTTACCCCAAGTCCCGGTGTGTGCAATTGACACGCGGGGGGGCCCTAACTTAGAATTAAATAATCAGGTCGTCATTTATTGTACCAGACTGTTTGCCTGTAATGTACATACTTTGTCACTGTATAGGCTTGTTATTATACGTATGGTACATACTACGCATGTATGTTATACTGAGGCCAGGCCTAGTGACGTAGTCATATTTTTGTCTATACTTGTGGTCATATTTTTGCCTAAACGTCTAGTGACGTAGTCATATTTTTGTCTATACTTGTGGTCATATTTTTGCCTAAACGTCTAGTGACGTAGTCATATTTTTGTCTATACTTGTGGTCATATTTTTGCCTAAACGTCTAGTGACGTAGTCATATTTTTGTCTATACTTGTGGTCATATTTTTGCCTATACGTCTAGTGACGTAGCCTTATTTTTTGTCTATACTTGCGGTCATATACCACATGTGTATATGTGGTATTGCCTATACGTCTAGTGACGTAGTCTTATTTTTGCCTATACTTGTTGCCATACCTTAGCCTATACTTGTTTTCACAATTGTATGTATGATTACTCAATGTAATTAACTATTAATACTTGATAACCCCCGAACGTGTTACCGGTGTATGTTTTCTGCGTTTCATTATTACCAAAGAGTATGTAAAACCTTGTTTATTATCTTTCAATATAGTACTTTCTCAAAAAAAGGAGAATGTAATCAGAATTTATTGCAACCAACCTAATCAAGCTGTTAGAACTGTTCGTAGTTTCGGTTCTAATTTCACTAGCTCCCCAAACTACGTGGCGCCCAATCAATCATTTATAACCTATCTGGACTTTTTGACTTCCTTGACGTAACTGTTACCATCTACCTACCCGAAACCCCCGACCGTGTGAACCCACCCACTCTGCCTCTTACCATCGCCTGAGCTAAGCCGGATGAGGCCGGTCAGAACAAGGGGGAATGCTTCGGACTTGCCACAAAAGTGGCGCCCAACGTGGGGCACGAATTGAACGTCGCTTTGAATTGAACCAAATTCTGGATTAACAATTTCCCTTAATAACATGGATATAAATAGGCTCACCAGAGATGAGATCTCGTATGAGCTGCAAATACGAGGTGTGACGGATATTCCTACCGTGGAGGAGATGAGGAAAGTATTGAGACAATTTTTGAAGCTAGAACGCGAAGGAAAGTCGGTCAAGATCCATGTGGGATTGAATGCAAGCGATGAAATTGAGATTGTAAAAGTTAAGTTACTGGAAATAGAGTCACTACTTGAAGATTTCAAGGGGGATCGCAATGATCCAAAGTATCGGCAGTTGGACACTAAGCTCACGCATATTTTAGCCCGTGTGGAGCGTATTGAGTCGGTTGTGCCGTTAGAGATCAAAGAACGATCGGAGCTCCTGAAGTATATTCTAGATTACTATGACAGACTAGAGATCAAGGTGTCAGGAGATTTACCTGGCCCAGGTACCGAATATAAGAATAAGGACGAATTAGAAGACGATGAAGCCAGGAGACGCGACTTATACCGTGTATTTGCCAATATGCCTGCACATTGTGATGAAGATCGGGTCGGAAATTCTGATAAATCCAAACATACCCCAGCCATTCATCGGAAGCAAATACCGGTGTGCCAATGGAATGTATCGTTTTCCGGAGATATCCGAGGACGAAGTGTTAATGAGTTCATTGAGAGAGTGGAGGAACTCAGATTATCGAGGAATGTAAGCCTTGAAGAGCTCTGGGACTCAGCGATTGATCTCTTTGAGGGACCGGCCCTTATTTGGTACCGGGCCGTGCGGCGTCAAACAAGATCGTGGGCGGAGTTAGTAATCTGTTTGAAGGATGAATTCCAACCAGCTGATTATGAAGAAAGGCTCAGAGAAGAAATCAAGAACCGCACGCAGGGTAACGAAGAACGAATCGGACTCTACTTAGCCACAATGGCTAATATGTTCGCCAGGCTACCACATCAAGTTTCCGAACAGGAACAGTTGCGCGTTTTACGCAAGAACATCTTACCGTATTATATAGACCGTTTGAGTCTTATCGAAATTTCGACTATAGCCGAGTTACTGCGAGTATGCCGACGATTAGAGCAAAGTAAGACCTGGTCGGAACAACATCGTCAACCTACAAGCGGCTCACGTGAAATATTGGAACCCGATCTGGCGTATAAAGGTAATCGTCCTCGACGGTCAGACCTCAGACTGGATGCTGTCAATGAAGTGCAAGGAGAAAGGGAAGGTCGGAACGCGAATGCCCAAGTAGCCCAACGCTACCAAGCTAGACGTGGCTGCTGGAATTGCCAAGGATCTGGACACTCTTTTAGTCGTTGCCCTAACCCAAGGGGACGGGTCTTTTGCTATGGTTGCGGTGAACAGGGAGTCATTAGGAGACAATGTGTTAATTGTCAGGAACAAATGGGAAACGCCGAAGGAGGTCAGTAGGAGACGAGGCCCTTGATCTCCAAAAGAAACTAGAAGCCTCAAGTTGGGAGAAGTGGCTGAAAGTAGTGTCCGAAAGAACTACGGGAATTCGCCTGGACCATATCCTGTTAATCGGAGGAGACGACAGGACTTATTTGACCGTAAACATTCTAGGCCTACCTGTCCAAGGGTTACTGGACAGTGGAGCTAATCGAACGGTGATTGGTAGGAAAGGATGGGAGTTTCTTTCAAAACTAGGATTAAGGAAGTGTTCGAAGAGTACACCCAAATTCATTAGAGTGGCGAGCGGACAGTGTTGTCCTGTAGATTTTGAAGTGGAAGTTCCTTTCGAATTGGAGGGACGCATTCGAATGATTCCGTCACTTGTAGTCTTAGCCGTGCCCAACAGTTTTATCTTGGGCATTGACTTTTGGAAGGGAATGGAAATTGTGCCCGATGTCTCAACAGGGACATGGACTTTCTCAACTCAGGACACGAGATATCAAGATGTTAGTTCGATGCAAACTTGTGAGTTAAGCTCGCTGAATACTGAGCAGAGAAATCGGTTGATGAGTTTGATAGAAACCTATTTCTCCAAAATGGTTGGGACACTGGGATGTTGCAAAGACGTAGAACACCGGATAACAACCAAAGAAGCGATGCCAATAAAACAAAGGTATTACCCCGTGTCGCCAGTGGTGTTACGAACGATTCATAAGGAGCTGGACGAAATGATTAGGTTAGGAGTGGTCGAGAAGTCTGACAGCCCGTGGTCTTCACCAATACTTTTAGTTAAGAAGAAAGATGGGACTTATCGATTCGTAGTAGATTACCGTCAAGTCAACAAGGTTACTGTCAAAGACGCCTACCCCTTGCCCTACGTCACAGCCATATTAGATCGCCTGCGAGGAGCCAAATATCTTTCGTCGATAGACCTCAAAAGTGCTTACTGGCAAGTGCCAATGGAGGCTTCGAGCAAGGAAAAGACGGCGTTCACGGTACCTGGAAGGGGGTTATATCAGTTCACACGCATGCCATTCGGTTTACATAATAGCCCAGCAACTTGGCAACGACTCATAGATAGGATAATAGGCCACGATCTGGAACCTCATGTATTTGTTTACTTGGATGATATAATTATTGTGACGCCAACTTACGACAAACATGTGGAGGTGTTGGAAAAGATTTTCGAACGATTATTAGCAGCCAACCTGTATGTGAACAAGGAGAAGTGTGAGTTTGGCCGGAAGGAACTGCGATACTTGGGATACGTGGTCAACGAGAATGGATTACACGTGGACCCCGAGAAAGTGAAGGCAATTCTAGAATATCAAGCACCAAGAAACACGAAAGAGATAAAGCGATTCGTTGGCATGACTTCATGGTATAAGCGTTTCATACCCGAGTTTGCTACGATCATGACGCCATTGCATAAACTCACCAGGAAGTCTGTCAAGTGGGAATGGACCAGTGAGGCAGAAGAAGCCTTCCGCCGAGTGAAAGAGATGTTAGTGTCCGCACCACTTCTAACATGTCCGGACTTCACCAAACCTTTCGTAGTTCAGACGGATGCCTCGGACTATGGGATCGGTAGTGTCTTATCGCAAGAGACCGAGGATGGAGAAAAGGTTATAGCCTACTTCAGCCGCTCGATGAACAAGGCAGAGAGAAATTACACTGTGACCGAGAAGGAGTGCCTCGCCGTATTGTGGGCAATTGAAAAGATGCGTCCATACTTGGAGGGAAGCAAGTTCACTGTGGTGACTGACCACCACTCCCTGCTATGGCTGAACAATTTAAAGGATCCGACAGGACGACTGGCTCGCTGGGCCATTCGTTTGCAACAGTATGACTTCGATATATTGCACCGTAAAGGAAAGGAACACGTCGTTCCGGACGCCCTATCACGTGCCGTGCCGCCAATATTGGATTTAGTTACCGTAGCAGAAGAGGTGACGGACAAATGGTGGAATAAAATGAAGAAGCTTGTATCGGATCAACCACAAAAGTATCCCTCGTGGAGGACAGAGAATGAACAGTTGTATAAACATGTATCCGGCAACACCCCGCTGAATGAAGATAGTAATTCATCATGGAAGTTGGTGATACCAAAGGACCTAAGGCGCCGAGTGCTACAAGAGAATCATGATTGTGAAACGGCGGGTCACCTCGGGTTTTTTAAAACATGGAAGAGGATCACTCAAGTGTATTATTGGCCGGGTATGAAGAGTGACATACATAAATACGTCCGAAGATGTACGGTCTGCGCGCAGTATAAAGTCGACCCCCAGAAGCCAGCAGGATTGATGGGATCAAGAAGAGTTGTATCTAGACCTTGGCAAATGGTCTCGTCGGATCTGATGGGACCGTTCCCGAGATCCACGAAACAGAACAAATACCTTCTCGTTATATCTGACTTTTTCACTAAATTCTCATTGTTTTTTCCCTTGCGTGAAGCTACCGCAAAATCAATAATAAAGCACACCGAGGAGGACGTATTTTTAGTTTACGGCGCACCTCAGTATATGCGTTGTGATAACGGCTCACAATATATCAGTACCGCGTACAAAGAACTAATGGAGAGATATGAGACCAAGATCCTATACAATCCAAACTACCACCCGCAAGTTAACCCCACTGAACGAGTGAACCGGGTCATAAAAACTATGATTTCCAGCTATGTAAAGTCAAACCAACGATATTGGGATAAAGACATACCAAAACTGGGATTTGCGGTTAGATCTGCGGTGCATCAAGTGACTGGACATTCGCCAAATTACTTGAATTTTGGTCGCGAAGTATATCTATCCGGTAGGAACTATGGAGACCATATCAACGACACAATGAGCCCGGACATAGAGATAGCTCCCCGTAATACCCTATCTGAAAGTAATCAAGAATTACAAAACGTGTTCAGGGACGTGAGTGCGCGTCTAGCAAAAGCTTATGAAGCCAACAAGAAGACGTACGACTTGCGACGACGACCATTTGAATTTGAAGAAGGGCAGACCGTATGGAAGAGAAACTTTGCACAATCTGATGCAACTAAGAATTTCTCGTCGAAGCTAGCTCCGAAATACATTGGGCCCTTTCGTATCGCCAAAAAACTGTCGCCGCTGGTATACCAACTGATGAACAACCAGGGAAAGTCCATTGGGAATTGGCATATTAAAGATTTGAAACAAGTTCAAGATGAGTCAACAGAGGATTAGTTGGACGTTTCCCTCTTCCAAGAAAGGGGGGGATGTAAGGTATTCAATTTCCTACCCCATCCTCACGTGAAAGTATGGATAGGATCATGGCCAGATGAGGGGCGAGAGGGAGGGAAAACGAGTGATTGGGACAGGTCGGTCACGCGGAGCGAGATCTCGGGACAGTTGCGAGAGAGTCAAGCCCAAGGGTGGTTGCTTTAATTTTCTGACGTGTGTAGGGGAGGTAGTTTTGCGACCTCGCGGGTCGAAAGGTTTTTGAGTTGTCGTTTAAGAGCCAAAGTGTAGAGTGTAAGTGTGGGATTGTGCCTCCGTACCGGAATGAACCGGCTTACTTTTTGTGAACATTCCCGTATATTTCGCAAGTGCATTACCCCCCCCCCTATCTTGCCCTCGAAGATACCCGAAGAGACGCCGCCGCCGACGCCCGTGAGCCGTGACGATAAGTTTGCCTCGTGCATTTGTTACATACCAATTTCATACTCCCATCGATTTAAATAACTATATAATAATTCAAAAAAAAACACATTAAACATTGTGTCTTTCGCCCGACGAGGATCGGTATGCGGACAGTGATGAGTCACTGCCTACCCGCCTAGGCTAGAGTGGAATTTACCCCAAGTCCCGGTGTGTGCAATTGACACGCGGGGGGGCCCTAACTTAGAATTAAATAATCAGGTCGTCATTTATTGTACCAGACTGTTTGCCTGTAATGTACATACTTTGTCACTGTATAGGCTTGTTATTATACGTATGGTACATACTACGCATGTATGTTATACTGAGGCCAGGCCTAGTGACGTAGTCATATTTTTGTCTATACTTGTGGTCATATTTTTGCCTAAACGTCTAGTGACGTAGTCATATTTTTGTCTATACTTGTGGTCATATTTTTGCCTAAACGTCTAGTGACGTAGTCATATTTTTGTCTATACTTGTGGTCATATTTTTGCCTAAACGTCTAGTGACGTAGTCATATTTTTGTCTATACTTGTGGTCATATTTTTGCCTATACGTCTAGTGACGTAGCCTTATTTTTTGTCTATACTTGCGGTCATATACCACATGTGTATATGTGGTATTGCCTATACGTCTAGTGACGTAGTCTTATTTTTGCCTATACTTGTTGCCATACCTTAGCCTATACTTGTTTTCACAATTGTATGTATGATTACTCAATGTAATTAACTATTAATACTTGATAACCCCCGAACGTGTTACCGGTGTATGTTTTCTGCGTTTCATTATTACCAAAGAGTATGTAAAACCTTGTTTATTATCTTTCAATATAGTACTTTCTCAAAAAAAGGAGAATGTAATCAGAATTTATTGCAACCAACCTAATCAAGCTGTTAGAACTGTTCGTAGTTTCGGTTCTAATTTCACTAGCTCCCCAAACTACGTGGCGCCCAATCAATCATTTATAACCTATCTGGACTTTTTGACTTCCTTGACGTAACTGTTACCATCTACCTACCCGAAACCCCCGACCGTGTGAACCCACCCACTCTGCCTCTTACCATCGCCTGAGCTAAGCCGGATGAGGCCGGTCAGAACAAGGGGGAATGCTTCGGACTTGCCACAATGAATGATTAATAAAGGAATGATTGTAGAGAATGATAAGAGAATAATGAACAGTAGCATAGTATAAAAAAGTATTAGTATGAACAGAGATATGAAAATAATATGAAAATAATGAAAAATGAGAAATAATTATGTTATGAATGTAAGTACAAATGTTTTCTCGAAATGACAATAGATACTTTCAAGGCTAAAATTCCTATCAATTTGATGAAATCACTATTTGGATTGAACTTCCTACAAAATTCTACGAACAAACTTGTGATAGTGCCCGTAGCGCCTATCAAAAGAACAAACTGTGAACGCAGTTTACTGAAAACTAACTGTGTTAAAAACAAACTGATCCAAGAATCAACTTACCTAAACTTCCATTTTTCGAGCAACCTGTACAGAAATAAAAATGAGTAGAAATTAAGCATAAAGTGATTTTTAAATAGTGGAATAATATTAATAATTGAATATCGTTATATTAATGAAACTTGAAGATATCAACTTTATAGCGAAATATCAGTTTTTTTGGTAATAAATTTTGAACGGTACGAGATATCAAAATTCTAATACGCGAGAAACGCTGATGATTTCAATAGTTTCAAGATGATATAAGTAATAACTATTGAAGTCATGTCACGAAACTGTCAAGCGTATTCAGTTAAACAAACATATTTTTCAGCTGTACACGACTGACGGTTATGCGACATGACTTGAATAGTCATGAATTAGATCATATTGAAGATATTAAAATTATCTGTGTTTCTCGCGTATTAGAATTCTGATGTCCTATACTGTTCGAAAGTTATCACCATAAAACTAATATTTCGCTAAATGTACTCCCGAGGACTCTTAAGAGGCTACTTTTTACATCCGATAACCCATGAGTAAAATCTGCAGGGAACGAACAAAACAGGACAAAAAGCGTCAATACAGGTCTTTAGCTCCCAACATATGGTGGGTAAACGGTAGAACCAATCAGTCTAATTCTTTTTGCAATAAAACTAAAATTAGTATATATGTGCCTCTACCTTCACTAAAAATCATAATTCCATAATATATTACTCTGAAAAAATCGTAAAAACAATGAAAAACAGGTAGAAACATGTGGATTTCTGACAATTATTTTGAAAGGGTTGAAAACATACCACGAACTAAAGCTCTTTGAGCGAGCACGTATTGAATACTAGTGATCATCTAACCGAGAACTGTTAGTTAATACGATGATTGGTTTTCCGTTGCCAACTTGGGCCCCGAACGTCTGCAATCAAGCCGGTGGGCAAGATGTAAAGAGGCCTCTTAAATAGTATGTCACAAAACATATCTTTTTATTATATCTAATACAATTCACCATAATAAAGTATATTTATTTATATGTTATTTTTTCCATTTGTTATTTAGTTATTTCTTTGTATAGGTGTGACCTTGCCAGGGGCATGGCAGGGCATCAAGTTCTACATCACCCCCAAGTGGGAGCTGTTGCTAAGCGCCGCGGTGTGGGGCGACGCCGCCAGTCAGACGTTTTATGCGCTTGGCATCGGCTGCGGTTCTCTAGTCACTTTGTCCAGTTACAACAAGTTCACTAACAATTGTTACAGGTGAGATTCCGATCCCAACAACAGCTCGGCTATTTGGGAGATGCACTCAATCCATGTTTGTGTCCATGGAAATAGGTGGCCTACAAATATTCCGATTTTTTTTAGCGGGTGCCGTGTTCAGATTCGAATTCAGAAGACTGTTTTACTTGTATGAAAAAAAATCCAATCAAAATCTTATTACGATTTCCGAGAGATATAGACCAAAAACCGCACCCATGTTCCCACTTTCGAGCATCGTGAAATTTGTCTATTTTTTTTTTTTAAATTGAAATACTACATTATATTTGAATGACTGTTGTCTTTCGAGGGTCGATGATGATTCTGAACAAGATTTACGATTGAGAATTATTTTTGTCAATGAGTTTGGAAAAATAAATTTCAACACTTCATTGGCCCCTGACTCTAAAAATGAATAGGATTACAATACATAAAATACAAACTTAGAATATATTAAATCATAATTAAATGACTGAATATTTGAATGACATAAGAATAGAATGAAGTTTGAATGATCAAAGATGAAATGAGAAGGAATTGAGTGAGATCCATCAATCAATTGACAACTGAGAAAACTACATACTGGTATCAAAAAGCGGCAAATAGTGAAAACTGCATATGCTTATATATATATATATATATATATATATATATATATATATATATATATATATATATATATATAAGCATATGCAGTTTTCACTATATATATATATATATATATATATATATATATATATATATATATATATATATATATATATATATATATATACAATTATAATATTGCCAACAACCTCGAAATCGAGTGAACGTCACTCCAATTGATGACGTGATAAGGAGAAAAATCTCTAAAAATGACAACTCATTCGGCGATTGAGTGTCGTCCGTGTGTGTATTCTACTATAGCGTTTTCATTCGGAATCCCAACAGGGACGCCATATTTGTTGCCGCCGTGAACCTAGTCACGTCGGTCCTCGCCGGCTTCGCAGTGTTCGCCATCCTCGGGTTCATGGCCGAGCAGATGGAGGTGCCCGTCAGCGAGGTAGTGGAGTCGGGACCCGGCCTGGCTTTCGTCGCTTATCCCGAAGCTGTCATCCAGATGCCGTTACCACAAATCTGGGCAGTGCTCTTCTTCCTTATGTTGTGTATTCTTGGGCTGGGAAGTCAGGTGAGTCTGCGGTGAATACATATTAAAGAACATCGCAATTGACCACTAGTGATAGGCGTGGCTTATCGGCAGGCTACCTTGATCTATACTTCATGTGGGCATTTAGAGATACTCTGATAGGCAATGCCAATTTACCCACATAACAAACAGTCTATTTGATTGGATGTTTTGTTTTGTGACGTTTGTGGGCGGTTCAATCACTAATCGTCAATTTTGTAACTAGATTTTAATGAATAATACAGATATTTATGGGGCCCAGTTTGACTTTCGTCACTTATCAGAAACAATTACGCGCTAACACTGTCAGCTACGCGGTGGTAGGAGTGGCGGTGGGTTGGTTATGGGGAGGGGGTAGGGAGGATTGTACAACCCGTGGTTACGTGCGCAGAAAGCCTTACGGGACACAGATAGACAGATGCACAAATCTAGAGGAATCTATGTATAACTAGCCAGACCCCTCATGTTTTGAATATGAACACGCCAATCTACCACCAAGCCCTCCACTTCTACGCGTGATCATTTTTAAACGTCGCCAATGACTTACTATCACTCCTTTCCCCTCCAAACACTCCCCCTTCTCCTTCCATTCTATTCCCCTCTCCTTTCCTCCTCCTTTCGTCATTACTTCCTCCTCTACACCTTCCACTCTCCTCCCTGCCCAACTAACCTTGCGCCAACTCTCCACCCCTTTCCCACCACCGCGTTACGAACGCACTGACACACACACACAGATCTGGAATACTCTATGTATAATGAGAAAATCTTGTCACCACAGTTTGCCGGCGTCGAGGGTATCTGCACGGCGTTACGAGACCGATGGCCGTGGCTGCGGAAGTACAGCTATCAGCTGACTGGCTTCGTGTGTTTCACCTGCTTCCTGTTGGGGCTGCCGATGTGTTTCGAGGGCGGCATTCTGCTCTTCACCGTCATGGACTGGCAGACGGCCTCTTGGGCGATACTCATCATCGGTCTTGTGGAGGTTATTGCCGTCGCTTGGTTTTACGGTAATAGGAATTTATTAGAATAAGATATTTTTATTATATCGACACCGGATAATCAAATTGATTGAGTGAGTTGGTGTGATATCAAATTATCTACGATGAACCTCGTAATTTACCGATTATATCAACTACAAGTCTTAATTCTATGGTACTTCTAGCTCTCTCCTCTTCTTCATTATCATCCACCTCATCTTCGTCTCCTCTTACGAGTTCCCTCCACCGTTCTCTATTCTCTCATCATCTTCTCTTCCTTCACTAGAGTCATCCATTCTTTCTCTCGATTGGCTTCTCTGTTATTCACTCCCTCCTCTCCTGCCACCTTTCTCTTGGTCTCTCAACTCTTCTCTTTGTCATGTTAGTTTCTATCATCTCGAACATATCTTTCGGAATTCTCACATCTTTCATTTGTATCATGTGCCCATACCACTCGAGCTTTTCCTTTTCGATTTTAAATTACATTTTTCCATTCCCACTTTCTTCCTCATCATTCTGAATCTTTCCATCTCCATCTTTTCTATTTCCTCTACGTATCTAATTAACTGCATCTCTGCTGCTTTCAACTTATTTTCGTCCCCCAAATGAAAACCCCTAAAATAAGTAACGTACACAGTCAAATCATGCAATGAAATACAAATTGTACAACATATTTTTCAGGAATTGCAGTTGAACATATTTCTCAACTTTCCACAATAATGATGAAAGTATTCGCCAACTGAATCAAAACACAAATCGAAAAGATGTATATTTTGTGAGGTGTGCTTTCAATTGAACTCATCCAGCCGCCTCATTTGATGTTTTTTTTGTCTTTTTTGTTTTGTTTTGTGAGGTGGGGAAATCTTGCATAAGACCCCCGCAGGTTGAATTGCGAGGGGTGTTGGATTCTTACCGACTATAAAAGCCCTCCTCGTTTTGAGGTGTCACCGACAGCGAGTTCATTCCATCACCCTTTCTCTGTTGTTGTTGTTGTTGTTGTTGTTTCATTTTTTATTCTTCTTCGATGATACCTTAGTAAGTTTGATTAGGTTTTAGTGATGATTCTGAAGTATTCAGTGGACTTATTACTAGATAAGGTTCTCCTTAATGAATGAAATAGTGTTTTTTATGTATTGTTTTTCTCGGTTTTCCATAGGAGTTGCTCGTATTTTCGGCAATATCAATGAAATGGGCATCAGACTGCATCGGTTCAACGTTAGGTATTGGAAACTGATGTGGGTCGCTGTAACGCCTCTGTCGATCTGCGTGAGTATGAGCCTCACTACTATTATTACTATTACTAGGAAAACGCTATATATGCGTTGTTAGACTAGTGAATAGTAATAGTATGTCGACTTTTTTGACAAACTTTTGCCTACATTCGCCAATTGGGTGACATTTAAGTTATAAATAGGTAAAAACTGCTTCGAGTGGTACCAATTTAGCACATTTCATGTTTTTTTCTTCAAAATGGCTGACCCGATCAAGCTGATAATTTTCATGAATGTGTATCAGAATGTAATTCAACTTCACGCAAATTTCATTTCTTTGAAAAATAATTTTTTTTCCGCTGTGTTATTCTGATGGTATTTTTGAAATTTCTTAAATTCATGAAAATAAGAGTTACCACACGTTAATGCCACAAAACTACAGATCTAAGTTAGATGAGGAACCATAGTGAAAAAAGTTTGAAGTTGATAGCTGTAGCCGTTTGACCTGTGGAGAACCGACAAAAAACATGAACAAAAAAAAAAGAAAAACATAAAAACGAACACCAGTTTTTTTTAGTATGTTAAATTGAATCCTCGCTAAAGCTCGTCTGATAATGTACTGATATAAAATGACAACGAAACGTCTTATATATATATATATATATATATATATATATATATATATATATATATATATATATATATATATATATATATATATATATATATATATATATATATAATTCTCTTAGTTCAATAATTCTCTTGAAAAAGACCATAACATAATGGTTGAAACGTAGAGATATTGAAAATATTTCACAATTTCATACACGACTTTAATCTTCCTATCAAATATATATCATTATTATATATATATATATATATATATATATATATATATATATATATATATATATATATATATATATGTATATATATATATATATATATATATATATTTATATATATATATATGTATATATATATATATATATATATTTATTCATATATATATGTATATATATATATATATATATATATATATATATATATATATATATATATATATATATATATATATATATATATATATATATATATATATATATATAAATATATATAAGTATATACATATTATTATTATTATTATTATTATGTATAGTGGACATGTTTATCACCACTCAGGCTGTGATAATATTCAACTTCGTCGAGTTCAAACCACCAAAGTACGGTGAATACGAGTTTCCGGTGGCCATTGACGTTCTCGGCTGGTTCATAGGAATCGCCGCACTGGCGCCTCTGCCCGGCTTTGCCATCTATCAGGTCGTCAAGAACAGAAATCGACAGGTGAGCGACTACTCCACTTGACTCTTGCGGTATTAGTCTTCGAGTGTTCTTCCGATTCTCTGTAACTTTTTAATACTGTTTATTCTTTATTTATTTTTTATTTCCTGATATGTTGAATTATATGTTGGTTTATCATATTATAAGGATATAATATGGTACTTTGAAAAGAGTCACGTCATATTATAA
>OZ023335.1:21781783-21804283 GCA_964007535.1 Brachyptera risi | reverse complement strand
ACCCTTGACTTTCGATCGGTTGCTATTGGGCAATTATAATCGTCATTTGTATAAATAATCTTCTCCCTTTCTACATTTACTCTCCTATACTCAACTATGGTTGGTCCCTTTATTAGGCTTGCTTTACCGATACTAATTTTGGAGAAATCGAGAGACAAAAGCATTATATTATTGGAAATGTGTGTTTATGTTTTGATAAGAATGAGCGAAGATTAAATCTCAGATACTTGTGTAGAAGTTGGTTTGCTCTTGTGATTTTATCTGTAACTACCTAACAGGCCAAACAGAGAAATGGACTCAAAAAAATATAGTGAGATTAATTTTTGATTTATATGAAGTGAAATAATTATATTAGGCATGCATTATATTATATAATATAATACAATATACACATATTAATACATATATCATATTTTTATATTTTTTGTATTTCATATTCAATTTTTTTTATATTTTCTGTATTTCATATTATATTTGATTTGACGCATTCTATAGCACATTCGTACTTTTTTTTTTACTTGCACAACACTATGCCCAACTGAATGAAGATTATTATTATCATCATTATCATTATTATCATCATAATTACAGCCTACTGAAGAACGATCTTTCGTAAGAAATGGCATACTTATTATTTTATTTGAATTAAAGTAACTATCTTGTTTTCTATCACTCATCATCAGGTAATCGGGTAACTCGTTTAACATCGATTGTTTATCATTCAATCCAAAAATCAATCTTCCCCTGCATTATTTGATGAGTACATAATTTAATTAATTGGATGTATAGATTGTTTGTATGTAATTATGCACTGATAGAATAATTCAAGAAAGAATCAATTTCAGGATCAAATTATAAAACAATACATTCTCATATTTATTTAAGACGTGTATTTGATAAATATATTATCTTTATAAAACCGACAGTGCAATACTGTAGAAGAATGTGTAAGGACTGAAGGGAGAAAGTGTTTGTTACCTCCTCGAAAGTTCTGTTCTCCTGATAGGAATTCTCATCTTCTTCCCACCATTTCCCTAGTTTCCCTCACAAAAGTTCAGAACAAACAAAACACGATTTTTTTCATCCCTTCCTTCATTGAGGGGGAGTTTCTACAGGATAGCGTTGTTTTATGGGGTGAGAAAATGGGTAGTTCTCTGTTAGCTATGATTGAATTATAGCTCAATTGATTGTGAAGAAGGATTATATCAGGTTGAAAAGTGAATAAATAATTCATAATTATTATGATTATAGTTTTGAGATGAAAATATTTCCAGCTGGGACACTCAATATATTTATTGATTCAGTTTGAATAATGCTGATTCACATTATCCAGTTCAACGAGTAGAGTAAATTTCACAAACATATTTGAAAAAGAATTATATCTCTCCAAACAGTTTTATTTAAAAGTATATGAATTTTTAAATTTTACATCTGCTGTCAAGGGAAAGAAGTGATCATTGCCCAAGAGACTTAGTTTCAAAGTGGAAGATATCAACATTCGTGTGTTTATACTGGAAGACTTTTATCTACGGCGAAAAATTATGGTCACAGACAGCGCAGTCCTGGTGTTGAAGATCATTAGTTTTAAATAATCAAAATGGGGTGGTAAGATCGCCTATGTGGTGCCCCGTCCAAAAGATCCTAACTTTCATCCATAGCCTTAATTGGGGAACAATGATTTTGTATCAAGTTTCAATGTTATAAAAAAAAAAATATATATATATAAAATGAACCTTTCCATCATAAAAGCTCGTAAAAGATGTTCTCTGCAAATATGCTCTTTTTTCCTCAAATCATTTCCATTTTAAAACACATGGCTTTTCTGGGAAGTATTTTCGAAAAATGTGCACACACACACACACACACACATGTCTCTAGAGATTTCATTGACAAACAACTTTTTGTCAAAACAACCATCCTAATCCTGAGGGCAACATTAACAAAATGTGAGGATGAAACGAAAAGAGGTTGTTTACGCGCGTTGAAAGAGGTTCAGCAAGAAATTTGAATAACAATTTGTTTATCTCGCGGTGAAAACAACACGAGAGAAATACTGTGGGCCCACATGATTTGTTTTCACGGGAGAAAGAAATCATCTATCAACTGGATAACTGTGGAAACTTCTGGAACTATTTCATCTCAATGCAACAAGGATTTATCTCCTTTGAATGACGTCATGGTCAGTGCCAATCGTAAACTAGCCTCGTCCTGAAAAATCGTATTACCCTGAAATACAAAACGAAAAAAAAATCAATATATCATCCTATATATATATATATATATATATATATATATATATATATATATATATATATATATATATATATATATATATATATATGTATATATATATATATATATATATATATATATATATATATATATATATATATATATATATATATATATATATATATATGAATATATATATTTATATATATATATATATATATATATATATATATATATATATATATATATATATATATATATAAATATATATATATATATGATTTTGATATATTATATCATACCATCAAAAAATCAACTATATCTGCAATGGAAGAATTGAAATCGATATATATCGAACTATATCTAACTAGTATATAATTCATTATCTTTGTTCTAATTCATTATCTTTTGTTCTGTACTGGCTCAAGGTCTAAAATCCATTACCTCAAGGTCATGCAAAAATCATGAGTTTTTGTCAGTCGATTCGTTTTGATGTGCTCGATGATAATATTAAAACAGATCATAGGCTAACCGGGATGAATTTGAAGATATATCAGTTCAAATACTGAATATTGGATACAATTCAAATACATTTTTCCTGACACAAAATTGAAAAAAACAAAAAAAAAACATAAAAACCAAGCCCATTTTTTTTCGGCATGTGAAATGGAATCTTTGCTACGCTCATCTAATTACATATTAATAACATTAATACCAACTCAATATCAGGTTGTCTCGACACTCATACCAAGTGTGACAGCCAGTATTTCAGTCTGTATATTCTGTTTATTATGGTAACACTTACTCAGCAGTTGGTACAACTTATCAAGTCTTCAATGTCTCTGAAGACAGCCATCTTGTCACATACTTCATACCATTACAACAACGGGAACTTTGGCATTATGAAAACACGTCAACTATGTGATGAAGTTAGTAACAACAATGAAATGTGGTAAATGCGGTCTAATAATAATAATAGAACTGTAGGAATGTGTTTACATTGGACTACCTACCATTCTAGGGTAGAGTTTAAATAAATAGTACATACATTTTGTATAACCAACATTCACATTGTAAAAGATAAAAAAAAGTTCAATATATAGAATAGAATGGAATATATTTTTTATTGGTTTTTTCACATACTACAATACACACTGTATTGAATACAGGTTGGTAATTTGAACCAACTTTATCATAAATATTGGAAAATTTGTCTGTTTTTGGAGTCAATTTTTTAAAAATAATTCAGAATGATATAGATTGACTCAATTCCATTTTTTCCCAGAGAAAACTATTGATTGATTCAAACTTGATTGATAAAACAACAAGAACAACTCGAATAAAGTGACTACGAAGAAAAATGAAAATGAAATAAACAAAATTGATTCCGTATTGAACATAAGGAATAACTCCGTTCCTTACATTGTTTCTACATGATGTCTGAAGATACTATATATTTATTAAAGGACACAATGTGTGGAAGAAAAAGCTTTAAAAAATGTTTTTAGTCGTATACACTTGAAAATTAGAGGACTTGAATTATATAGTTCGATTCTATACCATCTTGAACGTATTGAAAATATCTGTGTTCCATTTAAAATAGAATTTAGATATCTCAGACCGTTCAAAAGTTCTAAAAAAAAACTGATATTTCGATGAATCGACTCCCATGGACTCTTAAGAGTCCATGGGAGTCGATTTAGAGAAATATCAGTTTCTTGGTGAAACTTTTGAACGGTATGAAATATCAAAATTCCGATACACGAGAAACACAGATAATTATAACAGCTCAAGATTATATAAGTGATGACTATTCAAGTCATGTCGTATAACTGTCAAGAGTCGACAGCCAAAAAAACACATTTCTTAGCTGTCGACTCTTGACAGTTATGCGGTGTGACTCAAATAGTTATAACTTATATAATCTTGAAGCTATTATAATTATCTTTGCTTCTCATGTATTCGAAATTTGATATCTCATACCGTTCAAAAGTTATCACAAAAAAACCCTGATATTTCACCAAATCGATTCCCAAGGGCTCTTAAGGGGATGATTTTCTATAATATGAATTTATTCTTCTTCCCCCCTTGTGCTTTATGTGTGATGTTTGTAATATTAATGAAATCCTATATATGAACCAAACATTCAAACATTCTGTTTGCCTTGACTAAACCTATTTGCTGTGTCGAGAGCTATAATTCATCATAAAGCGTACGGATAAAGCACATTTTTCATAGGCCTACAATGCATTGAAATGGAATGCGTTTGTTTTGATTTAATCTTACAAAGGATTTATTAATAATGATAAGCTGGTAGCAGGTTTACATACTTAATGCTATTATATTTTTAATTAACGATTGGAAATGCTTGGTTTAAGCCTAATGTACTTGGTTTTATTTAAAGGGTAAGCTAAAAAAGCCATTCGAAAATTTCTCGATGTTGTTGGGTATCTTTTCTCTCCAGTTTTTTTTTATGGATACAATGTAATTGAGAACAATTATATATATATATATATATATATATATATATATTTTTCAATAACATCGAAACTTGATACAAAATCGTTGTTCCCCAATTAAGGCTGGGGATGAAAATTAAGATCGTTTGGACGGGGCACCACAAGGGCGATCTTACCACCCCATTTTAATTATTTGAAACCAATGAATTTCAACACCAGGACTGCGCTGTTGGTGACCATAACTTTCCGCCGCAGATAAAAGTATTTCGGTTTCCGAAAGTCCGGAACATATTATAAGTAAAAACCGTTTCTGTGATATATATCCGGACAATATCAGCATTGGTATTAAGAGTGAACAAAACACACGAATGTTGATATCTTCCACTTTGAACTAAGTCTCTTGGGTAATGATCACTTATTCTTTCAATTAAAAGCAGATGTAAAGTTTGTCCATTATACAAAATGGAAAAAAATGAGTGATAGGCTTATAATACTATAATATTATAATTATAATAGTGTCATTCTTTAATTTAGTGTTGCGCTGAATTTCTATCTACTAGTTAAGAGGCCATGGGAGTCGATCTAGGGAAATAGCAGTTTTAGAGTGATAACTTTTGATCGGTATGAGATGTCAAAATTTTAAAACGAAGGGAACAATGATATTTTTAAACAGTTCAATATGGTATAAATTGAAACTTTTCAACTCTCCTCGCATAATAATGTCGAGCGTGTACAGCTTATCAAAGTCTAACCTCCATTACCTCAAGGTCATGAGAAAATCATGCGTTTTTGTCAGTCGATTCGTTTTGATGTGCTCGATAATAATATCAGTACAGATGATAGGCTAACCGGGATAAATTTAAAGATATATCAGTTCAAATAATGGATGTTTCCCTATCATTCAACACGCAACCTTTAAATTTCATGCGTTTTTATTATTCAACAGATCATAAAAATGCACCAAGACCCGGTATTACCACGGCCAGTTAGTATTTATCTGAGAGTTGGTGAAAACAAATAGCATGGGTAACCATGGTGATAACAAGTTTGAACTGTCAGATAAAGGCTAACTAGACTTGGTAATACCGGGCCTAAGACCCGGTATTACCATGGCCAGTTAGTATTCATCTGAGAGTTGGTGAAAACAAATAGCATGGGTAATCATGGTGATAACAAGTTTGAACTGTCAGATAAAGGCTGACTGGACTTGGTAATATACCGGGCCTAAAAGTAATGACATTCGATCAAAACATTTGTATTATTGAAGTTGAAGATATTATGAATAGAATTGGTCAAAAATAATTGAAGATACCCGTTTTCATTCATGAATCACACTCATTTTAAGAGAAAAAATAGTTTCTTTGATATATCATTATTTCTTCATTATATTTCGACTTCAATTCAATAATATTCTTCTGTTTTCTTCTGTGGAAAATTACATTCATTGAGTTTGTATAATAATTGATGAGCGTAGCGAAGTCTCCATCCCACTCTTATAGGGCTTTGTCTGTGTGTTTTTTTTGTTTTTTGTTTTGTTTGTTTGTAAGCACTCCACAGGTCGCAAGGGTTGACTGATCAACATGAAACTTTTTTTGGACACGCAAACTCATCCAACTTTGAACTGTATAGTTTTTGGAATGAATCGGTCAGACCGATTTTGAGAAAAATCATCTCAAAGTTTCTAAAAACCCCATAAGATTTGACTGGGCAGAAAATGTTGAAAAATAAAATCTCTCCAAATAGGATGAAATTTTCTCTAAATGTGTATACATGGATTTTACACATTTTAACGATTTTTTAAGCAATTCTGATCAGTCGTTTTGAAGAAAAAAATAAAAATAACTGATAATATTCATCAAATATATCATACAAATTGTTACAGAATTAAGTTGTTGAGATTCACTGCTTTCTAGATTCAAGAGTTGACCAACAATGAAGTATTTTTTATATGCGTCAAGGTGTGTAGAATACCAGAGTCAATAAGGTGGCAAGATTAGAACTACTTTAACGACTTTTATAGCTTATTCAGATATCAAGGTGTGTAGAATACCAGAGTCGATAAAGTAGCAAGGGTAGAACTACTTCAACGACTTTTATACCTTATTAGGATATCTCGCTCATCTTACAACGCATATTTCGCGTTTGACTAGTAATTGATGAATAACGCTTAAAAACCTCTTACTACTTTCACACAAATACACACTAAAAACAATTGAAACAAAATCAATGAGTACTTTTTATATTAAAATAGTATTGTGTCTGAACAATTACTCACAATAGGCACTATTAACGATCATGATATATAACTGAAATTAAAAAATAAATATCCTGTAATCTAATCTCTACTGGAATAAGTTCGTATAGACTATACTTGGAAATTGTATAATTATTGGCTTATATTTTTTTTTGCCGACCGTGAATAGATAATGAGCACATGAAATACCTATTCGAGCAAACCAATAAGTGGACTGCTACAATGACGTATTGATATTGCGGTAATTATACTTTAATTATTTAATTAATAAGGCCTCGTTTTGTTCACTTCAAGCATGAAAATATATTCAACATATTCCTAGGGTAGCCTCGTCATCTAGCATCGAAACTTGTTTGTTAACTTTTGTCAACATATGTTACCATGTTTTTAACATCGACTATGTGGAAATATAGTATAGTCGGCGTGCGTAAGTAAATATTAAGTAAATCTCTAATTAACTCATAATCATCCATATTTACGTTCACATTGATTATTATTGGTAGGCCTATCATAATTTCTGTATGTTATCGTCAATTATTTCAATTATGGTTCAATTTTATGTCATCTCAATATTCAATAATATATCATCAATAATTTTCCTGTTTTCTATATCGATTGTTTTCCTATGCACTTTGGAGTCAGGGACCAATCAAGGTTATATATATATATATATATATATATATATATATATATATATATATATATATATATATATATATATACATATATATATATATATATATATATATATATATCAGGCTATAAATATGAATGAATATATATATATATATATATATATATATATATATATATATATATATATATACATATATATATATATATATATATATATATATATATATATATATATATATACATATATATATATATATATAAATATATAATTACATAAATATATAAATTTATCAATGGATACTAATTTGGTTCATCTATAATTGCATATTCCGATTCCTACAATCCTTAGTCAACCTGTATCTTTAATCCTAATGTTCACAGAATATTAGGCTGTGAATAATTGCTTTCGATGTTGATCATTTTTTTTACCAACTTGGGCCCTTACCGCGACTACCACTTGAAATAACGTCTTTAACTTGGCTAACTCCAAGATACTAGACCTTTGATTCGTTATTATTCACCAGTAGAGATAAACACTCTGGCAAAATGTTTATTTACATTGTTGTTAGCACGAAATCCTTTCACTATAATGGGCTTCTGTAAAGTGATGTCACTCATTGTAGCAAGAGACAGACAACAATGTCCATCAGTTGGAATTGACAAATCAGAATGTTTGGTAGTCAATCAGTTCGCTGTATTGTTATGGTAACGATTGTTTGTCATTTGTTACTTGATAGAAGCCTCTATTACGAAATATGCATACGAAACCGTATGCAATTGTATCTTAAGTCTAAGAGACCGTGACTCAGTTATTATCTTGTATAAGCTTTTGTCAAGTGACGTCACCCATTGTTGCAAGAGAGACAACAATGTGCACCAGTTGGAATTGACCATTCAGAATATTTGATAGTCCACCAGTTCGCTGTGTTGCCATGGTAACGATTGTTTGTCATTTGTTACGTGCCAGAAGCCTATAGAATTAATATTTTCTTCATCTTCTTCTACTTTTTCAACTTTTTTTTCAACTTTTTCTACTTTTTAGTACTTTTAGTACTTTTAGTACTTTTCTACTTTTTTCTACTTTTTTTAGTACTTTTAGTACTTTCAAAACTACTTTCTAACTTTTAAACTTTCACCAATCAAAGTTCAAGTACTCTTTTGGAGCTGGGCCTATGACTTTATTTCAAGTGTCAGTCGCGGGAGTGAGGATCTGTAGGGTTCACAACTATCTAATCATTTCAACAGAGATATTTCGTTTACAAATTTAAAAATCTTTCCAGTCCTAGCAACATGGATTTCAGTAATCATCACAGTTTCTGGAGTAGCTCCAACTCAGAGAAGACCAATTCAATTCCCGGTACGAAATTATCAAACAGCACCGTTGATGAGAAATGTACCTGCCAATCCAATGACAGTCTCTCAAGCTGGAAGTAATCGTCTACAAAATATGGTGACCGTAACTCAGAAAAATCAGCCTCTCAATTTTCGCGCAGCTACGACACAACCGGAAGTAGCACCGTGTCCAATGTGTGTGGACAATGGCGCCCAACGTGTGGTGTGCAGCATTGGAATGCGGGGAAAATACCAAGAGTTTGGAAGTCTGTGCAAGATGGATAGATACAATTGTAACAACCCTACAACAAGTATGTTATTGTTGTTCACGACTCTTTTCTTACGATCAATAATATTTTAAAAGTAATATAAGAGTGGAACAAATCAGTAAAACAAGTATGTTTTTGATGTGTACAATCAAAGCTATTGTGAAACCTATCAGGAATCTGAGCAACAAGTGTCATCAATCAATCTGAACGATTGAAATGAGTTATGAATGGAACAAGAAGGAACAGTTCTTGTTTGGAACTGATGTGGATATACATTTTTCCATTACATTTCATATGTATGTGCCCATTTTTGTCATTCGACAACGCATTTGTTGTTTCTTCCTAGTGTCATTGTTTGATTTATTTATTTAATCTGCAATTTTTGAATATTCATACAGGTGACAAATGTTCTTTAACCTACACTATCATTAAAACAAATGATTTGAGGAAAAACAAAAACAACAAAGGAAAAACATATATATATATATATATATATATATATATATATATATATATATATATATATATATATATATATATATATGAAAATGAATGGAACGAATTAAATGTATCATGGCTTAATACATTCCTCGATAGTTCTGTTAACGGAAGAATATTCCTCAACGTTCTTCATGGCTTCTCTTGCTCTTATTTTCGACACATGGTCTCCTCTCGCTCGAAATCGAGGATCTAGCAGTCTTTTGTCAATCTCGCTCCAAGCTCTATGACCCACTCTTAAGAGGCCGCAGGCGCTCGTATTTCACGCCTCAAACTCTCACGGCCGTGATTTTTGAGATATCAATATGAGTGTTTTTGCATTCTGTTGATAATTGAAAGAGGAAGGTTATCGCATTTACAGAATTTTGAACAACAAACTTGTAATTTTTCAAATTCTTAAAATGGAAAATGAAAAAATTTCTAGTTTACGGAAACCTAGATATATATATTTGAATACCGAAAAAAAATATGGACTGTGAAATATATCAAAAGTGTGAGTAAGGGAATTAACGGCGTTTACGAGAATATGAGTTCGGCGGGCTAGTCTATGGGCTGCGCCTAGCACACGATGCATGTTAAACTCGAGTCTGAAGCGAGCGAACAACGAGCGCGTGTAGCGCGCCTGCGGCCTCTTAATGATATCTCGAAGTTGTATGATAAGTGAATCAGGATAGCAAAATAGATAATTCTTAATCGTATTCACTCATGTTAGTTCATTCATGTATCATTAATCTATTAATCAAAACAACATTACATTGGATCACATCGGAATCATGCCAATCAGAACAATATAAAATCAACAAATACTAATGTTACACATGTGCATTTTACAGAATTCACCATCCAAAGTACCAGCACTTGTGCAGCATTCAAAACTGCTAAATCCCAACAACTGAATGGAAGAATAGCTCCAGCATTACCAGCCCAACAACGAGTGATGATTCCTTCTCAGTTGATGATCAACCCACTTACAGGAGCACGTGCTGTTTCCTTACAAAGAACTCCAATCTCTCAGATACCACCCAGTAAACTTGTGAAAGGGGGTCTTAATGTGAATTTGAGAAACCCTGGAATTTCAGGATCCAGGTATCCAAGTCAACAACAAATAAGAAGCCCATTGCTATCAAATGGACAAGTTTCCTACCCTCAAACAGGTCTCCGAGCTTCGAATATAAATAACGGAGCTAAAGGTAAAGGTGCCGGAATTTTCAGTCAAGGAAGCGGTGCAACGAGACCCTTTTATGGATTACCTAATAGAATGAACAGAGGTAGAAATCCAAATTACAGACCATTCACTGCGGTTGGTACTAATACCTTTCCGTATCTGATGAGACCAGGTCAAATGTACCCTCCCCTTCCTGGACGTATTCCAAGTTTTAGCACACCAGTTACACAGAGTACCACTGGCGTTTCAACCGAAACAGCTTCTACTCTGGTTAGTACCACTCCTGTCGTTGTCACCACTTCTAAGGTTAGTACCACTTCTTCTGCTGGTACAATAGCTGCCGTCGATACCACAGATTTTGTTGATACAACAGCTGCCGTCGATACAACAGTTTTTGTTGATACAACAGTTGCCGTGGATACAACAGCTTCCGTTGATACAACAGCTGCCTTCGATACAACAGCTGCCGTGGATACAACAGCTTTTGTTGATACAACAGTTGTCGTCGATACAACAGTTTCCGTTGATAGCACTCCTTTCGTTGATACCACTCCTTTCGTTGATACCACTCTTTTCTGAGCCCAGCTACTAGTCTCTCCAGCCCCTCGTGCTATATATCCCACTCTTTTGACCACCTGTGTCTAGACAGATGGGCTTATTGCTGACAATCTTATCAGACGAGCTTTAGCGAGGATTCAATTTGACATACTGAAAAAAATTGGTGTTCGTTTTTATGTTTTTTTTTTGTTTTTTTTTGTTTTATGTTTTTTTGTCGGTTCTCCACAGGTCAAACGGCTACAGCTATCAACTTCAAACTTTTTTTCTTTATGGTTCCTCATCTAGTTTAGATCTGTATAGTTTTGTGGCATTATCGGGTGGTAACTTTTATTTTTATGGATTTTAGAAATTTCAAAAATACCCATTAGAATAACACGACGGAAAAAAAAAATTAAAAATTTTATTTTCCAAAAAATTGAAATTCTGTGTGAAGTTGAACAACATCTTGATACACATTTCTGGAAATTCTCAGCTTGATCGGGTCAGCCATTTTGAAGAAAAAACATGATATGTACTAAATTGGTACCACTCGAAGCAGTTTTTACCCATTTATAACTAAAATGTTACCCAATTGGCGGATGTAGGCAAAATTTTAGCAATGAAGTCGACATACTATTACTTTCCGCTCGTCCAACAACTCATATATGGCGTTTTCCTAGTAAATATATGTCTGCGGTGCACGGATGTTTGAGCCTGAATTATTCTACATCAGGTGAAACAAGTCTTTCAAACACTGGGTTTTTATCGGTTACAAAAAACACTGCATATTGTTTCATGTGATTATTACAGCTTTGGAAGACACTCTACTACACTCTATATTATATTAATGATATCATATGGTTATTATGTATGTTTTATAATATAGGATAGTACAAATATAATATAATTGAATTCTAAAATTGGATTTAATTAATTTAATTCATATATTCGTTCATCAATAAAAAAAATCTTGATATACAATCATTGTTTTTCTCCTTGATTGATAAAAATGATGAATCAGTAGGACCGTTTTGAAACGGCACTTCTTTGTGTTTTTTTTGGGACTTCGGAGCGGTCTTATCACCAATATGAATAATCATTCATTTTATATTATATTATATAATATAATAATATAATATGATATATATGTATATGATATATTATAATGATATAATATATAATATATTATATTATATAATTATATCATATTATATGAACCATGGTCCATTTACAAATTCATCAAAATAATAAATCTTCAATCTTTGATTTTTCCGTGCATTGCAGGCTGTGAAGTTTCACATTTCATCTTTTGTTAATCATAAGAAGAATCACAGTCTATTCAAAGATCAAATAAACTTGAGCAATTCGTCGCTAAAAGTTGATATTTTACTTTCTTGTAATGAAATTTAACAAAGGTTGAAGTTTTGTTTGAAGAGAGAAATAGTTAGAAAATGAAGGATATAATACGGGTACAGTCTGTATACATACATATATATATATATATATATATATATATATATATATATATATATATATATATATATATTGGGTTTTGAGGAGGCTCTGAACTGATGGCTACGATCTATTGGTGTCGGTGGATGATAAATGAGATGATGGGATGATGAGGTGAGAGGTTATTTTATTAGGTGTTCTGGATCGTAGGATGGAGTCGGTCGTGGCCTGTTGTTAAGGAACCATCCCAGTATCAACCTGAACGACAGAGGTAAACCACGAAAAACTCCTGTCAGGATAGTCGACCATGGCGGGAATCGAACCCCGGTCTCCCGAATGATGGTTTAGTGTGTTACCACTCGGCCACGCGTCTCGGTGTCATGATTATAGTCACAAGTCATCGCGTTGCGTGATATTATAGGCCGTGAGATTCGTTATAAATGAAGATGGAGCCTTTCAAAAGCACGTGTCTTATTCGAATCAACAGGTAATTGAATAATTCAAATATTTTCAATGGCAATTTTTTAATATTGATGTTTTATTTTAATTGTTCGTTACAATATCATCAAATTTTTTGATTGATTGGTGATGTTCAGAGGCCTTCAAATTCAGGGTTATCAGCGCCCTTTTGAATTTTATGATATTATTCATAGTTTTTTGAGGGTTGAAAATGAACTTCAATGCATGCATCTTTCCTATTTTTGACGAATATTGTGAATCGTGAAGGATGTAGATGATTCAAATGGAAAAAAATTAATGAAAACCTAGAGTTTAGTTGCTGAAAAATCGTAGAATATCCCAATCAAAGTTTTCCCGGTGGTTATTTCGAATGATTAAATCTCTATTTGAATCAGGATCATTTTGAGACTTTCACTACAAAGATTATACTTCTTTGTTTTCAATTTCACTCGAACTTTCAAATATCAAGATGACTATTTTGTTCATGTCTTTTCTTGATAAAACATTGTTTTATATATTTATATTTATAAATGTTCAATATTTATATATTTATATATTTATATTTATATATTAATTTATATAACCGGCCCTTAGTTGACCATTGTAGATCGTCCGCCCTCGTGATGTCACAAAATATAAAAACCAATCAAGTTGACAGTGAAGCAAGGAAAAATAGGGGAATAACCAATCAAGGTATCTAAAAAATGGAAATAACATATTAATAAATAGAGCAAAATGACAATACAAAAGTGTTTGATGGAAGAATTAATAATGATATTGGGCCATAGCCTAGTGAATTGAACATTATAAATGATTACTTTATTAGAATAAGAATAGGAAAAAAATGAAACATAAAAAAAAGAGTAAGAGATTACAAAACTATTTACCTCGATAATTCTTCAAGCATAAAGAAGGCAAATATATATTGTGTTGACGTATTTTTTTTCGCTCAGCATTCCTTCTGTCAATATTGAAGTTATTTGAGATCATATCTCACAAAAATTGAAAAAAAAACAATGCACCACTCAATATAGAAAAACATCCAGGATTACAATCATCCGATTTACAACATAATTCGAGCTTTATTTCCCATGTAAAACTAAAAGATCAAAAAGGTTATTTCCACGTTTCCTAGCTCTGAAAAGTCTGCATCAGGAATTAACATACGTTGCGTATCCATATAGGTATATACACCAATATGGAACTGAAGAGTTCATAAACAATAGATAACAATTCCATTCTTGAATAAAATAATCATATACGATTAAATATACCATTCCTATAAGCCCTAACGTAATTTCAGTAGACGACTGTACTAAACTATAGCTGGTATAAATTGCTGTGAATTCGATGTTGAAAGAAAAAAAATGGATTCGAATGAATTAAAGCAGAGGACAATGAGTTGAAGTAGGGATCACAAAACAACGAGAGAATTAATGAAGCTTATAATTAACTAAGCGTCTTGCATATTGAAGCTCCAAGTCACTGGTGATACAGGGCTAACCAAACTCGTTCTGTTTGAACTTCAATTAATACAATTTCAAATGTTGGTATATGCATGTATTCAATCTATGACTATCAATAACGCCACCATCGGTAGCTCGGTCAACTGAGGCACCGCTTCAGAAACGATGAAGTCACCGCTGGGCGTGGGTTCGAATTTCGCATAAGGCATGAGTTTTGTATAGGTCCTTTCACTTATTATCAAATCATAGTTTCATAATCACCCGGGGGTGCATTCCTGTACAATTAGTGTTATCTAGATAAACCTAGTCCAAGTTAATACCGTGTTAATACCGGTTTTAGAGAGGTTTAACTTCGTATTCCTGTACGAGTTTTATAGTAGGTTTATGTTAGTACGTCGGTAAAACAGTTTTTTGACAAATGTTGTTACAAATCAGCTAAAATGTACCTAAAGATCATCCAATTTCAACGAAACTTGAACTAAATCAAATCTCAGCCTAAAGCACAATTTTCAATGAAATTGAATTAAAAACAAAAAGTTAACCCAAGTGGGATCGAACCCCGTCCGTCTTACTTTGAATGCAGCCGCGCTAACGACGCAACCGATCTGCCGATATGAATTTCTTCTCTTAGAACAACATGAGTATAAAAGCTTCGAAAAGAATTCTGGCAAATGAATCATTAATAATAAAACTGATGGTAAAATTATTTCAAAACATTCACATTCCGTTGCCTTCAGTTCTTATTCTAGAAATTGCATTCCCGTAACGATATTCACTATATTAGATATTTAAATTAATATTTGAAATCTTGAAGTGGATCTTAAAACACGCTAAGCCCGCTCTTTGGCAGGTTTAAGTTAATCCTGCTTTTCTGGTATTATTTCCGGGTCTATCTTTTTAGGAATACCAAGTTAGTACCAATATCACTAAAACCGGATTAAATCGTACAGGAATGCCCCCCTGCTCATTCATACCCCCGTATAACCTAGCTGTTGGTGGGGTTATTAAGCAAACAATAATCAATCAATCACTATCAATAACGTGCAGGGATAAGCGACATGGCATACGTCCTGTTAATTAACATTAGACCGTTTTCACCATGATGGAATCAGCGCGCTTTCGTGTACATTTTTGAAATTCGCCATTTCAAATCAAATCCTACGTATTAGGCTCGTATTTCAATGTATAGTACATAGTTGTATACATGCATTGTTTCTGATCTTTCTCGTAGATGACGAGTAATTATCCAGTTATCAAATGGTGAATATAGCAGTAGGGCTCTTGACTAGGAGTCTGAATGCTTTTACAGACGTATTTTAGAATTTGGATTGGCCAATTCGAATGAAATTTATTCCAATATTGCTTGATGCAGTTGAGAAGAGCTGGATTCACAGATTGCATTACATCTACTACATGTATAGATCAACATACAACAATACCAGTAAATCATCATAACATTTGTGAGGCGGCATCCCTTTGATATACGCATGGTGCGAAAGGAAAATGTTATGTTGCTTATCCCGTTACGTTATTGATTGTCATAGATTCAATTCAGAAATGAATAAATGAATCAATGGATGAATGAATTGAGTATATCCATCATTGAATGATATTGAGAAAAAAAAATAATTTGTTATTCATCAAGAAGTAATAAGGTAGGATGTGGAATGGAGAAAAGGATAAGTGGAAGAGAGTGATGGACGGAGAATGGAGAAAAGGAAAAGTGGAGGAGAGTGATGAACGAAGAATGGTGGGATGTGGAAGGAAGGAAAGGATAAGTGGAAGAGAGTGATGGACAAAGACTGATGGTATGATGGGAAAGTATGATTCATATAATATAAAACATCTTCATACTTGAGAGCCAACTACAATATTTCGAATATCACCCTGATCGGTCTTTTGATAGGCGCTAGGGGCACTATCACAATTTGTTTTGTAGAATTTTGTAGGAAATTCAGTCCAAACAGTGATTTCATCAAATTGATAGGAAATTTCGCCTTGAAAGGATTTATTGCCATTTTGAGAAACCATTCATACTCACATTTATAGCATAATCATTCTAGATTTTCTAATTATTTTTATATTATTTCCATATCTTTGTTCATACCAATACTTTTTGATATCAGACCACTGTTTATTACTCTCTCATTATTTTCTACAATCATTTTTTCATCAATCATCCATGTGTGATTTATTATTATGTCTTTTTTCTACTTCATTAATTTCGTATTTGATTATTATTATGTGTCGAAAGGAAATCATGTATACCATGAGATTGTCTAATATAGATTTAGATTCAATATACAATATATTATAAGTAATATATAAACACACATATATATATATATATATATATATATATATATATATATATATATATATATATATAAATATATATATATGTTTATATATATATATATATATATATATATATATATATATTTTATATATATATATATATATATATATATATATATATATATATATATATATATATATATATATATATGTATATATAGGCATGTTTATATTTATATATATATATATATATATATATATATATATATATATATATATATATATATATATGTATATATAGGCATGTTTATATTTATATATATATATATATATATATATATATATATATATATATATATATATATATGAATATATATATATATATATGAATATATATATATATATATATATATATATATGAATATATATATATATATATATATATATATATATATATATATATATATATATATATATATATATATATATATATATATATATATATAGATAGATACACATATACTCACGTAATTGGTGATTATATTACTGATGATTACGTATATCAAGTGTCACATATTTACCATTCACCGGACAATTTATTAAAATTATGTGGAAGTGGTAAAAATTTGCTCTGTACACCCTTGATTGCCAGCTTCACAGATCATGCAATACAAAGTACAAGAACGAAATATTTAATTTTATTAAGAATGGTAATACTTTACTCTTTGATCTCCGATTTCAGTCTCAAAGCATACAAGTCCTCGCATTTCCCGAGACTATCTATGAGAGAATCGTCAATAAATCTCGTCAAATAAAACAGATGAGTTTGTTAATGAAAATTCATACAATTTTCAATTTTAACATCAAGTGCAATTTTAATTTTGTTCGCTTGTGATTTATAATGTGATGCACTCTATCATAACAAATATAATTATCATTATATATATATATATATATATATATTTTTTAATAACATCGAAACTCGATACAAAATCATTGTTCCCCAATTAAGGCTATGGATGAAAAGTAGGATCGTTTGGACGGGGCTCCACAAGGGCGATCTTACCATCCCATTTTAATTAATTGAAACCAATGAACTTCAACACCAGGACTGCGCTTTTGATTACCATAACTTTCCGCCGCAGATAAAAGTCTTTCAGTTTCCAAAAGTCCGGAACACATTATAAGTGGGAACCGTTTCTGTGATATATATCCAGACATTACCAGCATTGGTATTAGGAGTGAACAAAACACACGAATGTTGATATCTTCCTCTTTGAAGTGAGTCTCTTGGGCGATGATCACTTCTTTTCATTAACAGCAGATGTAAAGTTTATCATTATTATACAGAATGGAAAAAATGGAGTGATAGGCCTATAATGTTATAATTAGGCCTATCCCTCTACTAATTACAGGTCGTGGCCAATTGGTATTTCATCCAAGCATTTGCTTCGAGGACTGTGGGAAACCACGACAAACCAAGTCAGAATGGATAAAAAAAAGGTTTTTGTTGGTCTTCTTTTTCTTTCAACTTCTTCTCTTCTTCTTTTCTTGTGATATTTGATTTTCTTGATATTATTATTGGTCGTAAATTAGACAATATATTATAACACATTTTCCACATATTTGGTATTTATATCGATTTAATATCACTTGACAATTCTGTGATGTTCTGTTTGTGATTCTATAAAGAGGTAAAACGATTTGAATTCAAATTTTGAATTTGTTTGCACTCACCATTCTATGTTGACTCATTCAAAAACTGAGTCAAGCAATAGTCAATACGTATCGCATGTTCATTTCTGGTGGAAACGTTTAATGATTGAAGTCTGATATTTAATCGATGTAATCATTGTAACATGATACGTGGAATAATTTTGAATGATGCAATTTGAGAATACATTCTTTTCCAATATGGATAAAAGTGTGTATTGAATGGAATTTGTCTCAATTAGTGAGTATTTGCATTCTGCGACCGGAAGTGACAATTTCATGATGTTTTGTTATCATCATTCATATATGCCAGTCTTATAACTGGTAGAAAAACTTCGTACCATCGGAAGCAAATTTTACTCAGCTATATGATGGAGTTTAGATTTTTCCATGAACGAATTATTTGTTCTGGGGGATGAATCGTCTTATGGTAGGTACTTGGCGTATGAAATGCGTTATTAGTGTAGATTTCAGCAACTACATCATGGCTCACGTATTATGGTGTCCTCACTTCCTATCCCCACCATGTTAAAAATATGTACCAATTCACGGTCCACGTTTTAAAGAACTATTGACCGTGCGTAGATAAGTGGTGATAAAAGAAACTAACTTTACTCAATGACGTCGGCCCAGCTGATAACAGAAGTCATCAAGTTTGCCAGTCTGTCAGCCGTTTCTGCAAAACAACACTAGATAGAGGCAGCGATCAATATTTCTCAGGAAAGTACTCAGAAAATGGAACGTGTTTTCGAATTGGTGAAGTCACCATCTCCAACCGGCAAACTAACGCAACCCTCAATGCATCCTGTGAGCACCCAAGATGATTAAAATTAAAATTAAAATTAAAATTCAACATTCATTTTATTCTGTTACATAATCATATTGTACATGCATTGGTATAGGCCTCTTGAAGGGCACAACAAAAAACAGTTACAAATAAATACTTGAAGTTCAATACTTAAATACAGAAGCAATTAATTTTAAAAGTAATGAACAGTATACAAAGGAGGTATAAACCGGCACAGTAGCTGAGTGGTTAGCGCACTTGCTTCGTGTGACCCGGGAGGTGAAGGGACATATCGGACCCGGTTCGATCCCCGCCACCGTCCATCTTTACAGGGGTTTTTCGTGGTTTCCCTCTGTAGTCTAGGCTAATGCCGGGATGGTTCCTACAATATAGGCCACGACCGCTTCCTTCCCACTATCATTCCCACTACCCATAAAAACCTTCATCTCATCATCCCATCATCTCATTAATCATTCATCCGACACCAATAGATCTTAGTAATCATTACAGTGCGTCGTTAAAACCCAATAAAAAAAAGGAGGTACGGTATAACAGTTATGATGAGCAAAGACAAATAAAGTACCCATGCAATAATTAGCATCTTCAGATGAATATCGTAGATAAATTGTTACATACAGAGCAATAACATAAGAAAAAAAAATAATAATAATACAGAACAGGAGCCCGCTTAAGAATACAACATTTTTGTCTGCTGGCTGACAGTAATTTATATTACAAAAATATACTTTTAGATGAAATCAAAATTATAAAATACTGTTCATCAATAATAAATCAAGATATAAGTTGAAATAATATGAAAGAAATGTTGCTTCTACCGTCATCTTTGTTGTTCGGAAGGAATACATTGGAGCAATATATTATATCGGTTATATTCTCGTGTCAAATATGCACAACTTTTCTGTGAAAAATATTGAAAATCATCTTCCCCTCATCCTTAATCCTTCCAGGACAATCTCAGGAACACATTCCTCCTCAAATCTCTATAAAAAAAAAATCACCAATGTATTCCAATTATCTTGCCTTAAACGTACCCTTAATCCCCCTATATCTGCAAGCAACCCCTAAATAATAATAACCATACCACCATGACCACCTTAATAACAACAAATATGAAAACATACGAGCTGTGGGTTAACTCAAAGCTACATTCAGTTGGTAACAAATCATAATACAGGTTGGCAACAAGTTTCAGACCAATGGGGGTTTCGGTAAGGGAGATATATTTATTAAAATGTTCATATTGAGGAAGAGAGAGAGAGAGAGAGAGAGAGAGAGAGAGAGAGAGAGAGAGAGCGAGAGAGAGAGAGAGAGAGAGAGAGAGATAGAGAGGAGGGAGAAAGAGAGGGAGAGAGAGAGAGTGAGAGAGAGAGAGAGAGAGAGAGAGAGAGAGAAACAGAGACAGAGACAGATAGAGAGAGAGAAAGAGAGAGGGAGAGTGATATATATATATATATATATATATATATATATATATATTATATGTGAGAGATAAAAGAGAGACAGATAGAGTTATGGAGAGAGAGATATGCACTATTAGTTGAGCGTGATGGTATTCTTTGAAAAAAATCATCATTATTCAATATACCATAAATCCATCATCATCATTAGAGTCCCATCATTTTTTTTCCAGTGTGGAGGACATTTTTGTTTTCAATTTTGACAAATTAATTTCAACTATCACGTCATATTGAGCACGTTTTAATTCGTATAAATGAGACTTTCCCTCATAATTGACTCGCTTTCATATTGGACTCATCCTGGAATGTCAGAAATATAAATGTATATTTGGATCAATACCCTGGAAGAATTGAAAAGACTTATAAAACTTATTGTTCAGTGCATTGTTACAAACTCTACACAAAGTACACGAACCACTGATCTAAATTAGAACTTATCCATCTGAGCTTTCAAAGGAAACTTCCATAAAAGTTGTTGATGTTTTATCTTTTATGACGTCAAATGGTTCAAGTGGAAAGTGGTTAGGAAAGAATACAGGGGTGAACTAAGGACATATTTTCCCTGGTGAAAATGAGCTCGAGACGTCTACAGTCTCCATAGGGCAAGAAATTTTCACCAGAGTGATTATTTGTGGACATATTGTGGATTATTTTTTTGTGGGTCATTTGATCTTTTGGGTGATTATTTGTGGATTATGAGGGTGATTATTTGTGGAAATATTGTGGATTAATTATTTGTGGATCATTTGATCATTTGAACGATATTTTTTGGATGATAGGGGTGATTTTTAAAATGATTAGACACATTTTTCCCGGACAAAAAATTGGTTCAAGATGTCTCCAGTCTCCATAGGGGCAAAAAATTCTCACCAGAGAGATTACTTGTGGACATATTGTGGATTAATTATTTGTGGATCATTTGATCATTTGGATGATTATTTTTGGATGATAAGGGTGATTTTTTGAATGATTAGACACATTTTCCCGGACAAAAATGGTTTCAAGACGTCTCCATTCTCCATGCGACAAAAAGTTACCACCAAAGAGATTATTTGTGGACATATTGTGGATTCATTATTTGTGGGTCATTTGATTATTTTTGTGATTATCTCTGGATGATGAGGGTGATTATTAATTTCGGTTGATTTTTTGTGAATGTGTATGATCGAGAAAATTTCAGGAGGTACTTCGCTGCACGAGTTTCACAACACTACGTTCATCCGGAAAGCCACTACGATTGTTTATGCTTCAGTTGACACTAGAAATCGGTCTCGCGTTACATATATAATTTGGTTATTTCTGGCACCGTGTATGGTATCAATATATTTGTGAAACAAAATACATTCGGGGTGAACTGGAGATGAACAGTACAACCATATACGCTTGGAATACAATACTAGTGAAATTCACTTTAATTTTTGTTTTAAATCAAGGTAACAGAAACTATTTATTTGTATCGGAACAA
>OZ023335.1:21716783-21776783 GCA_964007535.1 Brachyptera risi | reverse complement strand
TAGATTCATAATCACTCGATCATTCGTACCCCTGTATAACCTGGCTGTCGGTGGGGTCGTTAAGCAAACAATAATCAATCTTCAGCGAATATGTTTAGTGATTGTAATTTATGCATCTATCCTTTGGAAGTGTTCATATTAGCAGCTGATTTTACTCGGAGTTTGAAGCTGATTTATTGGACGAGCTTTAGCAAGGATTCAATTTGACATACTGAAGAAAATTGGTGTTCGTTTTTATGTTTTTTTTTTTTTTAATTTTTTGTCGGTTTTCCACAGGTCAAACGGCTACAGCTATCAACTTCAATTTTTTTTTCATTATAGTTCCTCATCTAACTTAGATCGATCTGTATAGTTTTGTGGCATTATCGGGTGATACATTTTTTTTATGAATTTTAGAGATTTCAAAAATAACCATTAGAATAACACGGCGGAAAAAAAAGAAAATATTTTTATTTTCAAAACAAAAATGAAATTCTGTATGAAGTTGAATTACATTCTGATACACATTTTTGGAAGTTCTCAGCTTGATCGGGTGAGCCATTTTGAAGAAAAAATATAGAATGTGCTAAATTGGTAAAACTCGAAGCAGTTTTTACCCATTTATAATTTGAATGTCACCCAATTGGCGAATGTAGGCAAAATTTTGGCAAAAAACTCAACATACTAATATTTTCCGCTCGTTTAACAACGCGCATATGGCGTTTTCCTAGTGTATTACAACTTGCCTGATTTTCAATTAAGAATCACTTATATCAACAGAATCGGAATAATACTATTCGTAAGTGAATTATATGATGTATGATGGTTCAATGACTATTCAACTTATTTGTGATACAGCTTTATGGAAGTACACAATTTTCCGGGGGAGTTTTCCGTTTACTTTGCCATATCACAATTTTATCGTGTACTCTTATTTCATTCTATATGATTCACACAATTCCCTTTTGTAGTCTTTGGAGTATTGACATTATGAATAGTGGATTTGTCAATTCAAAAATCACAGAGATAGATCTCTATTGTCTATGCAGAACACATGAATATATCTGACAAGAAGAGTTCAGACATTTGTCTATCACTAGGAAAACGCCATATATGCGTTGTTAGACGAGCGGATAGTAATATTATGTTGATTTTTTTGCCAAAATTTTGCCTACATTCGCCAATTGGGTGACATTCAAGTTATAAATGGGTAAAAACTGCTTCGAGTGGTGCCAATTTAGCACATTTTATATTTTTTCTTCGAAATGGCTGACCCGATCAAGCTGAGAATTCTCAAAAATGTGTATCAGAATGTAATTCAACTCTACACAGAATTTCATTTTTTTTTGAAAATAAAAATATTTTCTTTTTTCTCCGTCGTGTTTTTCTAATGAGTATTTTTGAAATTTCTAAAATTCATAAGAATAAAAGTTATCATCCGATAATTCCACAAAACTATACAGATCTAAGTTTGATGAGGAAACATAATGGAAATAAGTTTGAAGTTGATAGCTGTAGCCGTTTGACATGTGGAGTATCGACAAAAAAACATAAAAAATAAAAATGAAAAAATAAAAACATAAAAACGAATACCAATTTCTTTCAGTATGTAAAATTTAATCATCGCTAAAGCTCGTCTAAATATCACAGAGAATGTATTACCCTCAAATGACCGTGGTTCTTTGAAGGTATTATAGTTTCACAAGTTAACTGCAATAGATTGATGTCTTTGAAAAATTGAGCTAGATTCCGGAGAATTGTCAATCTCCATACGTCTAATTCGAGACATTTTACAACAGCCTATTCGAAGAAAATATAACTTTGTTATTTGTATTGAGACGGGAGAGAGAGAGAGGTATACTGAGGGTATACTGAGGGAGGAGTGAAAGTGAGAGAAAGAGAGAGAGAGAGAGAGAGAGAGAGAGAGGGAGAGAGAGAGTGAGATACCTGATCGACCATCTCACCTATCCATTAACATCCAAAAGTTTCGCCTCACCAACACTAAACAACAGTATAACAACTTAATAATACCTTAAATCCTCCAACCCAGATGTTATACACCATGTAATAGTCTCGTACCCAGATGCCAGTGTTAAACAGCTGATACTAGCTCATTATTTGAGTGCATAAATCAGATAGAGTGGGTGGAGGGGGGATCATTCCCCCCTCCCCCTCCCCCCCTGTTCACTTCCAGTCACCCACCTAACTAAGTCATAGTGCATACCATGCATCTGGGGTACATGTTGATGATGCATATAGAGATTAATAATGTCGTTAGGTTGGTACTATGGTTCACAATTGTCAGTTGATGAAGTCGTTTGGGAAAATGATGTATGTGATGGTGTTGTCGGGAGTGAGCGAGTAGATGGAAATATTTGTTCGATGAATGTTGCATTTGAGACTAATATGATTTAAATCTCAAAATTTGGACACATGATAAATGATCAGTAGTGTCCGTTTTACTCGGCCAACGAAACTACCATGCAACAGGTGAGCTATATATTCGAGACTATTTTTAAGTGAAATTCATATATATATATATATATATATATATATATATATATATATATATATATATATATATATATATAGATATATATATATATATATATATATATATACAAAAATATACATGTGTGTGTGTGTGTGTTACATTAAACCATGATCTCGTTGGAGGAGTTGAATTCGTGGCACGAAGGTGGAGGTGCCGGGCTCGATGTCCAGAGCCCAAGGAAACATGTATTGGTTTACATAACCTACCTGTAGTGAAGAAATGTGTAACTGCACTACCTTATAAATTAAATCACAGAGTGAGACCCTGTTTTACTTTAATATCCAAAAAATTACAAATATTTTGATAAATACGGAAACAAAGATTAATATTCAGGATTAAAGAGAGAAAAGAAAAATAAAAATGATGGAAAGATTGAAAATTTATCTTTGCAATCTCATGTTTGATTTTCTAATTTTTCCTGGAATTATCACATTTAGATGTATGATTCGTTGAATGAGTTATGTCATTGTTAATTATACTTCGAGGTGATTGTATTATTTATGTGGTGCTCCGTCCGAACGATCCTATATTTATTTTCAGCCCTAATCATGGAATGATGATTCTGTCTCAGGTTCCATTTTGTGGAAGTGATGAACAAATCAACATGTAACTCGTCTTGAATTATAGGTCCACTTTTATTTGATACTTTTTTCTACATTCTGTTCACCCCTAAACATTCACATCCCTCATTTCATCCTCAGCCCCGATCATGAAATGATGAGTTTATATTGGGTTTGATGTTGAAAATAAGAAAATCAACATTTTGTAAACAGTCTTGAATAATAGGCCTAACTATCTTTCCATAATATTGATAATATCAATGTTCATTCAGCAATCTTGCCTCATATTTCCCACACGACATACAATACAATAATACAATACATAAATACATTTCAAAACAATTTAAAATACATTACATAACATCACTTAAGAGCCCGCATCTTAGCTAAGAATGCTTCTCTTCGAAATGCTTGACCCAAGTTCGAAGTGCGTTAAAAAGTATTGTTGTGGGTTGAAAAGTGAAAAGGGGATAATATTGAACGATTTCCAGTATCCACCGCTAGATGGTGGAGTTTTTCATATCATAATTTGGACAAAATCTAGTTACATCACAAATTTTGGCCAAGGAAATTGGGAAAACTGTGAGATAAAAAACAAATCAAAATTTCAAATATTAATAAGCAAAGTTGAACTTAAGGATGTGCGTTTGTAATTTATCTCCATTATTATTCGGTAACCAGGAATTTAGCAATAAAAACCATCAAATTAGGCACTTTTTTATTCAATTATTGTTCCATGATAAGATTATTCTTCAATTTTTGATTAGGCATATCCGATTGTGAGGATATTACTTGTTTATTGCATTTCACCGCAAGTCCGTAAAATTTGTAGTCCTTGAGATATATGTGGCGGAAGTTTACCCTGTGAATCTGTTCAAGATGCGGGCTCTGAAAATATACATTCATGATGACAATTTTCCGTGATAAAACAACAACATCAACAGCAACATGGTCAACATACCTATGTATATCCCCCTAAACGATACTCCTTTTTGACACTTCTCTCTTCTACATCCTGTTCACCCCTGAACATGTGTCCTATGGGCTTGATATCGCGTTGGACGTTACCATGGTTACCGAGGCGTTCAACTCCGGTCCTAATATCTCGCATGACGGATATCTGGAACGCGGGAAGAATTCTATCGTTTCAAAACGAGCCTTCGTATTCATATTCCAGACAGGAATAATCATTCCTGACATGTTGAGATCCGATCATCGATCTGATTGGTCGAATAGGGATAAGTGATAGCTGTGTTCTTGCCCTGTTACCAGATGCCAGGGATGTGGTTTGGGATGAATATGTCTGATTATTTTTATGAAAATTGCTAGTTTCTGATACTGAATCTTTTCACATCACTTTGAATATATATATATATATATATATATATATATATATATATATATATATATATATATATATATATATATATATATGTATATATATATATATATATATATATATATATATATATATATATATATATATATATATATACATATAAATATATATATATATATATATATATATATATACTATATATAAATATATATATATATATATATATATATATATATATATATATATATATATATATATATATATATATATATATATATATATATATACATATCTATGTAAACATGTTTATATATATATGTATATATATATATACATATATATATATATATATATATATATATATATATATATATATATATATATATATATATATATATATATATATATATATATATACATATATATATATATATATGATTTCAATAGCTTCCTGGTTGACCACCAGTAGGTTATTATAATTATATGATTTTTTTTTTAAACTGTTTAAAAATTGCGACCTCCCCCGGGCTTTGAACCCGGATCTCGGATCGTATCGGATCGTAATGGGTAGCGCGTCAGACCGGCAATCTGGAGATCCGGGTTCAAGTCCCGGGGGAGGTCGCAATTTTTAAACAGTTGAAAAAAAAAAATCATATATATATATATATATATATGACTATATAAACATGTATACATATATATATATATATATGTATATATATATATATATATATATATATATATATATATATATATATATATATATATATATATATATACATATATTTAAATATATATATATATATATATATATATATATATATTTTTTTTTATTTATTTATTTATTTATTCATATATATATATATATATATATATATATATATATATATATATATATATATATATATATATATATATATATACATATACATATAAATATATATATATATATATATATATATATATATATATATATATATATATATATATATTTTTTGTAGGAGAATAATCCCTCTATGGACACTATACATCCCTAAAACTAGATTTCAACGAACAATGACGATATTCATCTCTCTAATTTTAGAGAAAACTGGAAATCATCATCTCAATGCCGAAAGTTTGAATCAATGTATTTGTCCTCCAGAAATCAGCACCTCCACTGAGTCGTGACGTAGACATCATTCGAATCTGTTCATGTTTTATACAGAATCGGTTGTTTCTACTACAACTCATTGTTGGAGGGCCACAAAATAATAACAGCTTTTGAAAATTCGATGATGATTTCTAGTTTTCTCTAATATTAGGAAAATTCTTCAACGTCATTGTTCATCAAAACTCATTTCATTTATTTTATTTATTATAGATTACAGCTTTGGACCATTGGTCCGGTGGCTGTTGATTTAAATACTATGGTCCTTAATTTTAACGATGTCAATATACAATTAAATATAGTTTATAGAAAGAAATCTGAGTAAACTCAAAGGTGTAAAACAAAAGAGTGAGTGTCAAGGTTGCGATGTCCTTCAAAGTATCATTTCCAGTAGATAGATATCAATGCTCATAATATGAAATCGAGCATATCTTGCTACTACGATAGAATAACCCAGTAGAATACCGTATCAAATATCTCACCGTCTTGATTCCATTTCCATTTCAGTTAATTAGCCAGCCAATCAGAATGACGTAAGCCGATTGATGACGTAGCGATGACGTATGCCTGTTAATTACCACTAATCCTGATGTAGCACGAATCATCCTGTCTGGACGTCAAGATACAAACCTTGCAGGCTTGCTGGGAGACAGATGGATGGAGCGCGCAGCGGACAGCAAATATTTCTCATAACACCTGACGGCGATGAATAGGACAAATGAACTTGATACCTGACATACCTGATACCTGATACCTGATATACCTGATAACTGATATATAAATATATATATATATATATATATATATATATTTATATATATATATATATATATATATATATATATATATATATACTCATCCCAGAAGGGCAAATTTCCACAAAGTCAGCATTACCATCAACCATCGGCCCTCAAAACTTCAGACATCATATATATATATATATATATATATATATATATATATATATATATATATATATATATATATATATATATAGATATATATATGTATATATATATATATCTATATATATATATATATATATATATATATAAATATATATATATTTATATATATATATATATATATATATATATATATATATATATATATATATATATATATATATATATATATATATATATATATATATATATATATATATATATACATACATAATATGTTCATATATATATATATACACATACATAATATGTTCATATATATATATATATATATATATATATATATATATATATATATATATATATATATATATATATATATATATATATATATATATATATATCAAGGCTCTATTGGTCAACAAAATAGAATTCAGACATATCATGAATCCACAAAACCTTAGAAGGGTTCAACTGTGGGATGAGTACAGATAAAAATAAATCGAATAATGAACAGTTGTGTTTTCATTTGTTTTCTATGTTTTTTTTCATGTTTTTTTTCACATGATTTGCATCATCTTTCATTCTACTCACTCTGACTGTGTGTAAATATTTTAGTAGATAGTGAATATATTAACCTTGAAACTACCCTAATATTGAAGTATATACCTTCACTGTAACGCACAATGGTATAAATCATTCGTGCTAAATAGCATTGGCAGCATGGGACTTTCGCACGCAGATAATAACATCCCGTTCTAGTTCAAACGATCGTCGTTAGATGGCTCATTCTTTCCGAAAAGTATCTATTGCCCAGATGTATTTGCAGCGTGATCTGAGTATATTTCAAATCGTCAGACGTTGTTGTTGTTGTTGTTGTTGTTGTTGTTGTTGTTGTTGCTGTTGTTGTTGCGTGTAATCATGACCCATCTTGGAGCAAAATTGTCTCATTCAGATTATATATTAGATAATCACTTTCTACACAATAATATTAGGAGAAAAAATAGTATATAATGACAAATATATATATATATATATATATATATATATATATATATATATATATATATATATATATATATATATATATATATATATATATATATATATATATATATATATATATATATACTTTTTTGTTCGAATTGGAAATCATTCTGGAGAATGGAGAAATTATAGCTCTTCCTTGAATAATTTGAATGATCTTCATCACGTCCATCTATATAAACATTAACCCATTATGCAAAATTAAAATCATGGAGTAAAAATGATTATTCAAATGGAACAACAGAAACATTTGACATAGAATGCGAAAACACATTCAACCTTGAAGTTGCAGTAAGTATATGTAATGATTGACGTTCCACCAATCATTCTGTTAGTACCAGTACAACAAACTGGATAACGTACCTCTCTTGTGTATCCAATTAGAGTATTTTGTGAAACCTCGTAAAAATTGACATATTTCCAATTGGTGGAGAGGGATTGTTGAAGAAGGAGGGGGAGGGGGGGGTGACCAATCTATAAAAAAAATTGGCGATGGTAGAAGCGGGAATTTCACTTTGAAAGCATGTCGCCTACTTCCCACCACCCCCACCACCCCCTACCCCTGCCACCTGCTGTTTAATTGATATTATAATATGTATTATTTGGTATAATCCTGCCACTAGATTAGGTACAGTGGAATCTGGAGCATCTGACACGCTTATTATGTTGGGCTCCATTCAGGCAATTATTACTGGAATTGCACAGTTATTACAGTTAGTTAATACAGTTAGTACAGGTAATTCAGTTGATACAGTTAATACAGCTATAGTGGTAATTAGACTAATATAATGTGATTATATATGCAACAGGAAAATAGTTTATATATTTTTTTTTGTGTTGAGAGACCAGTGAACATGTGTTTGTGATGTGTTAACCGTATTGGAAACTCATATTCAACCAGTATATTATTTCATTCCATTGTGTTTAATTTTTTTTGTTAATAACATCGAAACTGGATAACAAATCGTTGTTTCCTAATTATAACAACTTTTTGATTACTTATATGAAATTTGACATAAAGTCATTGTTGAGGTTATGGTTGTCAAGGTAGGATCGTTGGGATAGGGAATCGAAAGGTGAATTCAGAAGAAGGGATGAGTGGAGGAGAGATAAACTTGAGTCATGATTATTATTTATTTTCTCATTGGGTGTGAACTTGTGTCGTCACTTCTGTCCGCCCGATATTATACGTTATGATGTGTATAGCCCTAATTGGGTACAAAGATTTTGTGTCAAATTTTTTCATTTTCATTAAAGAAGATTGTCATCAACATCCAAATAATGGAATCCATTTACTTTCAAATCGAAAAACTGCCTGAGAATGAAGTTTCCATTATTTTATACAAGTATAACACTTCCGAAATTACATTTCTATCTTCAAATTTCATTCAAAAAGTCAATTAAAATATGAAATATAATAATTAAGTTTCAGACAGATCATAATTGAAAAATTGTAGAAGAATTTAGCGTTACATAGATGACTTTAATCGCATTAATATCATCACCACAGATCTTTTTCAAGAGTCGAAAGTTTAGTTTTTGAAACTTACAGATATATATAAGAACCATAATAATTATAGAATTCGAAATGAAAAAAATTGGTGTTATGAATGTTCGAATCTCCATTTCACCCTTTCTCCCTCATCCCTCTCTCTTTCAGACAACCCCCTTCCCTCCCAATTACCATTTTAAAGTGTCAAAATCTAAATGAAGAATCAGTGGCGCTACGGGTACTACATATCGTAATGAAATATCCGAAGCATCAAACAATGGAATAAAGTTATTTCGAATTTCAATCAGAATTTGTTTTTTCAAAATTTCAATTCACTTGAAATTTTCATCGATTCACCTCCAACAATCAATAACAAGTTATCAAATTCGAAATGAAAAGATCTTTTAGAGATAAATTCAAACATTTAACAATTGATGATGGAATATCATCAACACTTCATCGTTTAAATTTCATCTGCGCATTCGTACCCCCATTCAATCTATCGTTTTTTGATTTTTTGTATTCATTCTGGGCTGACTACACATTCTACTGATGACTACGATTTACTTGCGTTGATGAATGATATATAAGATGGTGGGATGATGAGATGAAAGATTATTTTATCAGGTGTTTTTGGATAGTGGAAAGAAGTTGGTCTTACCGAGACGCGTGGCCAAGTGGTAACACACTGAACCGTCATTCGGAAGACCCAGGCTCGATTCCCGCCATGGTCAACCATCCTGACAGAGGTTTTTCGTGGTTTCCCTCTGTCTTTCAGGTTGATACTGGAATGGTTCTTTAACAACAGGCCACGACCGACTTATTCCCACCATCCAAAACACCTAATAAAATAACCTTTCATCTCATCATCTCATTCATCATACACTGACGCCAATAGATCGTAGCCATCAGTATATAGTGCGTCGTTAAAACCCAATATAAGAAAAAGAAGTCGGTCGTGGTCTGTTGTTAAGGAACCATTCCAGTATTGACCTGAAATACTGAGGGAAACCACAAAAAAATCACTGTCAGGATAGTCAACCATTCGGGAATCGTGTATTAACCACTCAGCCACACGTCTCAGTTGTTGGTGGGACTGTTAAGCATAATTAAAAAATAACTAGTCAAACGCGAAATATGCGTTGTAAGATGAGCGAGATATCTCAATAAGGTATAAAAGTCCTTAAAGTAGTTCTACCCTTGCTACTTTATCGACTCTGGTATTCTACACACCTTGATATCCGAATAAGCTATTAAAGGCGTTAAAGTAGTTCTACTCTTGCCACTTCATTGACTCTGGTGTTCTACACACCTTGACGCATATAAAAAATACTTCATTGTTGGTCAACTCTTGAATCTAGAAAGCAGTGAGCTAATTACACTTTCAAAAAATATTCAACCTGCTATTCACAAAAAGCCAACACACACTAGTTCGATCAACCAGAATTGCTATCCGCACCACACTTGGCAACTCCCGACTATTCGCCACTACGAAAACGAATAACAAATTATTCTAATTCCAACTCGACTCCTTACTTGAGTAATTGAGCCTCCCTCCCTAACAAACCAACCCCCTCCTCCCACCCCTTTGCCCATCAAAACCTGGATTACATCATCTCATCTCAACTCGTCGAGGGGAAAACAAGGTTTTACTCCCGGCGGTGGTGGTGGGGGACGTTCGAGAGGGAACGGGAAGGCGTAGGCAATCGAGTAATGTAATCAGATTACAAAGTTTATCTTTCAAATTAATACTGAAAAATATTTTTTAAAAATAACATCCTATATCAATATTTTCGAAAGTTGGTAAACATGGCGTCGTTGTGAAATTTTGTATAATGTAGTGAATAGGGATGTTGTATGAAATTGTGGATGATAGACGGGATGTATAATCGTTAATTGTGTATTCAGAGAACAAGCCCCAAGTTCTGAGTCTGTGGAAATGTATTAACGCAGCGGTGACCATCTATACATACTCACTCCAAAACTGACACAGGTATACAAACTATTATGTATTTAATATAACTATATAATTTATATAACTATATATTTATATTATATATTTTATATATTATATTAAATATATATTATATATATATATATATATATATATATATATATATATATATATATATATATATATATATATATATATATATATATATATATACATATATATATATATTATATTATATTATTATATATTTATTTTATATATTCATATTATATTCATATTATTTATATATTTATATAACTATATATATAACTATATATTTATATAACTACATATGTATTTTCATTTCTGTTTAGGAAGAGTTGTAAGATGAGCGTAGCAAAGTCTCCATCCCACTCTTATAGGGCTTTGTCTATGTTTTTGTTTGTTTGTTTGTTTGTGGACACTGCACAGGTCGCATGGTTTGGCTGATCAACATGAAACTTTTTTTTTGTATGGGCCAACTTTTACAACTTAGAACTGTATAGTTTTTGGAATGAATCGGTCGATTAGATTTTGAGAAATATCATGTCAAAGTTTTAAAAAACCCCATAAGATTAGGCTGGGTGAGAAAATTTGAAAAAATGAAACCTCTCTGAAAAAAAAAAAATTCTCTGAGTGTTCAAACATAAATGATACACATAACCACCATTTTGTAAGCAATTCGAACCAGCTGTTTCGAAGAAAAAAATTCAAATAACTGTTTTTATACATCAAATATATCATAATATATGTAGAAACGGTTGATAGGCTGACAAACTTGATGATTGCTGTTATAAGCTGAGCCGACGTCATTGAGTGAAGTTCGTTCCTTTTATCATCACTTATCTACGCACGGTCGATAGTTCTTTAAACGTTGACCGTGAATTGGAACACATTTTTAACATGGGAGGGATAGGAAGTGAGGACACCATAATACGTTAGCCATGACGGTAGTTGCTGAAATATTCACTAATAATCAACTAATTCACTAATTTCATACGCCATGCCCATGCCCACGAGGTACAAAAAAAAAACAAATTGAAAAAAAAACACCATAAGACGATTCATCCCCCAAAACAAATAATTCGTTCATGGAAAAATCTAAACACCACCATACAGCTGAGTAAAATTTGCTTCCGAAGGTACGAAGTTTTTCTACCAGTTATAAGACTGACATATATGAATGATGATAACAAAACATCATGCGTTTTCAATGATTCCAGTCTGCCGTTTTTCACTTCTAGTTGAGGAAAAGTATTCATTCCATTTTTTGAACCAAAAAAAACACTCCACGCCACAAATCACTCCCCCTCCCCCTCTTGTTCTAGTTCAAGTAGTTGATCAAATTTCACTATATTTCTCGACACGTTTTGACTGTTCGACACATCCAATCGTTATAATAAATAGATTGTTGGGACGGTTGATCGGTAACCTCATCTTCAGTTAGCGTGACGCCGGACTATCTTTCCAGCATGTCACAGTGTCAGGTAGAGGAAGGAGGGGGGGAGGGGGGTTGGTGACACTTTGCCGGGGTAAGGGGGGGGACCTTCGGGAACCTTCTGGAAAGCGGACAGCTAGAAGTGTGTATTTGGAGTCGGGGACATATATTTGCTATACTGGCCACAGAGAATTGTATAGGGTAGAGTGGGGCATATTGGGTTACCGAACACGCTTCTCGCGTTTGACATGTCTCAAGAAATTGATGTGATACACGCTAGAGAGAGTGAGGTGTCGGGTTTTCTAAACATGTATTCAGAGAGGAATAATATTTAGAAGTGTGATGGTTTGGAAACAGTGGTGACCAAATCATGTTACTGTCGGCAGGTTTCCGTGATTTACCACAGTCAAGGGGAAATACTCTATTTGGTCATCGGAAAGTTCGGATTTGAGATTGTGCAAATCTCTCTTTTGTAGATGGAACTTTCTCACAGTTTTTGACATTTTCATCTTAGAATCAGTATGCTACATCAGGTCACACCCCAGTCTTTATCAATTCAATTCAGAGATTCATATCCACAACACAAAAAGGAAAGAAGAGAGAAGAAGAAAAGAAGGAAGAAGAGTAGAAGACGTCCACAATGATACTGTTACTTCATCCATATCAACCAATAGTCCAATGTTTTCATCAGCCCAACTTCATAATCATGTGACACAATATGTAAAAGACAGCAATTCAGCTACTAGTTTCAAATTGAACGTGTGTAATTTCTCGAAAAAAAAAAACGTTATCTATGATGTTAGTAGTTACCTAGACTGAATATTGTAATCTCAACTATATTTGTAATGTTGACTATATTTTGTAACCCTCACTTTTGATTGATTAGATCGTTCTTTTTGTCATGGTCAGGTTAGGTGTCAGAACAGTCACCTGACTGAACCTCGCCCTTTTTGAATGTACCAACTCTTTTTATACATGAAGAATAAATACTTCATATTATCATTATTATTATATATGTATTATTATATTTTATGATGATACCATAATTCTTCAGGGTGATCTCAAATCGTCCCCCTGCATTACCTCGGACAGGTTGTACGTATTACACAACTGTAGTACGGGTAGCCGTCTCATCAGGATTAGTGTAAGCAAACCTAATTCTTGGAATTCTCGATGCTTTTCTGACAATACTACCATAGAATATCCAATACAATATAATATCCATCCTGACTTGGGTTTTCGTGTTTTCGTGGTTTCCCACAGTCCTCGAAGCAAATGCTTGATGGATGAAGTACTAATTGGCCACGACCATTAATTAGTAGAGTGATAGGCCTAATTATAACATTATAGGCCTATCACTAATTTAATTTGTCGATTGTGTTTAATGATAAACTTTACATCTGCTGTCAATGGAAAGAAGTGATCATTGCCCAAGAGACTTAGTTCAAAGTGGAAGATATTAACATTCGTGTGTTTATACTGAAATACTTATATCTACGGCAAAAAATTATGCTCACAGACAGCGCAGTCCTGGTGTTGAAGTTCATTAGTTTTAAATAATAAAAATGGGGTGGTAAGATTGCCCTTGTGGTGCCCCGTCCAAACGATCCTATCTTTCATCCATAGCCTCAATTGGGGAACAATGATTTTGTATCAAGTTTCGATGTTATTAAAAAAAAAAAAGATCATGAAACTTGACTTCAGAAAATGAGCGTTTAAGAATGTCCATACACATTTACAATAAAATCTTTTGATAACACAAATGTACTACACAGATTGATCATTCAATTGATATTTGATACAATACTTCAGGATATTCAATGAAGCTGATTCAATATTATAATTTCATCAATTCAGGATCAGTTTCTGGCACATTTGAAAAATGACAATTAAATTCATATTATATTGAATTCTATAATGAATCTCAAAATTCTCTACAGTGAGTTATTTTCTATAGCAATTATTTTATCGAATAATTCAGGCACGTATGTTCTTGGGTGAATGTCCTCTTCAAAGAATTGGTTTTATAATTGATCCAATTCTTGAATGAGCGATACAAAATAAAATCCTTTGGACACGAACAGAGATACACCATATACATCGATTCGATTCCACCAATATGAATTCGAATTTAATCCAATTCCAATTTTATTTTTTCACCAATCATTTCAAGCTTTGAAAAATTCGACTGTAATTACGAGTTTACGACATTTCATTTTATGTGCGTATCATATTATTTCATTGAAGTGGGCTCACACATGTTTCTGCTACAACAATATCAGAGTAGAAAACCTTTCGACAGCGTTCGATTATTCAAATTTATTCCAATGTCAGAACGCGTATTCGACTGTCGAGTCGAGCAGGCGGTGATTTTAATAATGCAAAATGGAAACACTGAATAAATCTTGTTCTATTTACGTATATAACGTAGCTATATTAGTACGTTTTATATTCTTGTACTCATTGTAGTGTAGTCAACCATTTTAATTATCCTCAAGTTTAAGTTTCCTCAATTTGCCATGTTCTTTTGAGTGTGTTTGTTCTTCCCTTCACCCCCCGTTCCTTTCTTCATTCGTACCGTCTCGTATAATAAAATCAGTGGCGAATGCGTTGGGAGTGAAAGATCCTCTTCCTCCCATTCCTTCTTCCCCTTTCTTCCTACTCATCCGACACTCACACTCTTCAACAATAATGTCAGCCTGGATCTAATTAGTCGTTGAAGTAAAGAGGAGATTCAATCTCAAGATGAGATTTATAAGTTGAAATGTTGAGAGAAATGTAATCCAACTCGATAAAAGTCATTGTCTGGATAAGAGTATTGAAACTGAGTCAATAACTTATGATGGATTGGATTTATTTTTGAATAGTTGAAACTGAAAGATTGGAGAATTGATAACAGCAAAAAACATGTGATTTGTACAATTGGAATTATGCTCACAAATTAATTTGAGGACTGCATTCTTATACATGTACATTCATATTGCACTACACGTACTTACACATTACACACAGATTCACTCATACATTATACATTTCGTTTCATTATCATTTTTTCAAACAAGTTTGGTCGACAAAATGAAAGACAGTATCTCTCACAAAGCTTCATCATTTATAAGCTATATGAGCTTCATAAACTTCATAAAGTATGATTATATATTTTTCTGATAATATTGACTAAGATTCTAGTTTTCTTTCTTCTCATCCTCAGATGGGTGATCTATAGTCCAGACTTTCAGAGTTGAGTGGGAAGAAAGTAATGCAACAATATTTCAAATCATCCAGGTAAAATCTAGATCATTTGAATACTCAGTGTGTTCTGATTGCCATATGGTGAACCTGATAGTGTTACAAGAACATAACCTAGTGCATATAGTATAGAGGTCCCAATTTATATGAAACATTCCACAGATGTTCTTCAAAAAGTTTGGCATTATTTTTGGGGAAAATTGAGTCAATATCTTCCATCGGTCATTGAAGGTATTCTGTCCCCATTCAGTGGCTGGGTTATTTGAGTGTATGAATGAACGTTCTATGAGAGAATAATATAAAAAATTCAATTTTCAAGGTTTCGATTGCTGAACCTTGGCTGACAACGTTCTGCGTATATTTTCAGTTCACTAGAGAAATGAAAGTTTTCGTTTTCTTTCATCTTAGTTCATAGTTCAAGAATACAAACGAGGAGGGTTTTCATTTTGTATCAATAACATAACAAACTCGACACAAAGTGGTTCCATTTGAGGTTGACAAGATCGCTCGGATGCAAAATCAAAATGGCGATCTTACCACGCCACAAACATCATAACTATATATGGATCCATATGAAAAAACAGATATCAAAGAACCTACGCATACGCCACTGTCCCGTCTTTGTCTAATACCACGTGACTAATTACCGGTGGAGTGCGGCGGGAATCCCCTCACAACCCTCCAACCACCGCCTTCTCTCGCCAACCAAAGAAAGTTCCCTCTTCCGGCCGCTTGCTGATCCGTAGCAGATAGATCGCTTTCGTTACGAGTCGACGATCGTCTAGGCCTCGCTACGTATCTACCCGACTGAACTAGCGACATACGTAAATCTTACCGACCGAATCTGCGACGAGCGTACGTTTCTTTACCGAGTGAGCTACCGACTTTGTTTCCCATAGCCCCCTTCGCTCTCGCACAGTAGACAAACTCACGGGGGACATATTAGACAAGTTAGTTACATTTTCATTTGGAAGGAAAACGGAAGAAAAAAAAAGAGAGACACCGTGAAATGAGGTCAGGAAGACGTAATTCTTTATTAAGATAATTTATCACGAGAGGGTGGAATCAAAAGATGTTTATTATTGGTTTAGTGATCGTATTGTTGGTACCGTAGATACAGGTCTAGATGGAGGAGAATGTGAATTGTTCATCAGTAATATAGTTCATTTGCTTCTACAATGTGGATGTCATTAGGCTTAAATGAATATCCATACTTCAATAATGTATATTATATATAATCAATTCTTCTAATAATTTGATAACTATCTTTATCGTCCATCCGGATACAGAAATGAATGAATAAAATATGAATTCAGTATTTGTCTGTGAAAGTTGCAAGTACGCAGTGGCCGTTTGAAGTGTAACTGAAGAAATTCTGAAGCGTAGTAGAGAAAAAGTGCTCTCAAATTGCAGCAAGTTGCAGCAAGAACATTGATAAAAAACGTCCCATTGTTGGAAGTATATTCAACTACATTTTGCTGTCCATATTGCATTTATAGGAGAGCATTCTGTTACCACTTTTACGGGTGACTTGCAAACTGTGCTTCTATGATGAATAATTCACCATGTGTATAGTGTGGGTTAGTATTGGTATAGGTCACAACATTCCCTAGCGAAAACCAGTTTAATTGTTAACCCTGTTACTGAAAAATACCATTTCCCACCATCGGTGACAACAAATTCCCACCTCATCCATCATTCACCACAAAACCACTTATCTCGTTTTCCGAATAGAACCATACACAGCTTATTAGATATCCCTCGCTATACAACAGACTTTTCTCAACGAAACGACCAATCGTTATCGTTATTGACCAGGGAAAACACCCGATCGATACCATCAAATTTCGGGAATGTCATTCCTTTTTTGCTGCATCGTTTTGTTCAATCTATGTAGATATTTGCCCTGTCACGTCCCTGGGGATGTATACGCTTCGCATATATAGACAGATAAAAACCGTGGACTTCGATATATAAATCGATTATGACACCCTACGGGTGTTTCGATATATATCGATAATTGTACCCGGTGGTATTTCGATATATCTAAACGAGCGAGCGATGAGTGAATTCTCGTGTATGCGATATAGATCTTGGAAAAGTATAGCGACGAACAAATATACCAAGTTTTTGCGACTGAATAAATAACAAAAGGAGTGACGTTTTTTTTTTTTTCAAGACGGCGTACTTTAAGGGAGTTGTTCAATAGGGCGGGGGGAGGGAGGGGAGGGAGGAGGAGGTGGTAGCCGTGCTCGTATAATAGGCTGGATCAATTGGGATCAAACGAGGAGTTATGTACAGGAATACCGGAAAAAATGGGAAGATGAGAAAGAGAAGAAGTGGTTTTGCTATATAAATTTGATACGCGAATTAAAAGAGTACGTTTTTCCCTCACATATATATATATATATATATATATATATATATATATATATATATATATATATATATATATATATATATATATATATATATATAAATATATATATATATATATATATATATATATATATAGTATTATATAAATATATATATATATATATATATATATATATATATATATATACATATATATATATATATATATATATATATATATATATATATATATATATATATATATAATATATATATATATTATATATATATATATATATATATATATATATATATATGTTATATATATATATATATATATATATATATATATATATATATATATATATATATATATTCATATATATATACATATATATATGTATATATATATATATATATATATTATATATATATATATATATATATATATATGTATATATATATATATATATATATATATATATATATATATATATATATATATATATATATATATATATATATATATATATATATATATATTATATATATAATATATATATATATATATATATATATATATATATATATATATATATACTCTATAGTTGACATATTTCTGTGTAATACATTGCCTCCTATGTCACAATTTTCTTTAGTCAGAGACTTTGTACGTATGTATTTTAGTTGAGTTGGTAAAATATCAAAGTGAGTGAATGAGTCTCCACATAACCTACTGCATGTTAATTCTGTGCATAATATTGTCACTTCGCTATATTATGTCATTAATTTGATCTATGACAGTTAAAATATCTAGATTTCCAAAAGTAATAATTTCAAAATATTTATAATATTGATATAAAGATACGACACGATTTGAGATCACGATTTGAGAAATGGTTTGAGAATCTTGAGAAAGTACAATTGAAATAATTATGAATGATCACATAGGTTCTTTTGGTACGTTATTCAGAATGCGTGATATTTATTCATGAGTTTTTTTGCAGAGGTTAGGCTGAAGAATTAGTTTTTTTTCATGAGAAATTCACATCATTGGAAATTTTCAAAATGACCACAGGGATCCAGTGTCGTCTTTAGTAACAATTGAATAACACCAAGTTATTTCCAGTAGAAATCAATAGATTTCAATGACAATGAAAAATTTGAATATGGCAACGATCAAAATATACAAATTGAATAACAATTATTGTGGTTGTAGTGATGGTTATTTTCATTTTCCACCTGGAAATACAAAGTTACAGAGATACAACACAAATTTTTAGTGTTTGCAAGAATCTGTTTAATTTTGTGGCGGCTACTTGTTCCACTATTTGATAGTTCTTCCGAGGAATGAGTGGCGTTCAATGTTTGTTTTGTTTCGTGTTAAGTCTTACTTCAGGTGGAGTTTGATCGAAAAAGTGAGTGATGAATGATGATACAATGAAATACAATATGAAAAACAAATATCCAGTACGAATTGACAGTTGGTGTAATACGCAATAGTCAGTTAATAGGCCACAGGCGCTCGAAATCACGCCGCAAACTCTCACGACGGTAATTTTGGAGATATTATTATGATTGTTCTCGAATTTTTGTTAATAATTGAGAAACAGAGGTTACTGCATTTACAGAATTCTGAACAAAGAATTTGTAATTTTTCAAATTCCTCAGATGAAAAATGAAATAATTTCGTGAATGCGAAAACCTAGATACATATTTTTGAATACCGAGGAAAACATAAAATGTGAATTATATCAAAAGTGTGAGCTGTGGAATTAACGGCGTTTAGCTGAATATGAGTTCGGCGGGCTGGTCTACGGGTTGCGCCTAGCACACGATGCATGTTAAACTCGATTCTGAAGCGAGCGAACAACGAGCCCGTGTGGAGCGTCTGTGGCCTCTTGAGCTCTTGTTTCCAACCTTGGTCAAATACATTTTGTTCAGTTTCTTAACCCATAGTTAGTGGATTGCTTTCTTGACTGATATCAGTGTAAATGGCATCAATAAAAGCTCAATAAGTGTTAGGATCGCCCTTGTGATGCCCCGTACAAACGATCCTACCTTCCGTATTTGACACCAATTTAAAAACAACGATTTCGTATCAAGTTTTGACGTTGATTTTAAGATAGATATTTTATATCATCCCGACTCATCTCCGAAATTCAAATAGCACAATAACATTTCAGCTGATAAAATTGTTACTGCCAGAAATTCCAGATAGAGAATGATTTTGCATTTATTTTCATTGTTTTCCGGTTGATTATTTATATATTTTTTCTTACTAATTGTATGTAATAACTTATATATTCAACTTCTATAAGCTTCTGTCAAGTGACGTCACTAATTGTCGAGAGAGACAGACAACAATGTGCACCAGTTGGAATTGACCAATCAGAATATTTGGTAGTCCACCAGTTCGCTGTGTCGCTAAAGTAACTATTATTTGTCATTTGTTACTTGACAGAAGGCTATAATTGAATTAAATTGATGACGTTCATAGTTTTGCTCGATTATGGTTCTATCCAATATGAATTCATCATTTTTTTCCAAGTTTGTGAATATCTCAATATATTTTCACAGGTATCATTTAAGTATTTCTCTCACTCTTGGGTTCACACACAAATTTTCAATTATACTAAAAATCCATGGTTTTAATATTTTTGCTAATTCACACAGATATGGTTTTGACTCCGCATAATGCATGTGGTTCAATATTCCTGTACGTTGTGATGTTATTCTGTGATAATGAATGAATGCAAGAGAATGTATATTACACCATCATAAAGATGATTTTGAGAAACAAATGGTGAAAAACCTCTCAAAAATAAAAAATGGAGGCAATTAGAATTCAAAATATGTTGTTTCTGGCGTGTTTGATGATTATGATTATCGCAGGATAGCAGAGGCTCCAATACCATGATATGACGTCAGAGGTTCGATGGAGGTATGGAGTAAGCTCTTGAGCTATCGTACCCGGCACCTCCACGCGTGTATAAATAATTCCGTGCGTATACTTGAGCAAATATACTTCAGTTCATTACATTATGATTATCTCTCTCTCTTTCTCTCTCTCTCTCTCTCTCTCTCATTATATATATATATATATATATATATTCATATATATATCTATATCTATATATATATATATATATATATATATATATATATATATATATATATATATATATATATATATATATATATATATATATATATATGATATTTATATTTATATGTTGAGCTGCTTCATAGTAGCACTTCTTTAATGTGGTTGGAACTAGGAATCGAGTCGAATACTAGGTGTGATATTGGAATTGAATCATATAATATCATTCCTTCACAATTCTCACCGTATACACACGTCTTTGGAATATCTGCACCGTCTTGAAATTTATCACACCATTTCATAAAATATTGAATTGGAACAATTTTTCCCAATTTACTCGCACAATTTATATATATATATATATATATATATATATATATATATATATATATATATATATATATATATATATATATATATATATATATATATATAGTATTATCAAAAGTGATTCCTTGATCCATATTTGTGTGATTACATGAATTTCAGGTATATCAAGTTTAATTAGTATTTATTTATAAATAAATGAATATATATTATATATATATATATATATATATATATATATATATATATATATATATATATATATATATACAAACTCTGATCTATTTATCTTTTGTTAGTCCACGTAATTCACCCCTCCCCCTCTTCACCCCTCCTCCCACCCCCCTTGTCGTTGATAAAACGTGTAGACATGTACCAGTCAGGTCTGACAGGTAATCGTCTTACGCGTCTCCGGCAGACAAGGGAGACCATTAATCGGAGATAGAGAGGAGATGAGAGAAGGGAACAGAGCGAGGGTTGACGCCGGGTGAAGGTGGAAATGAAGGTGATTCTTGTTCGGGAATTAGGGATGAATGGGAGGGATGTGCAAAATGTGTACTCATCATGTTGTTCAGTCATGAATTTTGGTGAATAATAACTTTCAATAAGTTGAATAAGAAGAAATAAAAGAATAGCATAGAAGATAGAAGATCTAAAAATAAGAAATCTGATAATACAATATTGAGGATAGAAGAAGAAAATGAAGAAAGAATGAAATGGAAGATCTGGAAAGAAAGGATACAATAAATAATTGATGACTAGTGATTGACCCGCCCACAAACGTCACAAAACAAAACATTCAATCAAATGGGCTGTTTGTTATATGTGAGTAAATTGACATTGCCCATCAGAGTAAATGCCCACATGGAGTATAGATCCAGGTAGCCTGCCGATAAGCCACGCCCATCACCAGTGGTCAATTGAGAATAGAGAGAATAAAGAGAAAATTTGTGTTTCTCGGTACCTTCCCTAATTTAAAAAAAAAATCATAAAGATGGTGTTTTTGAATGAATAAACATTATAGTTTTTAAAAAACCACACCTGGCAACACAAATTACCACCAAAACATGGACAACCCGTGTATATCAGCTATGTTCCGCCTGCCGGCGGTATATTCGAGGTGAGTACGCCAACCTGACCCAACTAACCTGAACCACTAGATACGTCATCTCAAAACATGGCTGAGTTCACGTGATATCAGAAAACCGCCATATTAAAGTAAGTCGCAAACACACTAAACATGACAATCATAAGCTTGAGGTTACTCCAAAAAACACTTTAAACCACGAACTGCAGGAAGACACCAACACAACCCACAAATCATAAGATTTGTCTTTGCTATTGTGGTCACCACAGACAACCTAACAGACAACAACCCGGACCATAACAGGATAACAGGATAACATAACATAACAGGATGAAACTGCAAAGGAAAATATTATACCTATGTGAAGTTTCAGAATGAAATTGACATTGATGACACATATTTTTCTCCAACAACAATGGCACTTTTTTATTAATATCATCTGAACTTGACACATTGAAACTTTGAAACTTGACACAAAATATTTGTTACCTAATTAATGAATCGTTTGGACGGGAGACCACCCAATTTCAATTATTCCAAATCGAAAATAATGAACTTTGACACAAGGACATTTCTGTGACGTATTTTCTCAATATTCTTCATCTATTCAACTATCCCATATATTCTAGGTTTGAAAAATGATTTTCACTATCACCGTGGTTTTAAAAACAATTAGAATAATTCATGAATACAAATCATTTAATGAATAGATGAGACTGAAAAAAATTCAACCCAATGTATATAATCATACCACGACACTACGCCACTGTCCCTCTCAGCTGGATTGACACCGGTAGTACATAAAATGTCTTGTGCCAGAAAGGAATAAGAGAGGGTGGGAAGAGAAATGAGAGCCGGGAAGAAGAGGGGAAAATGATGATAACGGATGTGGAACCGGAAGAGGAATTAAGTTTGTGACGTGTTGATTAGTTATCTCAACTGCCGATAGGGGACATCTTGACTAATAGATGTTTCAAGTATCCATTGTTTGCTGATGAAACTGTCAGTTGAACTAGTGGAAAGAATAACGTTATTCAAACAGTATTGTGATACCGACAATATTATCAATTTTTATCAGAAATTGAATACATTTTTAATTCAAGCTGGCGCAATTTCACACTTTCATACCAATTTGATATACTTCGATTTTATTTTCATGATTTTGGTTTGCTTAATGACCCCACCAACAGTTAGGTTATACGGGGGTACGAATGACCAAGTGATCATGAAACTATGAAGTGATGATGAGTGAAAGGACGTTAAGTGAAAGATCGCCCTTGTGGTGCCCCGTCTAAACGATACTATCTTTCATTCATAGCCTTGATTGGAAAACAATGATTTTGTATCAAGTTTTGATGTTATTGGAAGAAGAAGAATAAAAAAAAAAAACATGTCTTATGCGTGACTCAAATTTACGCCCAACGATGACTTCAGTTTGTGAAGCGGTGCCTCAGCTGACCGAGCTACCGAGAGCAGCCATTTGTTATTTCTCGATCAAGAGGCCGCAGGCGCTCTACACGGGCTGGTTGTTTGCGCGCTTCAGACTCGAGTTTAATATGCATCGTGTGCTAGGCGCCACCCGTAGACTAGCCCGCCGAACTCATATTTACATAAGCGCCGTCAATTCCCTAGCTCACACTTCTGATATATTTCACATTCTATATTTTTTTGCGGTATTCAAAAATATGTATCTAGGTTTTCGCCAACACGGAATTTTTTCATTTTCCATATGAAGAATTTGAAAAATCACAAATTTCTGGTTTAAAACTCTGTGAATGCGGTAACCTCCATTTTTCAATTATTAAGAGAATGCAAACGCAATCATATCGATATCTAAAAAATTACGTCCGTGAGAGTTTGCGGCGTGAAATACGAGCGCCACGGTCTCTTAACCTATATTCAAAACACCTATTGATTGACAACAGATAATGGATATATCGTCGAAAAGTATGAAACAAAAAATAATAATCATTATCATTAAATATATATATATTAAAATTATTATAATTATCAATAATTATATATATATATATATACATATATATATATATATATATATATATATATATATATATATATATATATATATATATATATATATATATATATATATATATATATATATATATATATATATATATATATATATATATATATATATATATATATATATATATATATATATATATATATATATATATATATATATATATATATATATATATATATATATATATATATATTGATTAAATTATGATGATTAAGAATGGATAGTAGCAAAACTGATTTGAATACAACTTTTTCGAACCAAAATATCCCTGTTGAAGCTAATACCCAAAATATTAATATTTTGAATATAGGATAGGAGTCGACTTATAGAAATGAAATTATTCACAATTGAGCATAATTTATTCCTCCAGCAGTTACATACCGACCACATGACTGAATATACTAACTCAAAAAATACCCTAGTCATGGTGAGCATGTGACGGAAATAATCAGAGGAACAACGCTTTCCTAAATGATATTCATGATGTATCGTTTTGAAAGGGACCATGATTATTTCTGGCAGATATTAATTTAAACCAGGCAAACGCGTTATGTGTTGCCGCGTTGATGGATGAGCTGGAACATATCGACTTATCTTTGGATTGGTTATTACATATATATATATATATATATATATATATATATATATATATATATATATATATATATATAAAAATAAATATATATATATATATATATATATATATATATATATATATGAATATATATATATATATATATATATATATATATATATATATATATATATATATTTATATATATATATATGTATATATATATATATATATATATATATATATATATATATATATATATATATATATATATATATATACACCTTGAGATCCAAACCATTACTTCACTACCATCTTGTTTTACAATATTGATTTCTATGATAATAAAGAAGGCTCTGTTTTAATCGTTTACAGTTAAGAGGTGACACCTGTGGCTTGGATTCAATTGGTATCTTAATAGCTTTGAGTGATTGGAAAAAATTCTCCATATATTTGTTTACATCAAAACATCTGATCTGATTCAAGTGAAAGTTCGGAATAATCTGTATCATCATTATTTTAAAATTCTCTGGAAGTTCGAAATGTCTCGGATGAAAATTATTTCACGAATATTTTCCTCTGGGTTATTCTAACGGGATTTTTGAAAACTTTGAAATGAGTTTTCTCAGAAGTGGTTAAACCGATTGCGCCTCAAAACTATACAAAATCGAATTAGATAATGACACTTGAGTATGCCAAGTTTCAACTGATTTTGAATTTTCGTTTGACCTGTGGAGCGCGAAAAAAAAGTCACTTTTTTGGGTATGGTGAAATTGAGTCTTCGCTTCGCTCATCCAAAAAATTATCTCTCAGATCATTTCATATCATTCAACGAAATCTCACAACATATCAAGATAGGAAATGATTCCAACCTGAAAATAAAATTTCGTGTCGATTATTTTCACTAACTTGATTCACATGTTTTTCAGAGTTTTGATATTCTCACTGGCGATTTTGTTCATCCCTGGCACTAAGATGGCGTTTTACTTTATCGAGTTCTCTTCATAATTTCCTCTCGCATCGAAAAATTGAAAAGAAAAATTGATTATTCATTTCCTAATTAAAAATGAATATTAGATTATCAATCCGTTTTGATTTATCACCATTTCTCACTCAATTAATACCACCCGTAATTTCCCTCGTTTTTTTTTTGTCGTTCCTACACATTTTCTTATATCCCCCTCTCCCCTTCTCTTTCCATAATCTGAATTTTACAAGCTTAATTAATTCGAATAATAAATTCCTTGTATAATGAATTCTGCGTTAATTAAAAGAGTTCTAAAAATAATTATCTACCCCGAGAGCAGATTTTCATTTAGAAGCAAACAAAAATCTCTTTTTATGCATATATAAAAAAAATCACACTCCTAGAAGTGTAAAAAGAATGGGAAACGTTCCTTTTTCTGTTTTTTCAACTTGAAAGTAATTAAATCAAGTTCCGCTGTGCTGCTCGACTCAAGTTTGAATATCTGAAGAAAAAGAAGCTGTATGAAAATCTGAAACGAAAAATTGATTGAAATTGTAAAAAGGTGAAATAAATGTGTTTGTAGAAATCTATGAAACCAATTTCTGGTGTTCTAAGGAATTTTTTCGAGAAGTAATCAATTTTATAATTTTTTCAGTTTGATTATTATAAGCTTCTGTCAAGTGATGTCACCCACTGTTGAAAGAAACAGACAATAATGTTCACCAGTACTGTTACTATTAACTCATTGGAATGTTCGGTAGTCCTCCAGTTTGCTGAATTAATATATTAATTATTGTTTGTAATTTGTTACTTGACAGAAGCTTCTGAATTTTTTTTCACATCCTGATATTTCTTTTTTTCTCTTTTTATATTGGTCGAATACACTAATACATGAAGAAGAAACACTATTACAACAAAAAAACACCCACAAAGCCCTTAAAAAAAGGTATAACTGTGGGTTAAGCACTTGAAATAGTGAATTATAAGTACAATTTCAAATTTAGGACTTATTTCTCAAACATTAAATGTAATAAAGTAGTTGAAGTGAAGAGAGAAAAGAAGAACATTGAGTGATTTGTTACATTCTACTTACAAAGTGTGAGGTATCTTTGATTACTAACAATTCTAAATAATCAAGCTAAATCAAGTGGTGAAAGAGTAGACAGTTGTACAAGATTGTTAAAAAAATACATAAAACCAGTATTAGGACACTTCCATTAGATAGGAAGTGTTACCGCCGATCTTAGAGATGGCGATGAGAGACCAGTGGACTGTATTCGTATGCCGACTTGGCATTAATAATCAGGCGAGCATAATCCAAACTCGGATTATGCCTCACCCCAAAACGATACGTATTTGGTCTACGTCGACTTGACGTTGTTATTGACCAAATCAAAGAATAAATAACGAGAAAGCGAAACAAATAGATCAAACCTGAGTGGTGTCCCCGCACACCATTCGAATAAACAAGAAACAAAAGCTTGAGAGAAAACAAAACAACCAACTTCGTAAATGATAAAGACCAAAACAAATGTGAAGAATTAGAAACAAGAAAGTATGGAAAGAGGTCCTATTAACGACTCAAGAAGAACGAAAAATAGAAAAGAAACAACTGCGTACATGCGAAATAATGTACAGTACGTCCGAACTCTAACAAAGTAGAGAAGGACGGGAGATGCTCACACAACAAGAGCTGGTCGAGAATATGACCGAATTCACCCACTTGACGAGCGACTAAAAGTACGTCCGACCTCAAGGAAATGTAGAAGATAACTGAACTGGATACTCGACGAGAGCCGTTTCGAGACGTCCGGTCTGGATCGAGTATAGCAGAGAACTGAGCTGCGAGGCCTGACGGGTTCAGGCAACGCGAGAAAGGCGAGCTGTGATTGGATGCAGCACATCGCGTGACAACCCACCAGCCAACCAGCAATGAGAAAGGAAGGTCGACTAGAAACACGGTTTGCAATGTATACAACATTCCATGACGCAATCGAATGATTTCATGTTCAATTGACAACTAGGGAAAACGAGCTAGCTGGTCTCAAAAGACCGGCGTTAACATACCGCCCACCAAAATGAACATTTTAAAGCTGAGGTAAACGATACGGAAAATTAGGAACATGAAATTAGAACAGCAAACTGTTCGTACGAAGCCTTGTAACTTCATAGGCAACGTGAGCATAGAGATTTTCACCGACTAATTGGATTGCTTCCCAATCGGATCGGAGAACAGCAAAGAAATCGCACATGATCCGAGCGATTCATTGAGGAGAAAACGCAACCATTTTATTCAATGGTCGCTGACTTTTCAAAAAAAAAAAGAGAGAGAGAGAACAACAAGAAAGTGAACATGAAGAAATGAGCAAAGCACCAATGCGTGCTTTGAACAGAAAAAATACACGAATGAATGCAAATCTGCCATTGGAGGCTGCATAGGCTTTGCGCGAAACTTGTGGCGAGTAATGCACTGGTGTATACACTGTCGCAACAAACCGCGCAGAGAAACGATCCAGTAACGCTGCTGTATCAGCGCCTGTACCGTTCTCGGGCCGGAATGTAGCGATGTTCGGTGGAAGGCATCGCAAATGAGAGATGCGAGGTGAGCTTCTTTGGGGAGTAGGATTGGGTACCGAGCCTCTTCAGGAAGAGAAGAGTGACGCAATCTTCCGCCCACCTTGAGTAAGCCCGAGGGTTCGAGAAAAGGTTTCAGCGAAGCGATCCGGGATGAAACCTGTCCCTGTTTGGCAAGTTGGCTGATCTCGGTTGCATAAAAGTGGTTTTGAGTGACTCTTATGATCAGTTCAAGAGCGTCTTGCAGCTCCACAGGTTTTAAAGAACCCGTAGGAGGGAGAATCTTGGATCGTTTCGCCAATAAGAGACGGGCAAATCGAACTACATACCCAAAGACCCGTTGTGCTTTGAGAAGTGTGGAAAACTTTCGAAAATTCACCAGGAGAGGATCTACTTTGACCGTTGTGGCCAAAGTGACCATGGAAGGCTTAATGTCTGGCAATTCAGACAATAAATCAGTGGAAGGCACAGAGATAGGCCACAGAGCATGGGGACTCCTGAGAAAAGAAGGACCCGAGAGGTACAACGGGTATTCCATGAGCTGAGAAGGCAGTATTCCACGAGAAGCGCAGTCAGCGGGATTTTCTTCGGAATCCACGTGTGCCCAATTGGTAGGAGTGGAGTTGTCGAGTATCTCCACTACTCGGTTGGCGACGAATGTCTTCAGTCGATGTGGAGGGGTGGCAAGCCACGCGAGCACAATAGTCGAATCAGTGTAGAGGGTTACTGACTCCACGACAAGAGTGCTGAGTGAGGGAAGAGTATCTTTCAGCACACGCGTTAGAAGCAAAGCAGCAGAGAGTTCAAGCTTAGGGATGGTCAAGGGTTTGACCGGGGAAACTTTACTCCTTGCTCGCAACAAACTAATATGCGAAGTTGCATGATTCGTTGTGTGAAGGTAAAGTATCGCAGCGTAGGCCTTCTCGGAGGCATCACAAAAGCCTACAAGTCGATGTATGCCTTGTGAAGCAGGAAATGCGCGTGGAACTCGGAAGTTCGAGAGAAGACAGATCTCGGCTACCGCGTCCAACCACCTTTGAGCAAGAAGCGGTGGTAAAACGTCGTCCCACTGTACCCGCGATAACCAAAGTTGCTGAAGAAAAATCTTCATCCAGCATACGAGCGGGGTGAGGAATCCCAAAGGATCAAAAATGCGCGCAATGTACGACAAGACCGTGCGCTTCGTTACCACGCCTTCGAATGGTAAGGTGTGGAATGAGAAATCATCCGATCGGGGATCCCAGAACAGACCAAGGATCTTGATGCCCTGATCGTCATCCGAAAACACGACTGGAGTCTCTAGATGATCCTCCGGAAGTGCACTCAATGCTTCTGGGAGGTTACTGGCCCACTTTCGGAGTTCGAAACCTCCACTAGCTAGAATAGCCTGTAATTCCGATTGAAGAATGCGAGCTTGAGCGACGTCTGCTGCGCCAGACACGATGTCATCCACGTAGATGTGAGATATCAAAGCACGCGAAGCATTGGGGAAAGGAGCCCCTTCGTCGTGCACGAGCTGCTTCAGCACTCGTTGAGCAAGAAAAGCTGACGGTACGAGCCCATACGTGACCGTGTTGAGCTCATATTCTTTTACTGGAGAGTCTGCATTGGGTCGCCAAAATATGTGCTGATATTTGCGGTCAGATGGTTGGACCAGAATCTGACGATACATCTGACGAATGTCAGCACAAATTGCGATGGGATGAGAACGAAATCGGGTTAAAACGCCCGGGAGTTCGCTCTGAAGCTTGGGACCACTTAGTAACAGCTGATTCAAAGAGGCGCCTCTCTCATCTGGAGAAGAGGCGTTAAATACCACTCTCAGCTTCGTGCTGGAGCTGGTAATCTTGTGCACACAATGATGCGGAATCACGTAGTTCGAAGAGGTGCTTGCAAGTTGCATGTGGTTCGATTGAATATAGTCTTGCATGAATGCTTGATACGCAGCATCATGCTGAGGATTGCGTTTCAGTCGCCGCTCCAGACTCAAATAATTCTGGAGGGCGGCCTCACGATTATATCCGAGAGGAGAGGATGTGTTCTTGAAAGGGAGTGCTACCGAATAGCGTCCGGAAGGGTTCCGTGAGTGCGTAGATAGAAAATGCTCCTCACAAAGTTCATCGTCCGGATCAACTTGAAGAGGACGTGAAACTTCTTCCGATTCCCAAAACAATCGAAGAGTACGATCCAATGGAGAACCAGTGCAAGCAAGCAGAGAGAGCGGAGGCTGGAACTCGGCATCCAAACACCGAATAGGACCCAAAACCACCCAGCCGAAGACCGTGTTTATGGCAGATGGACTGCCACTCATCACAATATCACCTGACTTTTCAAGAATATCAGGGTATAAATCGGCGCCGATCAAAAAGTCGATCTGATCGGGCACATGAAAGCGGTCGTCGGCAAGAGAGAGACAGCGATAACGTTCAAACACCTCAAGTGGAACGGTGGTGGTTGGAAGTTGACTCGCTATCGCAGGCATAACGTAGGCTTGTACGCTGAGAGAGGTTGCAGGGGTGAACCGGGAAGCGATGCTGCATTGAACAGTCCCGATTACCCGAGCACTAACGTGACCAATACCAGAGAGTTCGGAATGACAAGGATTGATTTTCAATCCTAGCTTCTGAAGGAACGAGTGAGTGAGAACAGAGATTTGTGAACCACAGTCGATAACCGCACGGATAGGTTGCAGTTGACCGTGAGAGTCGCGGATCAAGGCGCGAACAGTGCCCAACAGAGCTGTGGGTAGCACTGGCTTGCTTGTCTTGACTTGACAAGCGAGAGTTTGAGGATGAGGCGAGGTGGTCTCCGGAGGAGAAGAGACTTCGGTTGCTATTGTGTCACGAGTCAAGGGGTTGATTTGTGCGGTGTGTAACAGCGAATGATGTTTGTTACTGTGACAACTACCGCAAACACTCTTAGAGGTGCATTGCGGTCTGAGGTGAGCGCCCATGCAGTTGAAGCAGCGTTGTAGGCGACGTAACGTGTTGTATTTGTCGTCAACGGACTGTTGCCGAAATACGGAACACGAGTATAGAGTATGCTCCCCTTTGCAGACTGGACACGAAGATTGTTTTGTGGTCGAGCTTGCTGATTTGCTCTGCTCGCGAGATTTAAAGCTGACGGGCGGAGGATTCGCAACTAACAACGAATTGATTCGCTTTGTGGAAGGCGGAAAAGCTTTGGAAGAGCTAGCTACTTGTTTGTCGAGACCACACAATTCCATCGTCCTGGACTGCTCTTCAATGAATTTGATTAACGACGCGTAGCTAGGAGTGCTGTGCGAAGAATGTTTCTGTTCGAAAGCCTTGCGCGTTGATGTGTCGAGATTTGTCAGTGCTAATGAGAAAAGCAGAAAATCTGATAAATCTTCGATATTCAGAGCTTTCAACGCTTCGATCGAAGTTTTGTGAACTTTCAGAAATGATTGCAGCCCAGAAAGTGAATTGGTTTTGAGAGGCGTAAATTCTAAAACCTGTTGAACATACGTGGTGGCTAACAACCGAGGGTTATGATACCGACTGACAAGAGCATCCAATGCCACAGAATAATTGGCTTCCGTAATCGGAAACCCGGAGACGACAGACAAGGCGTTGTCTTTGAGGGTGGTCCTCAAATAGTGGAATTTCTGAACTTGATTCAGGTCGTTGTTCTCGTCGACGAGAGATTTAAATAGCGAATAGTACTCCGTCCATCGAGTAATATCACCAGAGAATGCCGGCAACGCAATTGTCGGCAATGAGATGGCTTGAAAACCATTTTGATTTGGCGGCGGAGGCGGAGTAGGCGTCGTCGCGGCAACGGCGGCGAGATACAGATCATGAGTCGCATACAGCATTTCCTCGAAGCTGGCTTCAATAGCGTCGACCGGCAAAGCATCGACGCCTTCGTCAAGCTGAGCGTTCAAAGCTATTACTTCGTTTTGAATGGCCTCAAAGTTGTCTTTCAAAACGGCAAGTTGGTCATAGCGAGGCTTGCACAACAAAGCTTTGGCACTATCAAGCGTTTTAAATGCGTCGTAGGAGCGTTGTAATGAAGCGAATATCCGCTCTCGCTTTGCCGTGAGCACTGCCTGTTGCTTTGCGATTTTAGACGCCATTGTAGCGAATGAATAAATTGCAAATGCAAAAACACGAAACTAAAACAAGGACCAAAAACTAATGATATGAATTATCACGGAGAAATACGGCCGAAATGCACAGAAAAAGAACAATGCAAAATAATTCAAGAGCTGAATGTCTATCAAACAAGTTAAATCAAATTGTTGATAATATCTCGCAAACAAACAGAATAAATTATTGCGCCGTGGAAACCCAATTATGTGGAAGCCGATTCAGTGCGGAGGACAAAGAAGTCATCCATGCGATGCCTGATCGCGGGTGCTGCCACGAATGACTGTGGAATCCGGAGGTGGACTCCGCGTGGTGCAAAGAAAGGAATCCACAAATGGATTCCAACAAGTAAAAGCAATTGGAATCCGGAGATGGACTCCGCGTGGTGAAAAGAATGGAATTCACAAATGGATTCCAACAAGAGAACGAAATAAGAATCCGGAGATGGATTCCGCCTCACGAATGACGAGAAATTGGAACCAAAAATAATCTCCGGCTCAAGGGACCAAAATGTTACCGCCGATCTTAGAGATGGCGATGAGAGACCAGTGGACTGTATTCGTATGCCGACTTGGCATTAATAATCAGGCGAGCATAATCCAAACTCGGATTATGCCTCACCCCAAAACGATACGTATTTGGTCTACGTCGACTTGACGTTGTTATTGACCAAATCAAAGAATAAATAACGAGAAAGCGAAACAAATAGATCAAACCTGAGTGGTGTCCCCGCACACCATTCGAATAAACAAGAAACAAAAGCTTGAGAGAAAACAAAACAACCAACTTCGTAAATGATAAAGACCAAAACAAATGTGAAGAATTAGAAACAAGAAAGTATGGAAAGAGGTCCTATTAACGACTCAAGAAGAACCAAAAATAGAAAAGAAACAACTGCGTACATGCGAAATAATGTACAGTACGTCCGAACTCTAACAAAGTAGAGAAGGACGGGAGATGCTCACACAACAAGAGCTGGTCGAGAATATGACCGAATTCACCCACTTGACGAGCGACTAAAAGTACGTCCGACCTCAAGGAAATGTAGAAGATAACTGAACTGGATACTCGACGAGAGCCGTTTCGAGACGTCCGGTCTGGATCGAGTATAGCAGAGAACTGAGCTGCGAGGCCTGACGGGTTCAGGCAACGCGAGAAAGGCGAGCTGTGATTGGATGCAGCACATCGCGTGACAACCCACCAGCCAACCAGCAATGAGAAAGGAAGGTCGACTAGAAACACGGTTTGCAATGTATACAACATTCCATGACGCAATCGAATGATTTCATGTTCAATTGACAACTAGGGAAAACGAGCTAGCTGGTCTCAAAAGACCGGCGTTAACAGGAAGTATTTCGGCAAAATGACACATGATTTAGTATATTCTTCAGATTGATGAGTCATAATAATATTGATAATATAAATAGTATATGATGATCAATGAAAAATGGATAAATTGGGTATTGACACCCTTCTAATTTCAACAATGAAAACTGAGAGAATAGACAAATTTCAAACATTACGTCGGAAGTGTTCGTGGATCCAATCGACCAATATCGGCGCATTACCAGAAGAATCAGCATGATACATAAATTTGTATAGGCCTACTCAAAACACGTGTTGAAACACTGATTAGAAACGTAACTACATATTTCAAAGGAGTTTGATGTTTCAATGTCAGAATCGCCCTAGTATTTTCTAGTAGTTTTTCTAGTAGTATTTTTAGTAGTTATTTTCCAGTATTTAGAAAGAATAAATCATTGCCCAAGAGACTTAGTTTAAAGTGGAAGATATTAACATTCGTGTGTTTATACTGAAAGACTTTTATCTACGGCAAAAAATTATGGTCACAGACAGCGCAGTCCTGATGTTGAAGTTAATTAGTTTCAAATGATCAAAATGGGGTGGTAAGATCGCCCTTGTGGTGCCCCGTCCAAACGATCCTATCTTTCATCCTCAGCCTTAATTGGGGAACAATGATTTTGTATCAAGTTTTGATGTTATTAAAAAGAAAAAAAAAGGATTTTCTCCATCATAAATTAGTCACTGACTTCAATTACCCACACTGAGAAAAACATTTGTAATAAAAAGGGATGTTACAGATATGAAACAACAGTAACAGACTTTTACTCATGCTTCAATCCCTCTACAAAGTTCACATCATTTCAACACCCTCATTTCAAACATACTTCGTATACAAATTTACAGATCACCACGATTCAATTAATCAACATATTTCGAAAATTATAATGTTATTATTATTTATCTATTTTTATGATTATTCTCCTCATGGAACTAGACGAGTCTATGTAATGGTGACGTCACATATTGTCATCCACCACAAATTGGGTGATAAATGCCCTGGTTCGCTTAAGAGTGCATGGGAGTCGATGTATCGAAATATCGGTCTTTCGATGGTACATTCTAAACGGTTAAATGCGACTGCTTATCGTCGTCGCCTGAAGATGACGGGTGAAACTCCGGCGAAACGTCGCAAAGATAGGCTGTTTTTAGAAACCCAAAATGCATCCTGATTGTGTCAAATTCAACGTGAAGATATATCTCCCATATATATATATATATATATATATATATATATATATATATATATATATATATATATATATATATATATATATATATATATATATAAATATATATATGTATATATATATATATATATATATATATATATATATATATGAGAATATATATATATATATATATATATATATATATATATATATATATATATATATATATATATTCTCATATATATATCTATATATATATATATATATATATATATATATTCATATATATATTTATATATATATATATATATATATATATATATTCATATATATATATATATATATATATATATATATATATATATATATATATATATATATATATATATATATTAACACTTTTAAACTTCCACTACTCATTTGATAATAATGATAAATTTAACAGGAAGATTGAAGTCGTGTATGAAATTGTGAATTCTTTTCATCATCTCCATGTTTCAACCATTATGTTATGGCCTTTTTCAAGAGAATTATTGGATAATAATAATGATATTCAATAATTCTCTTGAAAAAGACCATAACATAATGGATGAAACGTAGAGACATTAAAAAGATTTCACAATTTCATACACGACTTCAATCTTCCTGTTGAATATATATCATTATTATATATATATATATATATATATATATATATATATATATATATATATATATATATATATATATATATATATATATATATATTCATATACTGACAATGTCTTCAGGATATTTCACATTATCATTCGTCTTTGTTATCAATCTTTGTCAATAATTTTTTTTTCATTCTCAGTCAATGAATGCTCTTATTGCTTTCAATCAACGAAATGTTGCATCAAATTGCTACGCATTTCTCTTCGTTTCTCCAAATGTAGGCCTATATGTTATAAATATTCGACTTTCGTCCAAGTGTTGCAGGCTCTTAAGACCATATCGATCGGAAGTAACGAGAGTCAAAACCAAAACGCAAAAATAAAAACGTAGCGAAAAAAAGCGAACGTGTGTATATGGTTGATGTTCATCATAGAAATAGCTTTGTCAATAAAGTGCAATTACATCATGTATTCACCCGTACATGTTGTCACGTTGTCACCAGTGGCGCACCGCATTGTCCTCAGGCTGTGGTCAGACGAAGGGGTCGGAAGATATAGTTGTCTGGATAGTGACGATGTAATTCGGAATATTCAAAGCTTGGAAAACGCAAAATTTTTGATGTTTATTCAAGACTGTTTCGGGTCATCCGGCTTGGAGCGACATGATGGGTCTCTTCGCACCAGCCACATTCCATGGTCCATGGAGACCATTGTCCATGGACCATGGTCCATTCCATGGAGACCATCAACATAAGCTATTTGTGCTTCTATCCAACACCAATGTTGGACGGAACTCATTCTTGGGTCAGACCATTAGATTCTGTGGAATGATCTGCCTCATTAAAGACCAGATGGAATTTTTTATAAAGATATTTTTCATTTCAATGAAATCATATAATTTATACATAAATAATTCATATACTCATTCTTCTTGTCATACTTCACTAATATGTAGGCCTATGTATAACTTCTCATAACCCTCAACTAACGGATTTCCAGTCCAAAATTGTTTTTAAATAATAATAATGAATGCATAAATATAATGTGCGATGTAGGATGAGTGATCTAGTCGTATGACATATTTATGTGATAAATCATTGTGGGTTATTCATACATCTTGGCCCGGATTCACAAAGAGTCCAATCTTAAGAATAATAATAATAATAATGAAAATTTGTTATTAGTACAAATTGATCAAATCACATTATATTGTCATAGTCTTGTTTGAAGATAACGACATAGAAAAAAAATACATTCAAAATGTCAATAAAATATGGTGAGGTCATGTAACGTCCTGAGTTGAGACCATGTTACTGAGCTAGAATCCATTTTGGTCCTAACTTAAGAAGTCCTGAAGATAGGACTCTTTGTGAATCCGGGTCCTGATTAGACGAGCTTTAGCGAGGATTCAATTTGACATACTGAAAAAATTGGTGTTCGTTTTCATGTTTTTTTTTGTTTGTTTGTTTTTATGTTTTTTTGTCGGTTCTCCACAGGTCAAACGGCTACAGCTATCAACTTCAAACTTTTTTTCGTCATGGTTCCTCATCTAACTTAGATCTGTATAGTTTTGTGGCATTATCGGGTGGTAACTTTTTTTTATGAATTTTAGAAATTTCAAAAATCCCCATTAGAATAACCCGGAGGAAAATACTTGAAAAATCGAAATTTTTCAAGACCTCTCAAATTTTCGCCGAATATAAAGGAAATTATTAAGCACATTTTGAGAGATTTTTCGCATCAATCGGATGAGAAATAACGAAGAAAACGCATTTATAAAGCATTTTCCCATCAATTTAGGCTATTACGGGAACCAATTAAATCTATAGCAAAAAGTGTCAGCAATTAATTCAAAACGATTGAAATGAATGAAGAGGAAGGCCGTGACATAATTGATTCTCGTAAGGTTTTTGAACGTTTGGAGTGATCCAAGGTCTGTAGATGTAGATTGGGTTGACAAATTATTTTTCATTCTAGATTTCTATACCCCTAAGCTCGTCTAACAACGCGCATCCCGCGTTTTCCTAGTCTAGAAACACATTAGGTCCTTGCCTTCGTGTTTCATCTCTGTTCATTCCGATTATTTCACGATTCCATTGGTTCCAATTTTTTCCGTTTTTCAAAAACCATTGCCTCATAATATGAACTCTTCGAAATGGCAGCCATGATTATTGCTACACTTCGGAATTAATTGCTTGAATGATGTGCATTTGTGTTATTCAATTACTTCGACATTTATTGCATTCATTCGAAGAGTATGTATTTCATTTGTATTCATTCCGAGTTATTTTCGAAATTTTCAAAAATTTCCAATTTGTTGTTCTCAAAAGTGGTACAAGTGATTCTGCTTCTGAACTATACTGGAACTTGGTAGATGATGGCATATCTGCATTCCAAGTTTCATCAAAGTTAATACTTTCGTTCGACCTTTAGTCTTGTAGAGAGCGTGACAAATATGAGAACGAAAATAAACCGAATATAAATACATTCCCGTTTTTTCAAGTACGGTCAAATAGAGTCTTCACTTCGCTCATCCAGAATGTATGGTTGAGGTAACCATCGGTTTTTTTATTTGTGGAATGAAAAATAACCTATGCAATGACCTTGTAGACCATATGCACCAAATTCATACACTCAATTGAAATATTCGAAAAAGCCTTCCACCAGACTATATGAAAGTATTGATTCTTGGCTGTAATACCTATCAATGAACGAAAAGAATGAGAGAAAACACTGAGCCAGAAGAAAATAGTGAACCTGACCTTAAATGAAACATCAAGAACCTTTGCCATCAACCTCAACTATAATATTCAAGAATATCAACCTTTGGCTTCAAGAACGAGGCACGGAAGAGCACATCCGGAAGCATCAAGGCGAATTGTGCCCAACCTTCGCATGTTATCATTATTATTATTATTATTTATTTGATACACAATACATTATAATACATATGAATTTTAAATGTTGTGTATCGCTGGTGGTAAGAATAAAGCAAGCCCAGTAACAACATGAGCCTTACCACCAGCCTAAACTAAGATAACTAAATTAACATACTGGAATAATAAAATATAACATTTGAGGAATAGAAAATTGGAATAAAATAACATAATGGAGTGATACAATGAGAAAAAACAAAACAAAAAACATATAAATATCATTGTGAACAAAAAGAAATAAATTAAAATTTGAAAAAGATGAATGCACACAGTCATGTGGGGCCAACTTCATTTTCACGTAGTAAATCTGCTCTTGATAACATTTTAAATTTGGAAATATCATCTTCTTGACGGAATTTTGATTTGATTTGATTGTAAAGGTTTATAGATCTGATGTGAATACCATTCTGGTATTGCTGGGTTCTAGCAAAAATCATAAGCACTGTTGATGGTATTCATCAATGGATTAGGTTTATTCTTCAGCTGAATTATTCGGGGGTACAAATGAGTGGATATGAAATAAATACACTCTTACTCAAAAGAGATGGAAGCTTAACCGATCCAAATATTACCGATTGATTTGTATGGCTGTAATATATCACTCCGAAAATTCCCACACTAAAGACGCGCGCTTGATAATTATGAATAATAAATGAATAAATAATCGATAAATAAGGCTGACTGATCAAATTTCCTATGTATATTTGCATGACTGTAATACTGGTGCAGTCAATGATTTTTCTGAACGAGATTTTGGATTGAAAAAACAACTACTACTTACAAAAGCATTGATCTTCTTATAGCTGCAGTAGTACCTTAACCATACAATTATCAGAATTTACACAATCATTCAGTTGAACGACAATCATCATATCTCGAGAACACATGCAAATGTGCCGCTCTTCGTGGCTCATTCAACTGTGATACAGCTTCAGAATATCAGTCAAGCCGTTCGTGAATCCGAGTTGTGAATGAGTGATATATTTTGAGAATGTTTTCATTTTCTCATTCGTACCCCGTTTAATCGAGCTGATGTTGGGATGGTTAGGCACCACTGAAAATAAAAAACATAATTTCTATCTCTATGAATTTAAAGTACATCAATACCTAGAAACTAGTTTTCAATGAATATAGACGATATCCATTACCCTAATTTTAGAGAAACCTAAAAATCATCATCTCAATTTTAGAAATAATAATCAATTTTTTAGTCCTCCAGATGTCATAACTCCCTCCATAAGTCATAACGTGTAGATTACTGATGGGTATAAATACATAAACAGTATCGAGTAATGTCTACGTCACAACTCAGAAGAGGCGGCCTGACAAAAAACAAAAAGAACAAAAAATCAATTTCAAATTTTGAAATTGAGATATTGATTTCTAGTTTCCTCCAAAATTGGAAGAACGAATGACTTCATCAATATCTGAAATCAAGTCAAAAAGTTATAAATTCATTTGAGTATATCTTCGAAACAGCACCATTCTAACCGTCACTACGCCACTGCGCGACTGCACGCGACATCAGCACTCCCAGTGCCTTTGCTTGTCACTATACCAGCACTATGACGTCATATATATATATACATGCATGATATATTATATCATATTCCGTCCTCGCTAACGATACTTTGTAATAAAATGTCGGGTTTGATAAAAACAAAGTATAATGGACGGGATTCATATTTAATAGAGAGTGGTATTTTTATAACATGACATTCGATAAAGTCCGGTTGGAATGATTTTATTATTATATGTGACGTAAATATTATTGAAACGGACGCAATAAATTTCACGATGGATATGATGATATTAATGACACTGAGAGAATGTACATATATAGATGTGATTGTGGTCAAACAATGACAATTGATCCTGACATGGATGTGAAAAAGCCCGTGTTATACATACATATATATACCCGTGCATACATATATATATATATATATATATATATATATATATATATATATATATATATATATATATATATATATATATATATATTTATATATATAAATGTATATATAAATATATATATATATATATATATATATATATATATATATATATATATATATATATATATATATACATATATATATATATATATATATATATATATATATATATATATATATATATATATATATTCATACATCTATATATATATATATATATACATATATATATATATATATATATATATATATATATATATATATTCACATTTATACATACATACATATACATATGAGATGGATAATATACATATTAACATACATCACATCATTCTATGCTCGTCAAAGACGTCATTTGACGTGGTAATTCATCCCAGTCAGGGATAAGGATGGGATAAGGATGTGCAGGATCTCAATAGCTGCTGAATGAATGATGGAGGACGGACAACGGTATATAAGAGGAAAGAACCCAGGTGATATCATAATTACAACATTCACAAAAGAGTTGAGATCAATTTTAATTCAAAAGTCTATCAAGATTGAACTAGGAATGAACAAGAATGACATTTAATTGGTTCTTTTCATTGCTCAGTTTGTGAAGGTACCTCTTTAGAAACTGAAGTCACATTTGGGGGTGAGTTCGAGTCTTGTTTAGGGTAAGAGGTTTTGTAAACATCCTCTCACTTATCATCACTTCATGATATCATTATCATTTTCTCATACGTACCCCCATATAGTATGAATGTTGGTGGGGTCGTTGAGAAAAAACATATCTTCATGAAATACAACTTGCATAATTTCTTGATTCCATCCACGAAAGAAGGTCCTGGACCATCTTCAAAATGAAATAAAAGAAATGTTCATCACATATAATATCCTGTAACTTCATTTGATCAAAACATTCTTGACTGGTAGGCGTAAAGTCGATTTTCTCACTGTTGATCTTTTTTTATGAATTGTGTTTTAAACGACGCATTATACTGATGGCTAAGATCTATTGGCGACGGTGGATGATGAAAAGTCATTTCATTAGGTGTTTTGGATGGTGGAAATGAGTCGGTCGTGGCCTGTTGTTAAGGAACCATCCCAGTATCAACCTGAATGATAGAGGAAAACCACGAAAAACCCTGGTCAGGATGGTCGACCATGGCGGGAATCGATCCCCGGTCTCCCGAATGACGGTTCAGTGTATTACCATTCGGCCACGCGTCTCGGTGTCAATTTTCTCCTAAAAAATATATATAAAAACACAAACATAACAAAGATACAAGCGGTGCAATTTGTGTTTGCCATTTTGTTGGTCATTTTTCTTCCGTTGATATAAGTATAATCAAATTTATTATAAGCCATTCATATGACATTTGATATCATTTACCATTTTGTAGATTAAAGAAAAGTAACCGTTACTTTTATTACCCTATACATAACTATACATTTATCTCATGTATATATTTCTTCTGATATCTTCCTCTTTGGTTTCGTTTTTTTTTCACAAAGTTTCCTATATCTGGGCATAAAAATGATCCCCGTTCGATTTGACAACCCGTTAGAGACAGACGTGACTGTAGCCTGGATCTGTCTAGTGTCACGTGCTAATCGAAACACCCGATCGACGATTTCTTAAGAGGACTTTGTAGTTGTAACACAGATTTGGTTACATTTTTCTGCAATCGGGTGGAAATTAAAATATATTTCAATTTACATCAATCATCGAATTATTTATTATTGAATCACCATCATTGAATTATTTTACATCTGCTGTCTATGGAAAGAAGTGATCATTACTCAAGAGACTTGGTTCAAAGTGGAAGATATCAACATTCGTGTGTTTATACTGAAAGACTTTTATCTACGGCGAAAAATTATGGTCACAGACAGCGCAGTCCTGGTGTTGAAGACCATTAGTTTTAAATAATCAAAATGGAGTGGTAAGATCGCCCTTGTGGTGCCCCGTCCAAACGATCCTATCTTTCATCCTTAGCCTCAATTGGGGAACAATGATTTTGTATCAAGTTTCGATGTTATTAAAAAAAAAAAGTAACTTGTAAGGTTCACAATAAAACACGTAACTACGTATTTCAAAAGCGTCAATTTTCTCAATCTACAGTGAGTTTGTTTAATCAGAGAAGATTTTAGAATTACTTGGTTGGCAGACAATCTTCTTCTCAAATGTATTTTAGTATGTTAATATTGTTTCAATATGCTTTTTTTCACTGTGAGATGAAATATAAAAAGAATTACACTACAGCAGAAGTATTCTACAAGGACTCATGTAAACTATTCTTTAAACTATTCAATATTCCTACTTTGCAGTGCATACACATTTTTGAAACGATTTTATGTGATTTGGAGAATAAATATCTTATCCACGATTTCGGTGAAGAACATAACCATAACACCAGGAAAATTATTAAAAAAGTAATGAAGAAGTGTAGATATGCTATATGTTATATATGTTATATGTTAGAAGTGTTATATGAAGAAGTTTTTATAAGTAACTTTTTAAAATATCGGAACGGAGTGTCAGCACTTAGAGACTCCGTAAGAATTTTGAAAAATCATTTGTATAATTAACGTTTCCATATATCACTTTTAATTTTGTAATCACTAAATCTCCTTATTATATTATTCAATCCTATTTTGTTTTCACATTTTTTCTATTCGATCAGTTCCCTTTTCATGTATCAATATATAATATTTTCAATCTATTTCTCTATATTTTTCTATGTATTTTGTATACTGATTGCTATCCTGTTTTATAATTTAGTTAGGAACCAATAAAGGTTATTTCTTCATCTATCGTCAGAACTGGAGCCATACATGCTGGCATTCACTTGTATAATTCACTACCTCTTGAACTTAAAACTAATAAAATGAATTCTTTCAAATTCAGACTTAATGATTACCTAATTCATGAATTTTATTGTTCATGAATATTTGTTCATGAATATTAATTGTTGTTCACTGTTTTCATAATGTTTGAATGTTTTTTTTTATAATTGTCCCCGAAATTGTTCATCATTACTACATTTTTTATTATCATTTCCATATACTATATTGACAAGTATTTTTTTTTTTTTTTTTTTATAACATCGAAACTTGATACAAAATCATTGTTCCCCAATTGAGGCTGTGGATGGAAGATAGGATCGTTTGGACGGGGCACCACAAGGGCGATCTTACCACCCCATTTGAAATGCACAGTCCTGGTGTTGACGTTTATTGGTTATATATTGACAAGTCTATAATATTTTTATAGGATCAATTTGGACCGATAAAGCATATTCAATTTCATTCTATTCCATTCTAATCTATTCTTTCATATTCTATTCTATTCTATTCTACAGGGTTATACGATGTTGAAAATTCCATTAAATTCCAGAATATATAGAATTTGAATTCTCTCGAGAGTCATATGGGCTCTTAAGATGAGCCAGAACTGACGATCGAGAGGTCATTGGAAAGGATAGTCGAGATAAATGTATTGTGACCAGAGGGCTTAAGATACGCTGACTGGGATTGCATCTTGACGTTGAATTTTCACTGGAAGCATTTTGATATTACATTATGTTGAGCTGTTTCCTTACAATATACATGTAGTCACTAGGAAATAAAGGTTCCGAAAGAGAATCGCTACTATCTCATACAATTGACGCTCGGATGGTTCGCGCCTTCTTTCCTGGATACAATTGTCAACAGATACTTGATCTGTAGGTTTGATCGAACACAACGTCATTGAATGTTGAATTTTTTATTTTTTTTCCTTTTTTATTGGGTTTTACGACGCACTGTAATGATTACTTAGATTTATTGGCGTCGGTGAATTTTAATTCAACCACTGGAATAAAGTATTTGAGTTGTAAGATGGACGAGATAGTGATGTCAAATGTAGTTGAAAGAGAAACCACGAACCCGAGTCTACCAGAGAGGTAGTCCTTATTTGACGGCTGTCCGAAAAGCAGGATGAGAAAAATGGCACAGCGGGATAGAGTTAATACATACATGTTGGTTATATGATGAAAGCATGTTCAGCAAATTATTTACAGACATATTCTAGAATGATGAATTGAAAAAAAAAAAAAAAATATATATATATATATATATATATGTATATATATATATATATATATATATATATATATATATATATATATATATATATATATATATATATATATATATCATAAAATGTCACTTTTCAGAGATTTGCCATTCTTTGAAACAACTGGTGGCTCTGAAGAAAGCCTGGAGACTTTTCAGAGCCACCAGTTGTTTCAAGGAAGGGTAAATCTCCGAAAAGTGACATTTTATCATCGTCTTCCGACCCTTGAAGTCTACGCTACAACATATACGTATATATATATATATATATATATATATATATTTATATATATATATATATATATATATATATATATATATATATATATATATATATATATATATATATGTATATATATATGTATATATATATATATATATATATATATATATATATATATATATATATATATATATATATGTATATATATATATATATATATATATATATATATATATATATATATATATATATATATATATATATATATATATATATATATATATATATATATATACATATGTTTCGATCGGTTGAATATTATTCTGGAATACGTCCGTAAATAATTTGCCAAACACACTTTTGTGAAATAGCCAACATTTATATATTGATTCCATCAATAAAGACCTATATAGAGACGAGTGTTCATCACACTGAACTGTCATTCAGGAGCCCGGGTTTCGATTTCCGCCACGGTCGACCATCCTGACAGGGGTTTTTCGTGGTTCCCCTCTGTCGTGTAGGTCAATACTGGGATGGTTCCTTAACACCAGGCCACTACCTACTCCTCCACACTATTCAAAAACAGCTGATGAAATAATCTATCATCTCATCCTTCCATCATCTCATATATCATTGGTGATGCCAATAGATCGTAGTCATCAGTAGAGTGTGTCGGAAAACGTAATATAAATAATTGAATGAATAAAATGAATTTAAAAAAAAATCATCTTTGAAACGGCTCATCGGACTTATGTAAGACTTTGGATTGATGTGTATTATTTGTTTGCTTGATCACCGTAGATATTCGATTTTTCTTGGAGTGGATATTTTCTTCATATTTTCCTCTCTGAGTTATTTCCCTGATGATTCCAAAAATTTTGAAATGATTTTTCTCAAAAGTTGTTCGATCGATTACGCCTCAGAATATACACAAATACAGAATGCACAGAATAACATACCAATACAGAATATACAAAATATACAGCGGAGAGCTTCACAAATCATAAAGATGAGAACTACTTTGACCAATGACACGTTACATGCAAGGAATAAAGGTTGTTTCAAGAAATTCACGTTTTTGTTTCTAGTTTCTTTCCTCAATTTCTCTTATGATCGAAGAGGAGAAGAATAAATTGTATTCTGAATATTTCAGCGGAAACATAATGTTAGACCATGGAGTTATATTTAGTAGTCGTTTCAAAGGTATAACTCCGTGTTAAGAACTAGTACCACTTGATGACGTGATTACAACGAGCATGGATATTTTCAGCCGAGTGAAGCCGAGTGAAGCCGAGTGATAAGAGGCCGCAGGCGCTGTTATTTCACGCTGCAAACTCTCACGGCCGTAATTTTTGATATACTAATATGATTATGTTTGCATTCTGTTGATGACTGAAAAATCGGAAGTTACCGCATCTACAGAATTTTGAAGCAAAAATTTGTGATTTTTCAAATTCTTCGAATGGAAAATGAAAAAATTCCGTGTTGTTAAAAACCTAGATACATATTTTTGAATATATATATATTTTTTAATAATATCGAAACTTGATACAAAATCATTGTTCCCCAATTAAAGCTATGGATGAAAGATAGGATTGTTTGGACGGGGCACCACAAGATGGATCTTACCACCCCCTTTTGATTATTTAAAACTAATGAACTTCAACACCAGGACTGCGCTGTCTGTGACCATAATTTTTCGCCGTAGATAAAAGTCTTTCAGTATAAACACACGAATGTTGATATCTTCCACTTTGAACTAAGTGTCTTGGGCAATGATCACTTTTTAGTTCTTTCCATTGACTGCAGATTCAAAGTTTATAATTATACAAAAAAAATATATAGAAAATACAAGAATAGAAATGTGAAAAATATCAAAATTAAGAGCTAGTGAATTAACGGCGTTTATATGAATATGAGTTCAGCGGGCTAGTCCACAGGTTGCGCCTAGCACACGATGCGTGTTGTACTCAAGTCATGAGCGAGCAAACAACGAGCCCGTGTAGAGCGCCTTCAGCCTCTTAAGTCAATGACCAACCATAGAGTTGTATATATGAAGGTATATCTTAGCGACGAGCCGTTTACCAGATCACGTACTTCCGGTTACTTCCACATACCCGGAAACGGCGGCCATGTTCGTTCACACCTGATAACAATCATCTTGAACAACGAACATGGCCGCTATCATCCACTATTCAATGTCATCAAGAAGACTGTACGAGTTTTTAACACGGGATAATAACTCCAGTAGGACAGTAGACCTACTATACAACTCCATGGTCTAACAGTATGTTTTCGTTTAAATGTTCGCGAGTTGATATTTTTCTTCTCTTCGAATATAATGGAACTTATTCAACACATTACTATTAGTCAACCAGGTTCAAGAATAATGCGGAATATCATGGATACTGTTCAGATTCTAAACAGCCTCATATACAAGGTCATATAAGTATAAGCATAGACTATATCTCCAGTCTATGGTATAAGTAGATCAGTGCTACGATAAAATAATATTCCCAGAAAACAAAATCTTGATCTTTTGAAGGCAAATTACCAATAAAAATACGACATTTAATAAAACTGCCAAAGACATTGAATTTTATTTTCTACAAAAAGATCGCAGTTATGTAAAATGTGAACTCTTCGGAGATAAGATAAGAAGGTTATATATATAAATACAGAATAAAAACATCGTTAGGAAGCAGAAGTTCAAAAAATATCAACTAAATTTTTCCCATCCGATCAAGAGGGTTTGCTGAGAGCCAACAAAGGCCTTGTTTAATCGTTTTCAATCTAATTGGTGACAGCTGTTGCTTATATTTGATTGGTATCTTGATAGCTTTGAGTGATTTGAAAACATTGAATCTCATATTTTTGATGAGCGTAGCGAAGTCTCCATCCCACTCTTATAGGGCTTTGTCTGTGTGTTTTTTTTTGTTTGTTTGTAAGCACTCCACAGGTCGCAAAGGTTGATTGATCAACATGAAACTTTTTTTGTACACGCAAACTTATCCAACTTAGAACTGTAAAGTTTTTGGAATGAATCGGCCGAACCGATTATTAGAAAAATCATCTCAAAGTTTCTAAAAACCCCATAAGATTTGGCTGGGCGGAAAATGTTGAAAAATAAAATCTCTCCAAATGGCATGAAATTTTCTATAAATGTGTAAACATGGATTTTACACATTATTACGATTTTATAAGCAATTCTGATCAGTCGTTTTGAAGAAAAAAAATAAAATGACTGATAATATTCATAAAATATATCATAAAAATTGTGACACAATTAAGTTGTCGAGATTCACTGCTTTCTAGATTCAAGAGTTGACCAACAATGAAGTATTTTTTATATGCGTCAAGGTGTGTAGAATACCAGAGTCAATGAAGTGGCAAGAGTAGAACTACTTAAACGACTTTTATACCTTATTCGGATATCTCGCTCATCTTACAACGCATATTTCGCGTTTGACTAGTGTTATATCAAAACGGCTGATTCAGATTTAAGTGAAAGTTTGGAATGATGTGTATCGTCATTATATTGGAATTCTCTGAGAATTTGAATTCTCTCGAAGGGAATATTTTTCACGAATTTTTTCACATGGGTTAATCTCATAAGATTTTTGAAAATTAAAAAAAAAATCCTCAGAAGTGGTCTGAACGATTGAGCTTCAAAACTGTACAGTATCGAATCGGATGAAGACAAGTTTTGTGTATACCAAGTTTCAACTGATTTTGAATTTTCGTTCGTCCTTTGTAGCGCGAAAAAAGCCCCTTTTTTCAAATATTATGAAATTGAGTCTTAGCTTCGCTTATCCAATAATATATATATTCACGATATATTTAATATTAAATATATAATATAATATAGGCCCATATGTCCAATAATGTATTTGTGTATAGATTTATTTCTTGTGGTCGCAATTGCGTTCATGTTATTCCAGTCACCACGTGATAAACGACGATTGTCTGGACAAGGTGGATGAGATAGAACTACCATACCGTGACGTCAGAGTCACGTGTTATAAATCAGCCACGTCATCAGTCACGTGGTATTAATCACGTGGTCACCCAGACATACATGTGATAACTCGCGATGCGACATACCGCAATACATCTGTACAAAAAGGGAATAATGAAAACAATACAATTGTTGGTTTTTAGTTTGTACTCGAAAGAATGAATGTGTGTCCCCCGTGATACGGTTAACAATCGCATTGCGTTTGGAACTTATTGCAGGTTGAGCAAAGGCTCGAGTCCCGCATGAGAGATGTATTTTTGTCGAGGGGTGAACAACTAGTGAATTTGGTGTAGTACACCTGATTTCTGATTTCAAGGGATTTGAGTGGGATTTCAAGAAGTATTTCAAGAATATTTCAGGGGATTTCAGGAAGATTTCATGACAAGTGTTTACACCAGATATTATGAGTGGTTATAACCGTTCTGTTTTTGTGAATGCCTTTTCACTTTTCATCACTTCATGATTCTATAATCGCCCGCTCAGTATAACCTAGAACTAGATATAACCAATATAGCTGTTGGTGAAGTTGTTAAGCAGCATTGAAATTAATTAAAATATATGTTTTGGACCAGAAGACGGATGAGCAATGTTGATTCAAATAAGAGATCATGAAAATTATTTATGAAAATTATCCCCAAATCACAGAAAAAATAGAGTCTGGAAGAACATTTCTTCGATATATTTCTCATCAACAATTCATCTTTTTCAAAAATTAAATTCTCCTCATTTACATGAAATGAATGAATATATATTCATCAGAACAGAATAATGAGGATATGTATAATAAACCAAGGAATACTCGGATGAAAAATAATCCTAAACTTCTAATTCACACCTCGATTGGTATGAATGATAATTATTGATATCGAGACAAATTTGATGATTCAGCGGGAGAAAGTGACGAAACAAACTTCTGGCTTGATAGGTTAATGCACATTTGAGAGAAAGAGGAGAAGAAAATAATGAAGGCAGAATAAAAAAAATCTTCAAATCCACTGATAAAATATTTATTTTTTTGTACAATATTATTGCTTGATTTAAATCAATTCGTTACATAGATATCACAATTAAATTAGTCTTATGAAAAATGATGATGATAATAATAGCAATATCAGGATAAAAAATTGAAACGAGACCCACATAAGCCGAAGCCTGTGTGTGGGAAAGGAGGAAAATGAATTGACCAGTATGAAAGTATTCAAGAGGGAAAGTACTTTGTGATATTTCAAGCAATATATGTTTTGGTCATGTATGTGTATACTTCTTTCATGATAGCAGAACAATTCATCTTATAAAGACGCGATTACATATCAAAATCGCAAGACGACAAGTGAAAGACAAGCTAACGACAAATTCGATACTCTTTCTGATGTATTATGAGATCCTGTCACCGCACCACACACAAACTGAAACAAACCCTCAACTTTCTATATACATTGACGAAATACGTACAATTAAACGACACACAAAATGGCGTACGAACACGCCCGAGCGTCATGCCGCCATGACGGGGAAGAACAGGCGATCGAAAATGAAATTCACGTTAGCTCTTTTGGTAACAGCCAATTTTGAAAGGTAGTCGAGTTAAGATTGGATGAGGTTTGAAGGGGGTAGGGGGGGGGGTAGAGGAGGGGGGTTAGTTTGATTGATAGATGGATTGATGGTGCTTATATACGAAGGTAAATCCCCGAGGATCAATTACAAATTCTTGTATATATACTTGGTACGATTTGTTCCGTAAACTTGACGAGAAAGTTTGTTGAACACGGATTCATTTCTTTGTGAAATTGTTTATAATATTCCCTTAAGTGTTGCAATAAACGGGTAACTTGTTGATATTGTTAGTTTGTTTGAGATGTAATCAATTAGTGTAGCTCTTGTGATTGAATGCTCACTTTGCGAATATTGATTAGGTTTGTTTAGTAGACTTACTTTATAGAATTAGTGGGATTATTACCGAATATAATTAATTATTTTACCCAACAATCGTAATAGAATTGTAATGAAAATACAATTCAATTAAAACTTTCTTTTCGGAAAATTCATTCGGAACCATGTAGGCCTACGTTGTGAGTGTCGGAGATGATCTCTTTCACAACTGTCTATGTGTTCTCCTATTTATTGATACATAGACGAGTAAAATTCAGGTTTTGGTATTCAGAAAAAAAGTGATTGCAATATGGATTCAAAGTGAAATTGGAATCACATATATTATTACACACTGGGCCTATTTTTATAATTGCCTATGGGGCTACAAAAATTGAACTATTGAGTCAAGGACCCTCAGAATCTTCTCGCTTTTCTTCATCTTTCTGCTACACGGAAGAAAAAGTTCGTTCAACAATATAACACACACAATCGACGAACCATATATTCACATAATTAAATATCTGTGGTATTTTGAGAGGTATTTGATATTCTGGTATTTTTTTCTCAGCACGAGTTTTACGATAGGAAACGCATTCGAATTTTCAGAATGCGATAATTTTTTGGAGTCATAACAAATACCGTATATGCAATTGACGACTCGAAATAGGCGTGGCTTCACCAGTAGGGCAGTTGGATCATGTCATTTGTTGTCATTTGAAGAAACCCCGATTGGATATTTGAATTTGACTACAGTCCTAACAGCCCTGTTGATTGGACGGTATGATTTGTGACGTCAAGGCGGAGGAGACTGGGAGTCGTCGATTACTGAAGATTAACGACGATCTATTTGGTAGACTGACTGACTTCTTTCTCCGTGGATGCAAGCATATACATACACACACATATGAGCTATGAATATATATATATATATATATATATATATATATATATATATATATATATATATATATATATATATATATATATATATATATATATATATATATGTGAATATATATATATATATATATATATATAAATATATATATATATATATATATATATATATATATATATATATATATATATATATATATATGTGCATGTATATATACATATATATATATATATATATATATATATATATATATATATATATATATATATATATATATATATATATATATATACATATATATAAAAGGAGATTTTTTCGTGTATGTATTTCTTCACATATACGTTCTCTAATTATAATATATTCGTTCATATCCAATCGTATATATCATTCCAAGTCGAGATAACTTATATGAATATGAAGTTGAGATGACTATTATGAAGAATAATTATCGAAAATAACATAAAAATCGAGTGAGAGAGCGCTGACGTGGAAAACATCGAAAAAATAGTACGTTTTGAAAAAAAACGACAACCTGTAAAATTACATTTCATTCCACAGAAGAAAAATATGAGGAATGTCTTACGTTAGAGCTGAACAGATAAACGTAGACAAAGTGAAAGTAGGTGTTATGACGAAGAAAATAGGAAACGAAGCGGAGAAATGGAAATGGGACTGTAAGGGTTGTGGGGGGTGGGAGGGGTGGGGGGGGAGAGAGGGGGAAAAAAGTGGAGACTAAAAAGATGAATTACCCGACTCGGAAGGGTTGCAAACGAGCGAGGGTGGAGAGTTGGGTGGATGGTTATCTCCCCAAAGATCGTGCGGAGAAAGAGACTTCAAAATAACAAATATACGACGCAGTGACGTTCATACTATTTCATCCGCGCCAAAGAAGAGAGTGAGAAAATATTTGTGAGAAGTTTTTTTACATTCTTGATGGACCGGATGAGAATGAGAGTATGTTTTTTTCTCTGAATTTCGGGAGGAAATTCACATGAGAATAAATGTTAGCTTCACTGAGGAACTCTCCTTTTTTTTTCTTTCATTCATTTATTTAATTTGCAATTTGTAGATACTTATACAGGTGGCAAATGTCATTCAACACATGAATAACACAAACCACTAACTTGAGGTAAAACAAAAACCAAAAAAACCAAAATCAAATATATATATATAGGCTACATTTAGAAAAAAAAAGAGGCAATATATCAAGGCTTATTCCATTCTTGTTGAATCTTTGGAAGCAATTCAAATTTCGTCTACTTTGATGAACGTCACACATTTTTGTTTGAGCGAACAACAATGTCTCAAATTAGGTTATCCAATAACAACCTCAATACAACTTATAGGTTTGTCCTCAACTTTTCTAATTGCTACAGAAACCTGGCAAACAAGCTCATACCTCTTTCATGATGTATTTTTTTTAATAACATCGAAACTTGATACAAAATCATTGTTCCCCAATTAAGGCTATGGATGAAAGATAGGATCGTTCGGACGGGGCACCACAAGGGCGATCTTACCACCCCATTTTGATTATTTAAAATTAATAATCTCCAACACCAGGACTGCGCTGTCTATGACCATAATTTTTCGCCGTAGATAAAAGTCTTTCAGTAAAAACACACGAATGTTGATATCTTCCACTTTGAACTAAGTCTCTTGGGCAATGATCACTTCTTTCCCTTGAAAACAGATGTACAATTTATCATTATACAAAATGCACAAATTAAATTAGTGATAGGCTCATAATGTTATAATTAGGCCTATCACTCTACTAATTGATGATTTTTATTACTAATTTTTACTAATAATTATACATCTTTTATGATATATTTTTTTAATGTCATTTTTCACAATGATTATATACACTTGAGAGTCCATGGAAGTTGATTCGGTAGGATATCAGTTTTTTGTCGATAACTTTCGACCGGTATGAGATATCGAAAATCTGATGGAAAGAGTGAAGAGATATTTCCAATAAATTCAAGACAATGTAAGAATCAATATAGGGTATCCATATGGTATATATCTATCTCATATCGCAGTAATGTCTCGTATACCGGCACATGTAGCTGAGTGGTTAACACACTTCCTCCATGTGACCCGGGAGGTAGTAGGCATGTCGCACCCGGTTCGATCCCCCCCACCGCCCATCTCTACAGGGGTTTTTCGTGGTTTTTCTCTGTAGTCTAGGCTAATGCCGGGATGGTTCCCACAATATAGGCCACGACCGCTTCCTTCCCACTATCCTTCCCAATACCCATAAAACCTTCATCTCACCATCCCATCATCTCATTAATCATTCATCCGACGCCAATGGTACTCAGTCATCATTACAGTGCGTCGTTAAAACCCAAATGAAAAAAAAAACTTAGATACTACGGTATTTGGTTTGACATTTCTTCAACATGTATTGTTGCTATGGTAACATAACAACATAAAAAAAAACGTGAAAAGACCTCACAATCGAGAAACAGCTGATCTTCCACATAACATTCTCGTATTACACAAGAATGTTTGCGTCAATTTTATAGTCACTAATACCGTATAGAGATCCCATTTCTCTAGTATTGAGTTATGATCAAACTACCCCCCCCTCCCCCCCTCTCCCCTCCACCCTTCCCACAACACAGCCACGCCACCAAAATTACAATAAGCATCGCTCAAGATATATCACGAGTATGTGCAGGTATTCCCCCCCATCCTCACCCCCACCCTTCCCCCTCCCCAAACCCAGCTTGTAATATAACTACGCTCGACGTCGATTTGTCATCGAGAGACGTCGCGACGTCCCCCCTCCCCCTTCTTCACCTCAAAGACGTACATCGGGTGACAGGTAGAGTAGGAAAGCTAACAGGTCGCTGTTACCCTTCCTAACCTCCCTACCCCCCCCCCTCCCCCTCCCCCCCCAAAAGGTCCTCTCGTGGGAGAACGATGACATTTCGAACAAAGAGCGAACTGTAATTCATCTCTGTTGCGAGAGAGCTGTGCTGATGATTATCTCGAGGAATGTGATGGAGGGGGAGGGGGGGGGGGGGGGAGGTGGAGGGAGGGAAAGTGGAACGGAAAAAGAAGTGAAATATGCTTTTCTGACTGTTTTTTGTTTCGACATGTTATCACTTTTGTTGGATCTTCTTTTCTCCATATTTCTTCATATATATAAATATATATATATGCATATATATATATATATATATATATATATATATATATATATATATATATATATATATATATGTATATATATATATATATATATATATATATATATATATATATATATATATATATATATATATATATATATATATATATATATATATATATATATATATATATATATATATATATATATATATATATATATATATATATATATATATATATATATATATATATATATATATATATATATATATATATATATATATATATATATATATATATATATATATATATATATATATATATATATATATATATATATATATATATATATATATATATATATATATATATATATATATATATATATATATATATATATATATATATATATATATATATATATATATATATATAGGGATGGCTGAGTCTGTACCCCTTGGAAAGTCGTCACTCGTTCAAGTCGTCACTCAGAAAGTCGGTTCTAATATATAATTAAATGTATTAATTGCATCTCTACCCCTCGGAATGTCTGTTCCATGCAAACTCGTCCCCCGCTATTTAAATATACGAAAACAATTACTGAAACTGGGTTCTGTGGAAAGTCTTCCCCACCCAAGGTCGTCACCAATAATATTACATCTCTCGTTGCTGTGAGTTTTAAAACTGAAATCTGTTTCAATAATTTTGTGAAGCGACTATATATATGAACACGTGTATTGAGATTCCAGTGGAAACACTTGCGGCAACGAGAGATGTAATATTATTGGTGACGACCTTGGGTGGGGAAGACTTTCCACAGAACCCAGTTTCAGTAATTATTTTCGTATATTTAAATAGCGGGGGACGAGTTTCCATGGAACAGACATTCCGAGGGGTAGAGATGCAATTAATACATCTAATTATTTATAAGAACCGACTTTCTGAGTGACGACTTGAACGAGTGACGACTTTCCAAGGGGTAGGGATTCAGGCAACCCTATATATATATATATATTTATACACATATATTTATATCTCTCTCTCTCTCTCTATATATATATATATATATATATATATATATATATATATATATATATATATATTTATACAGGGCCTCCTTCTTTTGACATTTCTTCCTGACTCTATCTACCTCTCAGTCATCTCCACTCCACTTTTCTTCCATTCTGTTATTGTCATATCATGCAATAATAAATATTGATATCACAGAACGAAATTAGCAAAAATATAGAGCATACACTAATTGGATTTTCCGTTTCTAGATCTGATAGAATTTCTGATCCAATTAAAGTGAATTTCATCGTCTTCATTCAGTTATATACTTTATTATAGCTATCAGATGGATATTCGCGACGGTCGATTGTCTTCGGTGATCATTATGAGGAACAGACGTTCGTTATCATTAACTCGAGCGGAATGAGTTATATTCATGGCTTGTCGGATTTTTCTAATAATGCAGTAAATCTTAATTAATTAGCGAGCAGAGAATGCGCTGCGATCTAGGAAGCTTATATTTCGCGTTTTCTGTTGTTCAAAGGCATTCTCAACATTTGCTTTCCCATATCACATATTTCTATCAAAACCAAGGAGGTTAGATATGATAGATCATTACAAAAAATAATGAGCCATCTAGCGGCGATCGCTTGAACTAGAACGGGATTATGTTACCCTAGTTTGAAAGTCCTATGCTGCCAATGCTATTTAGCACGTTTGATTTATATTATTGTGCGTTACAGTGAACGTATTAAGTTATAATATGATGGTAGTTTCAATATTTATATGTTTACTATGTACTGAGAGATTTACACACTGTCAGAGTGAGTAAGATGAGAGTTGATGCAAGTGTTATATCTCGGTGTTTTGCCTTCAACTCTGTGTATAAGAGGGCCGACTTTTTGAACAGTAATACAACTCACAGAATGCAATACCAGCGATTTCGGCTGCTAGGAGGCGTGACGCGCCTGCGCATTGAAGTTTTGTAATGGTCTATTAGATGAGCGTAAGCGAAGATTCCATCCCATTGTTATAGTGCTCTGTCTGTGTGTTTTTTGTTTGTTTTGTTTGTTTTTTGTTTGTTTGTGGGCACTGCACAGGTCGCAGGGGTTGACCGATCGACATGAAACTTTTTTTTCACACGTGAACTTGTCAAACTTAGAACTGTATAGTTTTCGGAATGAATCGGTTGGACCGATTTTGAGAAATATCATCTCAAAGTTTCTAAAAACCCCATAAGATTAGGCTGAGCAAGAAAATTTGAAAAATAAAATCTTTTCAAATGGAATGAAATTTTCTGTAAATGTGTATAAATGAATGATCCACATTATCACGTTTTTGTATCCAATTCGATTCAGCTGTTCTGAAGAAAATGATCAAATAATCTGTTTTTATTCATCAAATATCATAGCATTAACCACAATTCTATTTTTAGACACATTCGGACAAGAAAATGACCGAAAACAGTCTTCTTGATTACAATATGTCATTAAAATTCACACTGAAGAATTGATCTAGCCTTCCTGATCAAAACCTACCCATTCGAGGTTTACGGAATCGTCAGAATAAAACGAAAGTGAGCCGTTTCCAATCCATTTTGAAGTTATAGAATAAGGGCACACTAGTGAACTCTCAAATAATATTCATTCATATTTTCTATATTTTCAGAGATTATTCTAATTTTTCTATCCATATTCATATTATGTACATAATGTATGACCACGTAATCAATTAGGATTGATGAAGATTATTATTTATCATCATATTTTGCCAATTGTCTCATTTACTGAACATTATATATAATCGTCTGGATCTATAGTCAATTATATATATATATATATATATATATATATATATATATATATATATATATATATATATATATATATATATATATATATATAAATATATATATATATATATATGAATAAATATATATATATATATATATATATATATATATATATATATATATATATATATATATATATATATATTATTGAATTCGAATTTGAATATACTTATCTGATACGCATACATTTTTGATTGATCATTATGCACTATTTATACTATCAATATTGTTATGACTCATCAATTTCAAAAATATACTATAATATTATGTGTCACTTAGGCCCAGTATTGCCAAGGCCAGTTAGTATTTATCTGAGAGTTGATGAAAAAAAAATAGCATAGGTAACCATGCCATGGTGATAACACGTTTAAACTGTCAGATAAAGGCTAACTAGACTCGGTAATACCGGGCCTTAGCTGAAATACTTATAGTTATTAGACGAGCTTCAGCGAAGATTCAATTTGACATACTGAAAAAAATTGGTGTTCGTTTTTATGTTTTTTTTTTCTCATGTTTTTTTGTCGGTTCTCCACAGGCCAAACGGCTACAGCTATGAACTTCAAACTTTTTTTCATCATGGTCCTCACATCTAACTCAGATCTGTATAGTTTTGTGGCATCATCGGATGATACATTTTTTTATGAATTTAAGGAATTTCAAAAATGCCCATTAAAATAACACAGCGGAAAAAAAAGGAAATTCCGCGTGAAGTTGATTCACATTTTGATACACATTTACGAAATTTTTCAGCTTGATCGGGTGAGCCATTTCGAAAATAAACCATAAAATGTGGTAAATTGGAACCACTCGAAGCAGTTTTTACTCATTTCTGACTTAAATGTCACCCAATTAGCGAATGTAGGCAAAAGTTTGGCAAAGAAGTCGACATACTATTACTTTCCGCTCGTCTAACAACGCGTATATAGCGTTTTCCTAGTCTAATCAAAGTGTCCCAATACTTGTTTTATGTATTTTTTAACAATCTTGTACAACTGTGTCTACTTTTTCTCGCCACTTGATGTAACTTGATTACTTAAAATTGATAGTAATCAAAGATACCTCACACTTTGTAAGTGGAATGTAACAAATCACTCAATATTATTCTTTTCTCTCTTTACTTCAACTACTTCATTACTTTTAATGTTTGAGAAATACGTTCCTGATTTGAAATTGAACTCCTAATTCACTATTTTAACCTTTTTTTTAGGGCTTTGCGGATGTTTTCATTCTAATTGTGTTATTATTTCCTCATCAGTGTATTTGACCAATAATAATAATAATAAAAAAAAACTCAAGTCGATTGCATTAACTTTATAAATAACTGGACATATTCCAATTGATTATCCGAGACGAAAACCCACTATCAAGCCATCATAGGGCTTCGTGGAGAAAGTATGAGTGAGTATCATCGTATAAAAAATGAAGACAAAATCACTGTGATTGATTGAAATCAATTATTGATAGACATTGTTGTTTGTCTATATCAACAAGGGTGATCAGTTGCTATCCTAATCTAAAAAATGGAATTTCAGTGAATTTTATCTGGATGAGTGGTAGCTAGCTAAAACCAAGTGCCAAGCATACAACACACAGTTTTTTCCTTGACTATAGCGCTCGAGCATCTATTTGACGAAGCATCACAGGGGTGGATTAAGTTGACCCCAACCAAATAGAAAACACAAACACAAGGTGAACACCAATTTTGCACTCATTATGGAACATTTTGCACCCCTAAACTGGATTTTTGCACCCCAACCCCTGACGAGTTATGACATGCATTCTTGGTTGGGTCCAACTTAATGACAGCCCCAACCAAATGACCTAAAAATAAATATTTGTGTTTTTTATTTGATTGATGCCAACTTAACTGACCCGCATAACAGTATGGTTCATACTATGGCATATACTCTAGCAATAATACGGTTGCAGTTGCAAGATGTACTTATTTTACTCATTTTATTATTTGCTTCATAACCGA
>OZ023335.1:21681783-21711783 GCA_964007535.1 Brachyptera risi | reverse complement strand
ATTTGAGAATAAAATCTCCAAAAAAACAAATCCTCTGAATGTGTACACATAGATGATACACATTATTATAATTTTGTATATGCAATCGGGACTAGCCGTTTTGAAGAAACTCATTTAATGAACTGCTTTTTTTCATCAAATAGTTATACTCAGTTTCAAATCAGTTATTTATTCGTCCACTAAATGATTACATATTATGTTCAAGTCCTAAACTTTCTTCTGATTCAACTTTTTATATCATCCCTATTATCTCATTCATTCAATAGCTTGGAAGCCAGTTTTTTTGTACATTAACAATAAAGAGATTATTGTGATACGTCATACACACATCAACACAAAATCACAAAATACAACATTACTAATAACAGGTAATACATATCGATATTTATTGATGATATGGTTTATAACTAGCATCAATACGCAGTGGGTGATTGTTACCTTATCCACTCTCTAACATTATCATAGATGAATACAAACAAAAATATAAAAAAACAGAAGACAATTGGACCGTTTTGTCATATTATAATCATGCTATTGTCGGATACTTGATGGTTAAGGCGCTTCTACACCAGATGTTTGATAATCAAAACTTACATTCGATGAACTATCCATACTGGTGATCGTTCAAAGCAATTGAAACTACACGACGTGATTATTATTATTTTTTTAATAACATCGAAACTTGATACAAAATCATTGTTCCCCAATTAAGGGTAATTGATATGATTATATAAATTAATAATTGACGTGATTAAGTGATGATAGCACGACAAATATTGAAGAGGCGGTACAAATCATCAAGTTTGGTTGACCATTATGGCCAAATATGGTCACCCCTATCAGCACAAATTGTTGTGATGTCAAGGTGAAATTGTACTTCTGATTTTCTATTCTGTATCGAATCATTTTTAATCATGTAATTGTCTCACTTTATAGTTATTTTATATTTTCCTAGTCTTGGTAAGACGTATTTCAAAACTTGTATGGCCTGTAGCCATACAGATGAGTGGGTAATTGTTAATTGTTAATTTATGTATTTTCAATTACCAATGGAATAAAACGTTCCTTAAATTGAATTGAATTGAATATCCATCAGAAAAAAGTGATATTCCGAAATCAATCGAAGTAAAGACATCACAACCCTTAAATTTTATTCTAACGAATAATCAGAGAATTTACCTCCAGAATTTTAGAGGAAACTGGAAATCAATATCTCAATTCCAGAAATTATGAATAATTTATTGGTCCTCCAGGACGCTGCTTTTTTTCTGAGTCGTAAAGTAGACATAACTCGATTCTGTTTATGTTTCCATATAAAATCGGTTATTCCTGCGTCATGAATTATTGTCTCTGGAGGACTACAGAAGTGGATACAATTTCTAGAATGGAGAAGAAATAATTGCCATTTTTTTCTGAAAGCAAGAAATAAATATCGCCATTATTGAATTGAAATTCAGTTTCATGATTCAAACTTTCTTCAATAATTTCAACTGAGACGCGTGGCCGATTGGTTGATACACTGAACCGTCATTCAGGAGACTGAGGTTCGATTCCCGCCATCGTTGACTATGCTGACAAGGGTTTTTCGTGGTTTCCCTCTGTCTTTCAGGTCAATACTGATATGGTTCCTCAAGAACAGGCCACGACAGACTCCTTCCTACTATCCAGAAACACACAATAAAATAACTTCACATCTCATAATTCCATCATCTCATATATCATTCCCCCACGCCAATAGATCTTAAAGTGCATCGTTAAACCCAATATAAAAAATAATTTCAATCAGCTACAACACTGTGCGTCATTGATAGCTGCTGCTCTATACGATTATTATCGAATAAATTCGATTTTAATCGATCAAAAACGAACTAAATTAAACAAAATGATACATTTGATCGATTTCTTTTGTAGATCCTGAGTCAGATCAACACGTTTACTGGAGATGTGAACCCGATGGAGAATCCAACTGTAATTGGAGCCAGTAACAGTAACAGGACCAGGGGACCGGCCAGCCAAGGAGTTATTGGAAACATAAGGGACAATAAAGACAGGCTTGGTTCAGGTAATTCTTGGGCAATTGATGACCACTGATTTAATACGTTCGGTGCAAAATAACCCCGTCGTTGACGCGCCTTGAAACCTTAATATTCATTCATTTATTTAATACGTCACGATTATTTTTTCTGATTACCTTAAAACTTGGTAGGTACAAAATTAAATTTCCCCGATTAAGGCTAAGGATGGGAGTAAAATTGTTTGGATTGAACACCACAAAAGCAATCATACCACCCCATTTCAATTATTTCAAATACGAAAAAATAAATTTCTACAATATGTGGCGTCAGTTTTCGGAATATTCCACCATTATTATTCACATTTTTTTTTTTTTAATCATTATTTTTCAACAACAATTTCAACCCTCTACATTTTTCTTTCACCTATATACATCTCACACCTACTCTTACTTCAAATTTTTATTGATTCATACATGAGTTGGTCATCTTATATAAGTATTATTTTAACGTTAATTTTTTCAATTTTTATTCCATTTTCATATCATTTCAATATTCAGTTACATAACTTTTTTCTAATATATTTTCTCATGTACTTTATATTGATTGTTATCCTGTGCACTTTGGAGTCAGGGGCCAATAAAGGTTTATATATATATAATTGTTGTATTGTACTGATCTTGTATTTCATTTATACTGATTATCGAGCCATATCCCAGTGATCAGTTACAATTGACGACTAGTGATTGACCCGCCCACAAACGTCACAAAACAAAACATCCAATCAAATGGGCCTTGTTATGTGGGAAGTTTACATTGACCTATCAGAGTATCTCTAAATGCCCACATGAAGTATATATCTAGGTGGCCTGACGATTAGCCACGCCTATCACCAATGGTCAATTGAAGACAGTTGTCAATAACGTTGCTTTTTTCTCGAGAGAACCCAATCGAACAAAATCAATCTTCTTGGATGTGAGACTGAGCTTGTAACATATCAAATGATACCGTATATACATTCCATATAAATTCCGAATTATGTCTGTAATATTTTTATACAACCCTTCAAATAATAGCAATATATATATAATTAATATATATAATTAATATCTATGAATCACAAGTCTTATTGATGTATATGTATTTCGTTTTGCTTCTACATTTTTCTGTTTTGTTCCACATGTTAACCCAGAAGGGACCTCCGTTTATTTCGTCGTTTGTATCCATTTGCTAATAATACTCCCTTGTATTGTATACAACGACACATTCTTTCATGTAAACCCAAAAGGAACCCCTAATTTGGTTCAGCCAACGTGTCTGGTATGTACTTCCTGTCGACAAGAGACGAGACACGTAGTCGCTCGAAGATATAGTTAGGCCGATATAACAAGATCCAAGAGCTACGTATGAAGCGGGGAGAAACTGTCACTGAGCGGGTGGAATTCGCCAGGGTGGTCAGACTATACACACCCTTGACTTCTAACAGCGTCAGAGGGCGATTTCATCATGTGGTGAAATCCACGCAGAAAAACTTCGAGAAGCTTCCAATGTTCGACCATATATATAGGCTTAAATTCATCGCTCGGCATCAGAAGTCTCTGGCTGGTCGACAAACACAGACGTATCCCCGGGAGGGTGTCCCAGTACGGTCAAGATATAACTTTCATCCAGTTCAACGAAAATAACACATAACAATCAGAACCACTATCAAGACTCAAGAACGACGCCGAGGCGGTTTGAAGAAGATGTGATCGACGACAATTACGACAACGACGCAGTAGCGACGAGACGATGACGCACTAGCGACGACGAACCCAGTCGGCCGATAATAAGAGCATCCAGTGGCGAACACGCACCGACGTCATGGAGCAACATTAACTTTGTACACGGTACCGCCAATTCATTTTCTTTTAAAAGGCCTATTTTTTTTGTAACATTTTTTAAATGAAAGATTTTTAAAGTCAAAATTAATTTCTATTTTTTATATGCTTGCTTAGTTAATCGACGGGTTAACTATCCAAGCAAATAACAATTTGATTATTTTTTATGTTTTCGATTTTTTCAGTGTAAGCTTGTTTATTTTTTGGTTTCAAGTAAATCTTGAATTTTAATTTCATTTGAGTTACCACAAGTATTTTAAACCTTTTAATTTCCTAAAAACCTAATTTTTCAGTTCCTACCGACCTTCCTAGTCCACACAATTGTCCGCTAGGAAGTCGTTTTTTCAATTTAACTTGATATTTTTTTTTGAGTCTCATCTCTCTGGGAGTTGGTGGCAGGGGCAACACATGCGGCACCAGGTAAGTCCCTGGGGTGTGTGATAATTTGGCGCCCAACGTGGGGCACGATTCAAAATTATCATTCAGTGATAATTTTGTGACGCGATTTCATTGTTTGAAGCCCATCGTACAAGATCGATTTTATTTCGAATTTCATGTAAATTTACGACTTCCTTGGCATTCCTCGAGATTTTTTCCTTGTGGTTAATTCACTGGTTACTTATCATTTGCATCACTTTATTGGTGCCTGACATTTTTGCTACTGTATAAAAGTTTTGTATTGTGTTTGTATACTGTTTTGTACAATATTTAAAATGGATGTGAATAATGTGCAGATGAAGGAGGAGGGAAATGGTTCTCGAGCATCTTTAGATTTGGGTGAGGCTATGACGTCACCATTGAAGGATCTTGATTCTACAGTCTTTGATAGACCCAGTCAGTCTTGGAGTGGTACAGCAGAGGAAAGTAAGGCAGGGGTGAGTCTTCATGATTTTATAACGGGGCTGTTTGTCCAGATGAGCAATCGCCTGGATCAGTTGCAAATGGACCAGTCCAAAGAGATGCATGGTTTGAACAATCGACTGGATCAGGTTGCTGGAAATGTAGCAGCTTTTGAGGTTAGGCTCAGTGATGGCCTGCAGAAGATGGATCAGGGATTTAGTGAGGTGAATAAGAATTTTGATAGTAAACTCACACGGTTGGAGACTTATTTGAGGGATGATATGAGGTCTTTGGAGATTAGGGTTCGATCAGAATTGTCAGATGACATGTTAAAATTGAGTAATCAGGTTGACGTCAAACACGAGAAACTTAGTGAAGAGTTACAACAGACTGTGGAAGAGTTACAACAGACAGTGGTAAAGACTGAGGAGAGGATTAAAAATAAATTGAACTTCGAAATTCGTGAGGTCAAGGCTGAAATGGCAGAGAGTGGGGAGATTTCGGGTGGATTAGTTGAAAAAGTTCACAAGTTGGGTGCCATGACGCATGATCTATCAAGTAAACAGTTAGACTTGGATGTAACCTTGACTCAGATTCAGAGGAGGCTTGATGTTGGGGCTAGTAATAATGGTAATGTGAATGCAGACATTATTTCCACTGCGAATCAGTTGATAATGGGAGATGTTGTTTTCTATGGAACATCAGTGGGGTTAGATCCATTGGAATTTTTGAGGTTGTTGGAAACGCGGTTGGATAGCTTGTCACTCAATTCTTACCAGAAGTTGACGGTAATTGATTTATGTCTAAAGGACAAGGCTCGTTTATGGTATAGAGAACAATCTCTCCAAAGCTACGGTGATTTCCGGGGTGCCTTTCTTGAGAAATATTGGAATGCGAATGAACATTCGAAATTAATTTATCAGGTACATAATGGAAAGTATCCTGTTGAGGCACGTATCACTATGTCCGATTATTTCAAGCGCCTTGTACGTCAGGTGAATTCAATGCCTGCTCCTCTTACTGACGAAGTGTTAGCCTGTGCACTTATCAATCATTTTCCGGAATATACTCGTAATGCGTTATTGCCGTTCGCACATTCGACCCAATCAGTGATCAACATTCTGTTGAAATTTGAGAGTCAGAATTCGATTTTGACGCGTGCGGAGCCAAGTCAAAATGAAAATGTCGGTTATCAGTCTCATAACAGTTACCAACCTCGTAATAGTTACAACCATGCAAGGCATCGGCAACACAATCAACCAAATTCGGGTCAGTCCCGACCAGCAACAAATAATAATCAGCCTAACTATGATTCAGGAGGGAGAGTAAGTGCCAGTACTGGTGCAAGAAGTAAAGAATTGCTCGAACATTCGGGAAACTAACTTCGTCACAGTATGATAGAGCGATACTGATGACATGCTATCCAGATATACGCTCTTCGGAGTTTATTATAGCTAAGCCTAATGAGTTTTTGTTAGAGGAAGAGGTTGAACCTAGTAAAACGGTGCAGTTTCAGTGCCCTGAATTGTTCATAAGTATTGGTACAGATATCAAAGTGATCGCCTTAGTAGATACGGGGAGTGAAGTGACTTGTATGTCAGAGACCACATTCAATCGTTTAATGACTAATGTTAAATTGAATATTTTACCGGTAGTAGGTGTCACCATATTAGGAGCTACAAGTAAGCGGAGTAAGCGAATAACTAAGCAAACCTTTCTAACTATTAAAATTGGTACTATCGAGACGAGTGTAGTGTGTTTGATTGTTAAGGAACTAGTTCATGACTTTATCTTGGGTATAGACTGGATACGAAAGAATAATGTGACCCTATGTTTCAATTCTAATATGATCTGGATTAATGGGGCTGAAGTAGTACAGGAATGTGTTATGAATCGAAGTTCTACGACCGAGCGTATTCGAGTAGTAGTAGTAGAAGAGGATGAGGTATTCAATGATGAAGTAGCAGATTTGGACCTCAATCAAGGGGATGAAGTAGTGAGTTTCGAAGTAAATGTAGGCAAGTTGGAAGGAAAAATAGAGGATTTTGAATGTCATGAGTTGAGTTCGGTCGAACAGTTACGTGGAAATGTCAATAGACAACCATTGTTGGATGCTATTCAGAAGGAGAAGTTATTCCAGTTGATGTGTGAATACAAACACTTATTTTCGAATAAACCTGGACTAGTTGTTGGTTATGAACACCATATCGAAGTTACCAATCAGAAATACTACTTTAATAAAAGTTATCCAGTACCGTTTGCTTATAGGGAGGCTGTAGAGAAACAGTTGAATACAATGATTGAATGGGGCATTATCGAGAGGACCACTAGCCCTTATATTAATCCGCTTGTTGTGGTAATTAAGAAAGATAAGTCTGTGCGTCTTTGTCTTGATGCACGTCAACTGAATCGGATACTGGTGCCCGAACATGAGTGTCCTAATATACCGGAAGAGATATTTCAAAGTTTTCAAAACGTTCATTGGTTAAGTTCGATAGACTTAGTGTCATCCTATTGGCAGATTCCTCTCAGTTTAGGAAGCCGCAAGTATACCAGTTTCAAATATAATGCTAGAGTCTATCAGTTTTGCAGACTTCCGTTTGGACTTAGTACATCTGTTGCATCATTTACTCGTATGTTGGATCTCGTATTAGGGGATGAACTGTGCGATTTTATTTCTTCGTATGTCGATGACATTCTAGTTCACTCGAACACATTTGACGATCATCTTATACATCTTGCCAAGGTTTTTGATAAGTTATCTCGAGCGGGGATGACAATTAATTTCAAGAAGTCTATGTTTTGTCGTGACTCTGTACCATTTCTAGGGCATATATTAACTCCAAGGGGTATTCAACCTCAGCCTAAAAAGCTACATGTAATACATGATTGGCCTACTCCCAAGAATCAACGACAATTGAAGGGTTTCCTTGGTCTTTGTAGTTTCTATCGTAGATTTTATGATAAGTATTCACAAGCGGTTGCGCCGCTTCGGGCATTGTTAAAAAAGGATGTTAAATGGAAGTGGACCGCGGAGAATGATGTAATGTTTGAAAATATCAAATCACTTTTTGTAGAATCAGTTTATCTGGCATATCCAGATTATTGTAAGCCATTTTTCCTTCAATGTGATGCTAGTGATTTTGGGATAGGTAGTCAACTTTATCAAGTAGATAGTAATGGTGATAAGCTAGTTGTTTCAATGGCATCTCGACTGTTAAAGAATAGCGAGTTTAATTATACTACAAGTGAGAAGGAGTTATTGAGTATTGTGTGGTCCCTGGAAAAGTATCGAATTTTCATTTTAGGTGCTGACCTGACCATAGTAACTGATCATAAAAGTTTGACCTTTTTATTGAACTGTCGACTTCTATCAGGTCGTTTAGCCAGATGGACTCTTTGGCTTCAGCAGTTTACATTCAAGATAATTCATTGTAAGGGAAAAGACAATACGGTAGCGGATATTTTGAGTCGCTTCCCACTTTCGACTGATGGTACGATACAGGAATCAATAACTTCTCATCAAGATGTGATTGTAGCCGCATCAGAATTAGTTAAGTCATTTGATAATAATCTTAAGAGAGCAATTAGAAATATTGAGGATTTGCAGCGTGTTGATATTAGGTTTGGTCCAATATATCAAGAGATACAAAACCCAGTCACAACAGATAAATATTCGCGCTTTAAGATTTTTAAGAATAAACTATTTCACAAGCCAGATAAACAGGATGGGGCTTGGAAACTTTGTCTGCCGAGTGTAATATCTGAAGACGTAGTGTTATCAATTCACTTGGAAATGGGACATTTTGGGTCTAGGAAGTGTTTGGCCACTATGCAAGAGGCATTTTATTTCAGAGACATGGCCAGAGTCATTCGAAAAGTTGTCTCAGCTTGCGACATCTGTCAAAAATCTAAACATCCAACGTTCGGGTCGCACGGCACTTTTTGTCCGATTATTCCAAGTAGGAGTTCAGAATTGGTTGCCACTGATATTTACGGTCCGTTACCCTCAAGTACAGCTGGTATGAGATATATTTTGGTGTTTCTTGATCTTTTTTCGAAATTAGTCACATTGTACACTCTGAGGAAGGCTACAGGAGAGGCAGTTGCAGCTAGGGCAAGGGAATATTTTCAAACGATTCAAGTGCCGGAGGCAGTTTTATCTGATCATGGTACCCAATACACATCTAGGACTTGGTATGACACGTTAGAAGCCTTTAATGTTAGGGCTTATCACTCTTCTATTCGACACCCTCAATCTAATCCGTCGGAACGAGTAATGAGAGAACTTGGAAGGATGTTTCGCACTTACTGCTCGGATAGGCATAATTCTTGGAGAAAATGGGTTCCGCAGATAGAAGAATGGTTGAATTCCACATATCACGAAAGTACAGGTTTTACCCCTTATGAACTTCATTTTAATCAGTGCCATATGCCCAAGATTTCTAAACTAATTAAATTCCCTCATCCAGATGGTGATCAGATTTCCCATGATGTAAAAATTGTTCTAGCGGAAAGAAAACTTAAACATAAAGCTAAATACCGGACCGATAGGCATGAACGAAAATATGTTAATAAGACGATATTTCGTGTTGGGGATAAAGTTTTACTTCGATCTCTACATTTGTCAAAACTATTGAATAAACAGACCAAGAAGTTTTTCTTACTATTTGAAGGCCCTTTTGTGATTTCTGCGATGGCCGGTAATAATGCGTACGAGCTTGTCGACAATCGGGGTGTTACCAAGGGTGTGTTTAATGTAACTCTGCTCAAAGCTTATAAAGAAAGAAACCACATCTAGTGGATTGAAAGAAGTAATCATTGGTTTTCCGTCTTGTCACGGTACGATTCTCAGGAAAGATGTTCCAGCAGATTGAAGGGACTGTTCATCCAAATATCGTAACGCTTACGACTGCAGCGGTGAGCACCGCGACGTGTTGTTGTACTCGTCGAAGGGTTGTCCGTCCGCTTCCTCTGTCTGCTTCATCATGTATTCGTACTTCTTCTCGTCAGGAAGTGGCGAGTGCCACGTTAATTTGGTCAAATGTTTTCTTTATTTCCCGCATATCCTGGTATCGGACTTCAGACACTTGATCTTTCAATTTCGTCCTTGCGTCAATCCGACGCACTGTTCGTGACAGTTGTAGATGTTACAGCGGAAGCGATAGCTGCCTTTGGGTGGAGTGAAGGATATGGGTGACCATACCTTGAATTGTCCAAGTTGTGGGCTAGGTGTTAATCCTCATGTATTATTAGTATTCTATAGACTATAGCAGACTTTGATGTTAGGCTTACTGTTGGCGGGTTGTCCTATCGGACTTTGCTACCATAATTGTTTTTTTTTTACATCGTCAGACTTGATCTAGCAATATCGTGCTAGCAAGTATATGTATATATATATTTTTTGTCCCTATCCAAAATGACAAGACCCCTTAGCTATTACCATCATCGATTTCTGTGTCGTTACACAGAAAACTACAATGCGTGGCTGTTCTTCGCTGGCCCTCCGAGATTGTCACAACCAGTTGACACGGAAGGTTTTTTCTCTTACAATTGCAATGATTTACGAAGGATGATGGACTAAGGTTTCCCCCTTTTGGTCAGTGATCGATTTTCGGCGTGGGTCCTTCACTGTCAAATGCCCAACCACTGGAATATCTAAATTTTTCATTGTTATTTTTCCCCTTTTATTAAAATTAAATTAATCTTTAAGTGAAGTATAGTTGTCGCGTAAGACTGATTGCTCGGCGTAGCACAGCACCGACATGTGTGGAAATTGGACAGGAGTGCCAATCTTCCTACTTTGAAGTGAGAAGTTGTCGAAAGAGAGAGAGAAAGAGAAGGTGGTTTTGGTGGTTTCCTTGAGTATGTTAGCCATAGTGGTATTGGAGTTCGGGTAGCTGAACTTGTAAAACTCCTTCATCTTGCCATTATGTGTTATTATTTTAATTAAAGTATTCTCAGTACAACTTCGCCACTTTAATTGGTGAGGCAATTGTAACATATCAAATGATACCGTATATACATTCCATATAAATTCCGAATTATGTCTGTAATATTTTTATACAACCCTTCAAATAATAGCAATATATATATAATTAATATATATAATTAATATCTATGAATCACAAGTCTTATTGATGTATATGTATTTCGTTTTGCTTCTACATTTTTCTGTTTTGTTCCACATGTTAACCCAGAAGGGACCTCCGTTTATTTCGTCGTTTGTATCCATTTGCTAATAATACTCCCTTGTATTGTATACAACGACACATTCTTTCATGTAAACCCAAAAGGAACCCCTAATTTGGTTCAGCCAACGTGTCTGGTATGTACTTCCTGTCGACAAGAGACGAGACACGTAGTCGCTCGAAGATATAGTTAGGCCGATATAACAAGATCCAAGAGCTACGTATGAAGCGGGGAGAAACTGTCACTGAGCGGGTGGAATTCGCCAGGGTGGTCAGACTATACACACCCTTGACTTCTAACAGCGTCAGAGGGCGATTTCATCATGTGGTGAAATCCACGCAGAAAAACTTCGAGAAGCTTCCAATGTTCGACCATATATATAGGCTTAAATTCATCGCTCGGCATCAGAAGTCTCTGGCTGGTCGACAAACACAGACGTATCCCCGGGAGGGTGTCCCAGTACGGTCAAGATATAACTTTCATCCAGTTCAACGAAAATAACACATAACAATCAGAACCACTATCAAGACTCAAGAACGACGCCGAGGCGGTTTGAAGAAGATGTGATCGACGACAATTACGACAACGACGCAGTAGCGACGAGACGATGACGCACTAGCGACGACGAACCCAGTCGGCCGATAATAAGAGCATCCAGTGGCGAACACGCACCGACGTCATGGAGCAACATTAACTTTGTACACGGTACCGCCAATTCATTTTCTTTTAAAAGGCCTATTTTTTTTGTAACATTTTTTAAATGAAAGATTTTTAAAGTCAAAATTAATTTCTATTTTTTATATGCTTGCTTAGTTAATCGACGGGTTAACTATCCAAGCAAATAACAATTTGATTATTTTTTATGTTTTCGATTTTTTCAGTGTAAGCTTGTTTATTTTTTGGTTTCAAGTAAATCTTGAATTTTAATTTCATTTGAGTTACCACAAGTATTTTAAACCTTTTAATTTCCTAAAAACCTAATTTTTCAGTTCCTACCGACCTTCCTAGTCCACACAATTGTCCGCTAGGAAGTCGTTTTTTCAATTTAACTTGATATTTTTTTTTGAGTCTCATCTCTCTGGGAGTTGGTGGCAGGGGCAACACATGCGGCACCAGGTAAGTCCCTGGGGTGTGTGATAAGCTGATGCTATATATGATTGATGCTAACAAAGTTATGCCTCATGCGGGTCTCGAACTCACGTTAGACTTGATGTCAGTTTTCATAAGATGATTCTCGATAGAGTGAGCCTGAAAAGAGTTTAATCAATTAAAATACTCGATTTAGATTTTAGTTGCCCAGTATTCGATGAGATTGATTTACTTGAAGGTATTCAAATAACTCACTGTGAATTGAGAACTAGTGATAAACCGGTCACATAAGTAACAAACCATCTAGAAGAAGAGACTGTTAATTATATTAGAAATTTGAAAACACCAAGCAAAATGTCTGATAGCCCACGTGGATAGTCAGATCCACATGACCCACTGAGAAGTCACGCCCATCTCTGGAGGTCAATATATGTATGAATACTTCATTAATGAAAAATAAAGTCTCTGCCTTACAAAAGGTTGCCCATTAGACACAGAATAATATAAAAATGGAAATAACATATTGATAAATAGAGCAAAATGACAATACAAAAGTGTTTGATGAAAAAATTGATGATAATATTGGGCCATAATCTAGAAAATTGAATATTATAATCGATTACTTTATTAGAATAGAAAGAAGAAAAAAATGAGATATTAAAAAAAAGAGAGGAAAAAAATATTCGAAAAAGTTATTTGAAAAAAAAAAAAAAGCTCATGATATAAAAGCGATAAATTCATGCCTACACACACGATTCATTCAAACCATATATTCATGATTATTCCAGATTGTTTGAATTTGAACTGATCATCATGTTTTTTGTTTCGCAGGTAGTGACTGTGGTTCAAGGAGGAATGGCAACCGTGCACTATAAATTATCCCAAACTTGTCAATGTTATACCAAATGACCGTAGCCAATATGTATCGATCTTGCATGTAGTTATATAGTAACAAACATTAGTCATCAGTTAATTATATTAATATTGTGATAGTAACAATCCAAATGCTCTACAGTTATCATAGTTGTTCTGATACGAATGTAATCATCGGTAATTATCTCGAACTTTTTTAATTCCATTATCAATTACAGAAATTATCAACATAATGAAAGGAGATTGTATATCCGGTTATGATATTCATTATATTCATGTGGTGGAAAACTTCCATGATCGGCAGTTATATCTTAATAATGCTTAACGTTATGTATGTAGATTCTATTCGTACTAATTTGATTTCAAATTGTTTGCATAGCTATTTTAACTTTTATTTTACTTTATTCACTCTTATTCTACTTCATTTACGTTTGTCATTATGTATATTGTACATTCAGTGATATTATCGAATGAATACAAATATAAATACAAATAAAAATAATCGTGGAACAGATGGGTCCATAATGAATGAAGTTTGAAATGTTTTTTTTCAAAATTGTAATAAGATTCATTCTTTCGTATGATATCATTGAGCATTTGGATAGGACATATCGTAACAGAACCATAGTAATTTATTGAATGAATGTCTGCACTTGTGTTGTCTGAATTATTCGACTTAAATTACTCACCAAGAAAAACATAAGAACAGAAGAACAGTTGAAACAACTTTGACAGAAGAACAGTATGAATATATTGAGTCTAAAAAACTAAATCTGTCATGCATAACATTATGGAGTTTGCGAATATCATGCTCATGAATTTACTATTTTCTAACAATAGGCTTCTGTCAAGTGACGTCACTCATTGTTGATAGAGATAGACAAGAATGTCCACCAGATGGAATTGACCAATCAGAATGTTTGGTAGTCCACCAGTTCGCTGTATTGCTATGGTAACTATTGTTTGTCATTTGTTACTTGCCAGAAGCCTATACCATTGATCTGTATTATATAAATTTCCAAGGCCGAATAAGCTGATAATTCACTGCACCTAAATGTTATTTATTTCTACTCGTTATTCATTTTTGTGATTCATTGTGTATTTATTCATCATTTACCAAATAAAATATTGAAGCAAATAATCGATCGACTATTCAAAAATGTGTGCCCCTCTTCACTCATCTTCATTTCCGGTATAACACATTCACAGCTGCCAACGTGACGTGCTGTCTGCATGCGTTATGGACTCACGGGTAGTGGAGTTCATTGGAACCAAATCCAATCAGCATTTAATCAACTGAGCAAAGACCCGTGTGCTGACGTTTGGTATAAAGACTCTTGCAGAACACTGTTTCGGCAATTTGGAATTTTGACAGTTGTTGGCTTATACATTTTCAGTACTATAATGTTCGTACTGGAGAACAGCCGAGACAGTATAATAACGCATGACAAACTGCATGATTTCAACACAAGAAACAAATCCGCATTCGTCTTGGAGGCTCACAAGCTGGAGCTCTTCAAGAAAAGTCCAGTTTATGCTGGGTGTAGATTTTTTAATTGTTTACCTATTGTGCTAAAAGATGCCAGCAAACTAGATTCTAAAATAGTATTAAAAAAAAAAACTACGCAGTTATCTGATTGAAAAATGCTTTTATAGGTTAGATGAGTTTTGTTAAAGTGTGTTCATATTGAGATTTTTATATTTAATATTTCGAATTTTTGTTATATAACTTTTTTTTATGACTTTCCATTATATTATGTAATGATCCAAGAGGAAATAAAACCATTATTATTATTATTATTATATTCATTTATTTCATTCTCATTATACAAGTATATGGAAACATTTATCACACTACGGGTAAATAAATTACATACATAGCATTCATAATTAATCATTGCGATACACTTAACACTTTCCGAACTATTCTAGATGTCTCTAATAAAACTGAACGTTGAATTTTGTGAATTGTACTAAAGGGTATGTTCATTTTCTTCATGCATTCCGCCTGTTCCTTATGTACCAGCCCATTGACCGTCACCACGATGGGGAAGATGAGGACTTGCTTCAATTTCCACATTGTTGCGATTTCAGTGGCCAGTTCCTGATACTTGGTTTTCTTGGTTACAAAAGCTTGATTGATGTTATGATCGTTTGGGTGTGTCATATCTATGAGATGAGCAATTCTAGTGTCTTTGTAAACAATTATTAAATCAGGACGGTTATGAGGAATGATTAAATCAGTTATGACAGAAATATCGTAGAAAAGTTTAATTCGTTCGTTCTCAAGAACAGGCTCTGGTTGATAGTCATAATACCTAGACTGAGATGTAAGAAGACCGTGAGCTTGGGCAAGATGCTGATGTAAAATCTTACAAGATAGATTGTGTCTGTGAAGATATTCAGTATTGACAATACTCGAACAGCCCGAAGTAATATGTTGAATAGTCTCTGGCTTCGTATGACATAATCTGCATGAGTCATTATCAATGGTCAATTTCTGAATGTATTTTTGATGATTTTTTGTTGATATAACTTCGTCTTGTATAGAAATAATGAAACCTTCAGTTTCACTATACAAGCTTCCTTCTTGCAGCCACTTCATTGAAGATAACTTATCAGCCATATCTAAATTTTTCGTAAATCTTCCATGTAGCGATTTCGCCCTCCATGTTGAAATAAAATCTTTCTCCTCTATTTGCTTAGTTACACATTCGGTGTTATACAAATCTAGAGGCGAAAGATTCAGGTCTAACTTGACGATGGCATCATGAAGTGGGGATTCTTGTTGTTTCTTATAGAAATAATTTCTCAATGACATAATCTGTTTTCCATGTAACTGCTGAAGATTTATTAACCCTCTTCCGCCTTCTACTCTTGGAAGGTACAGCCTTTCCATTGCCGACTTCGGATGGTGACATCTATACTTAGTCAGTTTTACTCTGATCTGGCGATCAAGGTTTTCGATATCAGTTCTGGTCCAATGCAGAACACCAAAAGTGTATAATATAATAGGAATACACCATCCATTTATAGCCATAATTTTGTTTTTTCCAGCGAGACCTGAATTTAACACCTTCTTCAGTCTGTTATTAAATGTCGTCAACATATCCTTCTTGACCGCAGATGTTTTATTTAAAAACGATTGCTTTATACCAAGATATTTATAAGTCGAGTCCTCTTCTAAGCCGGGTATGACACTCTCAGCAGGGTCAAGATGAAGTTGCAAGTTGAAGTTTTTTTCAATTTTTCCACTTTTTACGTGTAGGACCGCACATTTACTCAGACCAAACTTCATTCTTATATCATTGCTGAAAATTGCTGTTGTTTCTATCAATGAAGTCATCTCACTCTCATTCTTTGCATATAACTTAATATCATCCATATATAATAAGTGAGATAGACGGATATTCTTATTGATCTTATACCCACAACCATTTTGATTGAGTAACGTGCTAAGTGGGTTAATCGCAAGACAAAACCATAATGGACTCAGAGTGTCTCCCTGAAATATTCCCCTTTTGATATCAATATTCTCCGATGATATCCTAACATCTGCCATAGTTAAATGTAAATTAGTCATCCACTTACTCATGCAAAATTTGAGCAATTCTATCAATGTGCCATCTATCTTGTAAATCTTCATCACCTCCAACAACCAGGAATGAGGCACGGAATCGTACGCCTTTTCATAATCTATCCATGCTAATGAAATATGTCTACGTCTCTTCTTCGCATGCTCAGTAACGGTGGTATCAATTATTAGTTGTTCCTTGCTTCCTTGTGAAGACCTTCTACAACCTTTCTGTTCCTCTGCCCACATATTATTTGTCATTAAATGAGATGAGATTTTCTCCGCGATGATGGATGTAAGTATTTTATAAAGCGTACAGAGGCAAGTAATCGGACGGTAACACTTAGGGTCTTTTGTTTTGTCAGATTTGGGTTTCAGATATGTCACACCTTTGAGAAGAAAATCAGGAAGAGTAGACGGATCATCAATCGCCTTTGACATCAGTGTGGCGATTAAAGGATGCAAAGAACGAAGATATTTCCACCAGTATGTGTGAATATTGTCAATACCCGGTGACTTCCAATTATTCATTCTTCTGACTACGTTCTGAACATCAACTGTTGTTACATTGACTTTCTCCATTGTCTGTGCATTAGAAGTGCGCAGCCTTTCCTGATGTATCCACTCAGCATCAAATTTATGATCTATCGGTACTGACCATATGCTCTTCCAATAATCAACCAACGCTTTCTCAGATGGTGGTTCTCCTGGAGATTCTGTCTTTCGACCTTCCAGTGATTCATAAAACTTCTTTTGGTTTGATTGGAACTTGTTGTTATCCTCCTTTCGCTTAACACATTTATTATACCGTGACAATCTCTTTCCATTAGCAGTTACTTTCTGTTTCAAACGATCAATAATGAAAACTATACGTCTGTCATCTTTATGTACATTCTTGGGAATGTTATATTTCTGTAATAGCTTGTTCATTTTGCTCTTATTAGTAACACAGAGATCATTATTTTTCCAGTTTGAAAGCCTTGTCAAGTCACTGCGCCATTGAGATATTTTCTTCTCTAATCTCAACTTCCATGCTGGTTTATCCGTATGATTCTTGCTATGTGTTGGATTTTCATTTTGAAATCTTACCTTCAAATGACGTAATACTGTGGTGGCCGCACTGTAAGCAATGAGATTCACTTGTTCAAATGTTTCAATAGTGCCAAACTTCTTGTTAATACATCTATTAATTTGTTCTACTATACACTTTGTATGCTTGTTGAATGTTAACTTCGGTAATCGAGGTCTAGACGACATTGCAATATTTTCAAACTCTGTGATGATTTTATCCAATTCTTCTTGAAGTTCTTCATCTTCATCCTCATCTTCTTCATCCATGTTCGTACCACCTTCCTCTTGTCCAAATATATTAATATGAAGTTCCCCTCTTGCTACACATTCTGCTTGTGTTCTGTCTTGATTATACTCATTCTCTTGGACAGCATCATTTTCTTCTATAACATTAACCATTCCTTGTTGCAGTCCTCCATTTAAATTCATCTCAGTACGTATTATTTGGAGTACAAATTGTAGTTCTGTTGACGTTAGGAATTTACCCTTCTTTATTTGCCTCGCTTGATCACATATTCTTTGAACAGTTATATCAGTATCAGGATATATTTTCTTCCATTCATCTAGGATCAATGCTCTGTATCCGGTTAATTGTGTATCGCATAGTGTCACTCTGTAATACGCTTTCATTACATTTACATTATTTTCTTTAGTCCAGCGCATTCTTGTGTTTATTCTTCTGGGAGGAGAGCCGACACGTATATGTGGCAATCCTAAACCGTCAGATACATGTGGTATTCGAGTGACTCCTGGCTGATTACCTCTTGCTGGCATTATACTGACAATATTTGGTCTTGGATTTCTAAAATTTTCAACCTTGACTTTTACTTTATCATCTTAGTGGCTTCACTCTTATGGTGATTCAAGTGGCAGTTTATAATAAAAATAATGATCTTCGATTTTCTTTATTTTATTTATTTTCTTTATTTTCGATTTTATTATTATTATTATTATCATTTGTTCCTATTAGGATGGAGAGAATTGATCTCACTGTGAGATAGAGAATGACATTTTTTGGAAAATTGTATGATTCCAAAATATCTTGCTATCCGGATTTTGACATTTCATCTCTTACAATTGATACTTCTATTGGGATTGGAGAATAAAATTGGAATTTCGAAGGAGATGTAATTTTTCCCATCAGATGAGCGTAGAGTGAACTTCCATTTCACTCATCCATATTATCACTTATGATAATAATAATAATAACATTTTTTTTCATTATTCATCAGAATAGTTTTGTACAATGTTATATATAGTGTTTTTCGCCCAGAAAATAACCACAAAGCCTGAAACAGGCTTGTCTGTGGGTGTACACAAATTAAAAAGCCTATGTACAGTACATGTGAGACACAAAATATAAAATAAAATATTAGAAAAAGTATCATAAATGGTAAAAAGAACAGTTTAATAATATTATAATAATCAAGAGCAGGGTTCGTGTGAAAAATGTTATGCTCAAGTTCATTAATTGGTGACAAGATCACCTCGAAGTCTTCTGACAAGGCTGAGAAACCGCTTCGAAAAGGTTTTACCAATTGCTCCTCTGCATCAAGAGGTGATCAGTGATTGTTCAACAATGATTATTATACATCTAAATCAGTGTTCGTGAAAATGGATGTTCATAGAAAATGGAAAAATGAATAGATTCATAAAATAAAATAAAATCAACTCAATGTGTATACATTTAATTTTTGAAAATTTCTATTCCCTCATCCTCATCCTCGATAAAAACATCTCCGATAATTGAATTGCATCACTTCAAGTATATTTTGATTGTCTCTCTGATAATGAAAATGGTTGAGATTTCAAGTTGCATGTTGAATGAGAGGTATCAAAAATTTGAATGACTGTATCTCAAAATCCAGTCCGGTTCACATATCTTCTGTTCCGATGGCATTATCTAGTATTCCGGCTCATCAGAACGAATTGACTGACATTTTCTCTCATTAATATGGAGTTTTGATGAATAGACTTCAAATAATTTGAGAAAATAATATTAATTCAATATTGATGGTATAATATATATATATATATATATATATATATATATATATATATATATATATATATATATATATATATATATATATATATATATATATATAACTCATATATATGTATATTTTTGTATGGATAATCATAAACAGTTTACAAATTCTGTTTGAAACTCCGCTAAGCTGCTTTCGCAACTTGTCAGCAGAGATTATGCTAAACAATATAATAAACATTGAACTTCATCATTACTCATGCGTCTTGTTCTAGAGTTGCTTCCTCTGGATGGCAATATATGGGATACAAACAACGAACAACAAAATCCCAGTCAAGTATCTGAGAAAAGAAAATTAAAAGAAAGAAAAGATTATACACCATCGACTGAATTCCATATCAATTAAGTTTATATATATATATATATATATATATATATGTATATATATATATATATATATATATATATATATATATATATATATATATATATATATATATATATATATATATACAATGTACTGATTCATTTTTTTTTTCTTTAATAACATCGAAACTTGAAACGAAATTATTGTTTCCCAATTAAGGCTATGGATGAAAGATAGGATCGTTTGGACGGGGCACCACAAGGGCGATCTTACCACCCCATTTTGATTATTTAAAACTGATGATCTTCAATACCAGGACTGCGCTGTTGGTGACCATAATTTTTCGCCATAGATAAAAGTCCTTCAGTATAAACACACGAATGTTGATTCATTCTAGAGTGATAATCCAATTTCTCACATTCAGTTTAATATCTACCATGTATGTTAGACTGGGAAGATTTGCTGGCATGGCATTGAATAAAGTCGGAACCGTTACCTTCAAAAGTCTCTTGCCGTAGCTGTTAATAAATGAGGGTATTACACCTATATATTACAACATATATTTTTTTTTCTTTAGATTCAAATAATACACAAATACAAGATTAATCAATACGCTCTTCCACAAAGTCAAAAAGGCTTATCTGTGGGATGAGAAATGAAATTAATAGCTTGGACAAGTAAAAAATAAATGAAAACTTTTCAATAGTTAAGAAATACAAAATCGAATATATGTATATGTATGTGGACAAGAAATTGAAAAATTAATATATCATTATACATCAAGAATACAAATCATATTCACACAGCTGAAGACATAAGAAGTTGATGCATAATGATATAATGATAATAATAATCATCGTTATAATAATGATAATATTCTAGAAAATATTCTCGAATATATTCTCCTCTTGGAGCATTTCATGAGCATATTATGAGAAAGAATATTTGATGCAATATCTTCAAGTCATTGCAAGTAAAATAATATAATTATGTTTGAGCTTTGATTATGCATTCCTAGGTAAACATGGAACAGGAAGATCAAGTCGGTCAGGATACAAACGAAAAACAGAAATTGTGGTTCAAAATTCAGGAAAACTATCCAGTTGATGTAGAGATTCAATAGTATTCCATTCTTGATCTGGACAATTATAATAACTGGGAAAAAGCCATATATGCGTTGTTGGACGAAAGGATAGTAATAGTATGTCGACTTTTTTTCAAAACTTTTGCCTACATTTGCCAATCGGGTGACATTCAAGTTATAAATGGGTAAAAACTACTTCGAGTGGTACCAACTCATCAGCACATTTTATGCTTTTTCTTCAAAATGGCTGACCCGATCAAACTGAGAATTTCCAGAAATGTGTATCAGAATGGTTTTCAACTTCACACAGAATTTCATTTTTTTTGAAAATAAAAATATTCTCTTTTTTCCGCCGTGTTATTCTAATGAGTATTTTTTAAATTTCTAAAATTCATAAAAATAAAAGTTACCACCCGATAATGCCACAACACTATACAGATCTGAGTTAGATAAGGAACCATGATGAAAAAAGTTTGTAGTTGATGCTTGTAGCCGTTTGACCTGTGGAGAACCGACAAAACAACATACAAAAACGAACAAAAAAAAAAACATGAAAACGAACAACAATTTTTTCCAGTATGTCAAATTGAATCCTTGCTAGAGCTCGTCTAACAAAACTATAGCTTATCGAGTTCTTCCATCCAAACATTGATTTTCCTTAAAAATCGGGCATTTCTCTACTTCATCAGTCACATAATTTTTACAAAAATAACATAATCGGAATATGTTCAAATCCAGAGTCAAGAAACTGTTATGTGAAAATGCTTTATACTCTCTTGACGATCTTTTAGCTTTCAGCTATTCTTGAACAATGCTTATTATATGTATATTTGTAATTCATGACGTATATCATACTGTTTGTACAGTCTCCGATAATAAAAACCATTATTGATAATATTATTATTATTGTTATTGTTAATGACTGCGTCCACTGATTTCTATTAGGAAAGCCCTTTTCCATTTTCTTCATTCCCCATCTCAACAAAACATGACTTTTATAAATTCACTGGATCAGAATTCCTCGCTGCCATCCAAACTTCATAAAAGTGACGAAGAACATTCCAAATTCAAACTGTTCATCATTATTTGATGTTTGTCTTTTGAGAAAATAAGTCCACAAGAAACTAGGACCATAATTCTCATGAGAATATACTCTAGAATATTCTCTTACTAGAGAATACTCTCTCGATTTTACCCTCGAGTTTCATCACTACTAATGTGTATTCAGAAATTTGCTTCACCTTTTCTTTCTCTCGATCCTTTTTCTGTAGTAACAGCTTCTGTTAAATTCGAAATGTGAATAAACTTCAATACATCAAAATGTATTCTACTACGTACGTTGTCTATAATAAATGAATGTGATATCTTCATCACAATGAAAACAATCTACTTTACACGTCAAGTGCTTTTGTTCCAATGAACTTGTAGTCTGATGTCTTACATAAATTGACTTCCAATTAAATTTTAATGTCTGTAACTTCGTGGTTGTTTTGATACTTCAGAACACAAACTTCATTATATGAATAAGCAAGAGATATTTTCATTCATAAATAAATTACAAAGTAGTTTCAAAGATTATGTTTTTGTATCATGATAGGAGAATTATTCATAAGAAACTAGATTTCACAAAACTAGTTTCATATTCTTTGAAATCCATTGCATGATTGAATATATAAAAATATTGAGGAATTGTATCAAATGTAAATATATATAAAATATGTTAAAATGTTGATTAGTACCTTATCTCAAGCGATAGAAATTGGAAAAGTGTTCATCAATTGTGCGGCAAATATTTCACAAAGCTATCAAAAACCCTGAAAAAAAATGATGAGAATAATCATAACTGATTGGATACTTTCTCAAAATACTTCGAATGTTTAGAATATTTGAGTAAATTGTTTTTATGATGGAAAAGAGTTCGATTCTTTAGTATATAAGCCAAGAAAATTAAATGTAAAATCAGTTGCAAATCGTTAGCAGACCAATAAGTACATCAGTATTTATATCAACACAGAAATATTGAATTGGTATTCATTATTGAATCAGTTAATTATGTCTCACACTTTGATCGCCAGTTTGGTTATGTTGGTATTGGTTTCCGTCGTGACAGCTCGACCCGGCGACAATCAACAAGATACGGTAAATATCACATTTAATTCATTCATAAATATATTATCTGAATTATTTTTGGATCAATATTACATATAACATCTTAATATACATATTTATACCCATGAACTTGAAATAATTCCCAAGTTAAATAGTTATACCCAATATATTTAATGGTAGTATATTTATACTTGACCGGCACATGCAGTGCAGTGGTTGACGCGCTCGCTTCGTGTGATCCGATAGGTGAGGGGCATATCGAATCTGATTCGATTCCTTTCCAGGGTTGTATGTATTTCGAGAATTTACATTGACTAGCTTTGATTTTTGAGCCTTGCTCTATTCAATTCCTCGAATCGAACCTTCGATTGCAATCGATTGAAATTCATAAAATAATATACACAATGTAGGGAAACCAAAATACTTCATCATAATATAAAGAAGGTGCTCCAACTCTCATACTAAAAACATGCATAGTATTTGTGGTTTCTTGTCGTCAGTTCAGAGCCAAAGGTCCCGATTGCCTGTCACGATTTAGTGGATTTCCTCGTGAACTAAATGTAGATAAGAGTGGCTATACGGTACCGGTGGCATTATTGAACGCACGAAAACTATAATTTTCATGCAAAACAAATGCAACTGCTAACCTAATATTCTACTGAGCCGAGTATAGCATTGTATTATATAATTCGATATAAGAACGATAGTTGCGCTACAGGCAATCAGGACCCTGTGGGTTCACTCAGGTTCTGACCCCGGAAATATTTCACTTTGAAGACTTGAGTGGGAATACCTTCTCTATATCATGATGGAGTATGTTTGTATCACTACAATATGTACTATATATATATGAATATATATATATATATATATATATATATATATATATATATATATATATATATATATATACATATACATATATATATATATATATATATATATATATATATATATATATATATATATATATATATATATACATATATATATATATATATATATATATATATATATATATATATATATATATATATATATATATGTTTTTTTTGAGGTGGTAAGATCGCCCTTGTGGTGCCCCGTCCAAACGATCCTATCTTTCATCCATAGCCTTAATTGGGGAACAATGATTCTGTATCAAGTTTCGATGTTATAAAACAAAACAACAAAAAGAAATATATATATATATACATACACACATATATATATATATATATATATATATATATATATATATATATATATATATATATATATATATATATATATCCATATATATATATATATATATATATATATATATATATATATATATATATATATATATATATATATATATGTATTCATTTGGTCCACTTGTTCGTAGATTCTGAGTCAAATCAACACGTTTACTGGAGATGTGAACCCGTTAGAGAATGGATCTGTGATTTACGCACCCAACGGGACAAGAGGACCGGCCAGCCAAGGAATGATTGGAACCATGAAGGACAAGAAGGACAGGCTTAGTTCAGGTAATTCTGATACGGTTGTTGATAACTGTTTCAATATATATATATATATATATATATATATATATATATATATATATATATATATATATATATATATATATATATATATACATATATATATATATATATAAATATATATATATATATATATATATATATATATATATATATATATATATATATATATATATATATATATATATATACATATATGAATATGCCAATTATGCATTAGGCGGAACTCAAACCCACACTCAACGGTGATACTTCAGTTTCTGAAGTGGTGCATCAGCTGACCGAGCGAAACTACGAAAAACTCCTGTCAGGATGGTCGACTATGACGGAAATTGAACCCCGGTATTCTGAATGACAGTTCGGTGTATTAACCACTCGGCCACTCGTCTTATAGTGGTGTTGTTGATGAAAGTAATACCTTATGCGGGACTCGAATTCATGTTTGACGCGACTTCAGTTTTCAAAGAATGAGCTTTTAATGATTGAGCCTGAAAAGCATCTGAATAATTACAATTCTCTATCGAACGGGTAGTTACCATGTATTTGAAGAGAATCATCTTTTCTTTAGACAGATTAGAGATATATAATATTATTATTATTCATTGAGGATTGACGCCTAGTGATTGATCCGTTCACAAACGTAACACAAACAACTCATAATATTCATGTAAGCATACATTCTTACACTATATATTACTATTATATTTCTATATACAGTATATTTTACTCCTCACACTATGTTGTTCAATTTTTCAACACCACTTATACTTTGTATATCTTGTATTTTACTGACGCGATACAAGTGTTTTCTTGTTCTCCACAATGAATGAATGAATCAATCATAAACCAAAACATCCGGTCGGAGGGTCCATTGATTCTATCGGAAATTTGACAACACCAATCTTTGAATCTTAAAATTTCCGAGTAGTTTAATGACTCCAGGTCGCCTACTGAAAAGCCAGGCTTATGAATTTCAGTTATCATTTCAAATTTATCCATTTATTTATCCATTTATTTATCCATTTATTTTCTATTTTCATTCATTTTCCTTTCGTTATGATCAACATATCATAATACACAGAAGATTACATGGAACACAGATTACAGGACAGCTACAACAATAATAACTAGGCAAACGCGTTATGTGTTTCCGCGTCGATGGATGAGCTGGAACATATCAACTTATCTTTGGATTGGTTATTATATATATATATATATATACACCTTGAGATCCGAACCATTACATCACTGCCATCTTATTTGCCATTAATAATTTATATGATAATAAAGAAGGCTTTGTTTTAATCGTTTACAATCAAGTGGTGACACTTGTTGCTTTGATTTAATAGGTATCTTAATAGCTTTGAATAATTGACACAAATAACATTATATATTTTTTTACATCAAAACGGCTGATCCGATTTGAGTAAAAGTTCGGAATAATGTGTATTATTATGTTGTTCGAGTTCTGTGAAAATTTGAAAAATTTCGGAGAACATTCACTTTGTCATTTTTTCCGCCTGGCTTATTCATATGGTTTTTTTGAAAACTTCAAAATGATTTATCTCAAGAATTGTTTAACCGATTTTGCCTCAAAACTATACAGCATCAAGTCAGATAGGGGTTCATGTGTGTGCCAAGTTTCATCATGATCTGAATTTCTGTTTGACCTGTAGAGCGCGAACAAAAAAACAAAAAACAAAAAAAAAAACACCTTCGATTTTTCAAGTACAGTGTAATTGAGTCTTCGCTTCGCTCATCCAATTAACAACGACACATGATGAAAAGGAAAATATATTACTGAGTGCAAGAAAGAAGAAATCTTGAGTTTGCACTCAGTATATAGAAACTAAAATGAATTCAAACTGATCATTATGTGTTTTTTGTCTTGCAGGTAGCGACTGTGGTTCAAGGAGGAAAGAAAATCGACTGTAAATTAATTTGAACTCGCCTTTATTGAATCAACTGACCTAAGCGAATGTATTTTGATCTTGTCATGTGGTTAGTAACACAAATTTATTATCAGTTGATGATATTAAATTGTCACAGTAGCAATTCGAAAGCTTTTTGATTATTAGGACTGTTCGAGTATGAATTGGTAGTAACTTTGAACATCAATTTTATTGTTTCAATTTCAATACCAGGGACATTATTCACCTAATTAATGTAGGCTACCTTCACAGTAATAACACGTATTATATTCATGTGATGAAGAATTGTCATAATCTGCATTTATATCCCAATAATCATGGAACAAATAGGCCTATCGTGGATTGAGTTTGAAGCTAGCCTTCTATGAACGCGATTTGCGTTTCACTTTCACAGGGCGGTGGAATTGAGGTGAGCTCAACAATCAGAAATCGCGTAATTTTCGTCACTGATTGGTTGTTTTATCACCATGGTGACTTGAAAAACCGCTTAGCGAATTATTAGTATAAAATTAGAATTGATAGAATTTATAGAATTCTAGTTTTTTAGGCCACCATGATGATAAAACAACCAATCAGTGACGAAAGTCACGCGATTTTTGATTGTTGAGCTCGCCTCAATTCCACCGCCTTGCGGAAGCGAAGCGCAAATCGCATTCATGGAAAGCCAGTTTAAGAGTCCATGGGAGTAAATTGAGCAAAATATCAGTTTTTTGGTGATAATTTTTGAGCGGTATAAGATATAAAAATTATAATACACGAGGAACATAGATAATGGCAATAGCTTCAAGATGATATAATTTATAACTATTCAAGTCATGTTGAACAACTGTCATAATATCTTGAAGCAATTATAATTATCTGTGTGTCGTGTGTATTAGAATTTCGATTTCTCGAACCGTTCACAAGTTATCATCAATAAACTGATATTTTACTGAATCGCATCCAATTGACTCTCAATTGATGGTTTTCAAAAATTGAAATGAGATTCATCCTACCGAATAGTATCTTATAGCATTCAAATGGGAGACACAATTACCATACAGTATAGCAATTTATTATTAATGTTTGCACTTCTTTGTCTGAATCATTACATCTGATGAATTTCATGAATTAATATGGTATTGGCAATGAGATATAATAGGCATTTGAAGTCTAGACAACTCAATGATATTATTGTTCTTCATAATACTATACATTTTTTTGGAATTACCTCTGAGAATGTAGAACTTTTCAGGAATATTTTGTATCTATGAGGTTCTGTCAATTGACGTCACTCATTGTTGATATTGACATACAACAATGTCCACCAGTTGGAATTGACCAATCAGAATGTTTGATAGTTCACCAGTTCACTGTATTGCTATGTTAACTTGTTGGTCATTTGTTATGTGACAGAAGCTTATATTATATACCATGCTGAAACCAAATAATCTGTATCTCCACTGTTCTCCTATGTTATTTATTTTCATCTGTTATTTATTATTGTGACTCATTGTGTATTCATTTATCATTCACCAAATATAATATTGAAGCAAATTACAAATCGACTCTTCAGAAATATGTATTCCTTTTCACTCATAGATGTATCCTCATTTGTAACCATTGTAATGAAGACAATCATCTCACTGTACAATTCGGCAACATTGTTTCAACATGGATTTTTAACTATAATAACATCCGGATATTGGAATTTATTCTTCGAAAATTGAAGCTCTCAATGGAAGTTGATATTGGAATACGGCTTTGATATTATTTTTTTCATTAATTGACTCACCAGTATCGGAAACTTGACAGAAAGAGTCCTTAATCATCAATGCTGCACCAAAAGAGCAATATTCTCACCTGACATTCTAGAATGGAATGAATGGAGATCGTAATCAGTCAATTAATTGGTCAAAATCCTAATTTCGACCAGATATTTGATGGAAACGATTTTGATTGAATATTTCTGGTCAAAATCTTTTTCTCGTTTCTTTCAAATTTTTTTTTCAATGTGTTTTATTTAGAGTATACATAGTTCACAATTGACACCATGAATGATTCCCACAAAGCCAAAGGCTCATCTGTGGAACATACATATTAGATACAAATCAAAAAGACGTGTCAATTCAAAGAAAAGTGAAAGTAATAATTTGAAACTATGAAATCAAACTATAACTAGGCAAACGCGAAATATGCGTTGTAAGATGAGCGAGATATCTGAATAAGGTATAATAACAGTCCTACATTTGCCACTTCATCGACTCTGGTATTCTACACACTTTGTCCTTCATTTAACTGCTACATTATCTTCTCTGGTATTCTACACACCTTGACGAATATGAAGAATATTCAATGCTTGGGCAAATATCGAATCTAGGAAGCAGTGAATCTTGGCTCATTTCCATATATTTGATGTATAAAAACAGATATTTGAATTTATTTCTTCGAAACGGCTGGTTCGAATTGCTTACAGAATGATGGTTATGTGTATTACTTATGGTCGAACACTCGGAGAAAATTTTATTTTTTTCGGAGAGGTTTCATTTTTTCAAATTCTCTCACTCAGCCTAATCTAATGGGGTTTTTAAAAACTTTGACATGATATTTCTCGAAATCTAATCGACCGATTCATTCCAAAAACTATACAGTTCTAAGTTGTGAAAGTTGGCCCGTACAAAAAAAGTTTCATGTTGATCAATCGAATCCTGCGACCTATGCAGTGCCCACAAACGAACGAAAAAACCCCCCAAAAACATGAAGACAAAAAATTAGCCCTATAAGAGTGAAATAGAATCTTAGCTTACGCTCATCTAAACAAAATGAACAAGTCCCCGCAGGAGAAAAACATAGGACATTTTAGTTTTGAATTTTCATGATAATATGCGTGATTTAAGTAAACAGTACACAAAAATTGACAACGCAGAATGGTTCAGTAATGATGTAGATATTCTCTCATTGATTTTATTCTCCACATCACATACAAATTCATCAAATAATAACATGAACCAAACCCATAACAAAATGAACCAAAACCATTTCGAGAAATATGAAAAAGACAGAGCAGTAAGTAGTGCAATCGCATCTGATAATTATGAAGACATCATTTACATTCGCCTTGAACATATCTTATTCCATTCATTTAATTCATTTGGGTTCATAATCTCGCACTATACTCTTCTTCTTCATGTGCCTTCTTCTAACGAAGATTGGCGATCATCATGGCTATGTCATCTCTAGATGCTGCAGCTCTGAACAAGGACCCCGTGCTCTGCCCGAACCAGTCCCTAAGATTCTTAAGCCACGAAGTCCTCCTCCTGCCAGGCCTACGCTTCCCTTCAATCCTCCCTAGTAAAACTAATTGCAAGAGCCTGTATTTATTGCTTCTCATTATATGCCCAAAGTTCTCCAGCTTTCATTTCTTGATTTTTTTTTTTTTTTCAATAACATCGACATTTGATACAAAATCATTGTTCCCCA
>OZ023335.1:21669283-21676783 GCA_964007535.1 Brachyptera risi | reverse complement strand
CCGTCAGTAAAAAACGATATGAACAAACACATAATGATATGAACGGATATGATGAATTATATAAAGAATGGATGGATATATATATATATATATATATATATATATATATATATATATATATATATATATATATATATATATATATATATATATATATATATATAGATAGATGGATTTAGATCTATAATATATATATATATATATATATATATATATATATATATATATATATATATATATATATATATATATATATATATATATGTGTGTGTGTATATATATGATACATATATATACATATATATATATATATATATATATATATATATATATATATATATATATATATATATATATATATATATATATATATATATATATCCAATTCTATTCAATTCCAAATCATCTCAATATTCATTTATTTAATTTTATTCCTCATATTTTATCACAAATTTCATATTTATTGTTATCCTATTGTACTTTTTGTAGTCGGAGACCGACAAATGGTCGTATATATGACAATTACTCGATGTGATTTTGATCAGATTGTTGAAGATATATCATTACGGAGTTGTGAAATTAAACTATTCACCTTACATTTTGAAACCTCATGACAAATTCACCAACCATTCATTCAGCAAATGAATTGCGGATTGTGTTGTAACAATTGATGAAAAATCCAGGTTGAAAGTATATATAACATGGAAATTATCAAAATTTCAATAGTGAGGTGAAGCCAAGTTGTTGTCAGTTGAACAATACTGAAGTAAATAATGTAATGTTCTGAGAAATACATTCATTCTTTCAATGACATTTTATGATCCTGAACAAAAAAAATCGACGTGAATTAATTTTCCTCTGTGGTTTAATAAAACATGAATGAGTATATATTTTGGCATTTCTCCCAGATTGAGAATTAATAAACCATTTTACCAGATGTTTTTGTTTCTATCTTTTCAGGAATATGTCCAAGATGTTCCTTGCCAGTTTCGTTGTCTTAGCCTTGTTTTGTAGCGTCACCTCGCGCCCGCAGTTCGCATTCCCTGGACAGGACATGGTAAGCAAACAACAACAACAACAACAACAACAACAACAAAAAAAAAAAAAAAAAAAAAAAAAAAAAAAAAAAAACAACAACAACAACAACAAACAACAAACAAACAACGAGTATCATTCTCATGTTTCAATTTCGATTATTGGGATTATTGCTCGCCTAACGTCCCCAACAACAGCTAGGTTATACGGGGGTACGAATGAGCAGGTGATTATGAAACTATATGTAATGATGATGAGTGAAAGGACATTTACAAATCTCATGCCTCACGTGGGAGTCGAACCTATACGCCCAACGGTGATTTTAGTTTCCAAAGCGGTACCCCAGTTGATCAAGCTACCGAGGGCGACTTTCAATTCCGTTCAACTTCTATTCCATCAGGGAAACAAAGAATTTTCAATTTTTTCCCCTGTGATGATACTGATGGGGTTTAAAAAATTGAGGAATTATTTCTTTCAAAAGTGATGCAACCGATTACGCTATAGAACTACACATTATATATCAGATGGTGATACACATTTGTGTATGCTAAGGTTTCACTAGAAGTTTGCTTCTGTTTGAAATATGGAGGTCCAAATGAAAATTGTTTCCTTTCTTTTAGTAAAGTTAAATCGGGTCATCACTTCGTCTGTCCGAAATATATATAATTTATTTTCTGAGAACATCACAACGTGATGAAAAAAATCATTGTTTCCTAAATGGTGCTATGAATGAAAGATAGTATCGCTCGTAAAAATGCGATTTACCACCCCAAAGAATATTCAAAAATGAAATTATCACTCATCCAACAAAAAATAAATCTTCAAACAAATGAATCAATAAACAAAATATTTATTCCAGTTTACGAGTCAGATCGGGAATTATGCTCCCGCTCAAGTGTCCTCATTCGTCCAATCAAACAACAACAGTTCGGGATCCAGCGGCTCATCCATGCCCAACTTCGGCGGGATGACCAACTCTATCGGCGGGTTCATGCCGGGCGTTACCACCACAACTACAGGTAACTGAAACTTCATAGAATCACGTTCGAATTTACCACATTTAAAGAATGAAAGATTGAAATTGAAACAAAAATTAAATTATCGAAATTGGAACTTGAGAAAATTCAAATTCCTCTCAAATTTTGACTGAATTTGAAAAATGAAAATTGAAATGAGAATAACATTGAATAAAATACAATCATTCAAATGAATACAAATTTGAATGAACTTGGGAAATGTGATCGAATTGCTTATAATTGATTTATTGAATTCATTTGAATTGATCCAGATGGATAATATTAGCTGAAATAAGATGAAAGGATGAAGCACAATGTGCCATGAATGCCTGATTCATAATTGAAAAATTCAGAAAACAATTTTTGAAATCATTCCACGATTGGGATTCGAGATTACAAGGTATAGAATAGTTGGAACGGTGCACTATAGAGTATGATTGCATCACCGGAAGTCAACATTCGATAATGAACTATATATTGCAAATATCAATATATTATCAACTATAATTCTAAGATTGAAAAAATCGATAATTCAATTCAATTCTAATCTGAAATTCCATTTCAATTAATGATTTCTATTGATGATTATCATCAGTTGAAATACGTGTAGGACTAGTTATATGACGTCACAAATTGAAACAATGAAGTGATCAATGAACTTCAAGATGTATGTTCTGTATTTTGTATCGGGTTTAACGACACACTCTAATGATAACTAAATTATATTGGCGTCGGAATTATAAATGATGATATGATCTGACAATGATTTGAATTCCCTCAATCATTATTCAAAAGTATTCTATATAATATTATATCTAATATATAAATCTTAAACTATATCAAATATAATATATTGAGAGTATTGAAAGTATTGATTATTAACTTATTGATCAAAAATAAGTGGCCGTGGTCAATATGGGATGGAAACCATCCCAGATATAGAAGGAATCCAAGAAAAAAAATATGGACAGTGACGACCCCGGACCCGATCTACCCTCACCTCCCGGTTACATTCAATATTCAACAATATTCAAAATTGTGTTTCATTCTCATGTATAGGGCTCATCTGGTGTGACAGACATAATCGATGGTAACAATAATAATAACGAATTAAATATAAGTATATACATTATTATTATATAAAGAAAAATCTCTGTGTGAGAGAATAAGATGATGGAATATTAAGAAGCTTACCATTCAGCAAACGTGTCACCAATGAGCTACCAGTTCAGGTATAATTAATCGAAACCATATCGTGTTTGTCCAGCTACACCCGACGCCGCCATCACAACCCCCGCCGCGGCGGTAACCGACGCCGCCCCCGCCCGCAAGAAGCGTGGATACCAAGAGTGGATCTCAGAGCAGATGGAAACCTACGTGCCGACTGGTAACCCATTGGCTGCAGGAGGTGACATTGTTCCCACTGGTAATCCAATGGAAGCTCTGACAGGATAGAGCTATGGATATAGAAAACAGTTTTAATTATAAGTAAAAGTCCTTTTTCTACCTGACTGAACCTACCAATCTTGTGATATTGCATAGGATTTTAAAGGTTTCAGGTAAACATTAAACGGGATTTACTTATGGTTCAAATTCTTCTACATAGTAAAGATATATGATTTTCAATTTCAAGTATTCAATTTGGAATGTTTGATTGAGAACTGGTTTTATTAACTGATAATTAGGTATTAATCAGTCAATTATTGATCAGAGTACGAAAATAACTTCGGTAACCAAGGGTTTTGATAAGAAGTTGATTCTCTAAATATTGATCAATTAACTATGATCATCAGTTGGTAGAACTGGTTTATCATAATTGTTAGGAAATTCTCATTCTAAATTCATTAGTAGGAATAACAAAACAAAATTGAGTAGTGGAATAACTGGTCACACGGTGGAAGATGTATTTGTTAGTAGTTTTGAACCGTCTGCCGGCTTAATCGACCCTTTACAGTTCAAAAGTGAATTATGTTTCAACGAAGAACTGTGGAACCTTCCATGTATGATAATTATCCAAGACGGATAACAACTTTGCATTTTGTTGAGAATATAGGAAAAAAAAATGGTGCATTTGGATTGTGTATGATATTAGTCCCATTCAAACCCTCAACGTTTCGAAGAGTACTTATAACAGAATCAAAATACTTCAAACTGAATATATATATATATATATATATATATATATATATATATATATATATATATATATATATATATATATATATTTATATATATATATATATATATATATATATATATATATATATATATACATATATATATGTATATATATATATATATATATATATATATATATATATATATATATATATATATATATATATATATATATATACATATGTATATATATATATATATATATATATATATATATATATATATATATATATATATATATATATATATATATATAGTCTAATATCTTTTTTGTTGACAACCTGGCATTTGGTATTTGGTAGTACATTATGACGTCAAAAATTGACATTTGTAGCTAGATTTGGTCGAATGATCTCTTGAATTATTTATTAGTGTTTTATTTATGCGTTATGACACAGTTATTCGTGAAATATAGTTTAATAACTTTTGTGACATCTATCCTCATTTGTTTGAATCGAATTGTTTTTTGAATTAAGCCATATTCAGAATGATTGTCTTTTATTTATTAACCAATATTTATATTATTTTGCTCTTGTTACATATGTGTGTGTGTGTGTGTGTGTATTTATCCGATTGCAATAATAAAATAATGTCAGCAACGCTAAACAAAATACAGTCGATTCACTTCCACAACTCTAATAATCAAATAGCCCTCTATCATTACGATTGGTATTCCTATTCCTATTTAAAATACACTTTGACATATTTTCAATAACTAGGAAAACGCCATATATGCGTTGTTGGACGAGTGGAGAGTAATAGTATGTCGATTTCTCTTCTTTAATAACATCGAAACTTGATACAAAATCATTGTCCCTCAATTAAGGCTATGGATGGAAGATAGGATCGTTTGGACGGGGCACCACAAGGGCGATCTCACCACCCGAAAATCGATCCTACCAGATTTGTCTGCCAAACTTTTGCCTACATTCGCCAATTGGGTGACATTCAAGTTATAAACTCCTGTTTACATGTTGTCATAGTTGACCATGACAAGAATCGAACTCCAGTCTTCTGAAAGACGGTTCAGTATACTAGCCACTCGACCACTCTTCTCAGTATGAAATTACCAGAACCCAATCTCAATTCACATTTTCAAACCTCCTTTCTTGTCTTGTAGCGTTTTCATTTGATCACATGATCTTACCTTGTCTATCACGTGCACCTATCTTCTATCGCCTTCTAACACGTAATAATGTTATCAAAGCGAGCTGTTCCGACTAAATCCGTGATGATGTCTTCTGATGCATCGCGTGTTGCCGCACCACCACGGGGGAGCCGATCCGAACACGTGTTTCCGCTCGGTTGGATTTATGATACTGTACACGGTTCATTTATTGTAGAAGATAGAATAGAGTAAACATACTTTTAAGATCATTATCAGGTGATATAGCTGGCAGTGAAATCAATAGAATGAGGAAATGATATAAACCAGGAAAACGCTATATACGCGTTGTTAGACGAGCGGAAAGTAATAGTATGTCGACTTCATTGCCAAACTTTTGCCTAAATTCGCCAATTGGGTAAAATTTTAGTTATAAATGGGTAAAAACTGCTTCGAGTGGTACCAATTTAGCACATTTCATGTTTTTTCTTTCAAAATGGGTTTTTTCTAACCCGATCAAGCTGAGAATTCCCAGAAATGTGTATCAGGTTGTTTTTCAACTCCACACAAAATTTCAATTTTTTTGAGAATAAAAATTTTTCAATTCTTTTCCGCCGTGTTATTCTAATGAGTATTTTTGAAATTTCTAAAATTCATAAAAATAAAAGTTACCACCCGATAATGCCAAAAAACTATACAGATCTAAGCTAGATGAGAAACCACGATGCAAAAAAGTTTGAAGTTGATAGCTGTAGCCGTTTGACCTGTGGAGAACCAAAAAAAAAAAAAAAAAAAAACAAACAAACAACAAAAAAAACATAAAAACGGACACCAATATTTTTCAGTATGTCAAATTGAATCCTCGCTGAAGCTCGTCTACTGAGGTTGTGAATGAGGTGGGAAAATGGAAAGAATTATAATTTTCTTTTTATTTATATCAACATTGGAAACCTGACTCAAGTTTTCTGTTTTACTATGGAGAAAAAGGATGGAAGTTTAGGTCCGTTTGAACGGGACACCACAAGGGCAATCGTATCATCCTGAATTTTGTCGATGAAGAACGAATGGATGAATAAATATGGGACTGGAAATTCATTGGAATTATACGAACCATTTGTAAATTCTAGAAAGATACTTCCGCCCTATAACTATATTTCAATGAATAATTATCACGATATTCACTCTTCTCATCCCAGAGTTGAATATTACTCATCATCTCAATCAAAATGAAATGAAATTGAGATATCTGTCCTCCAGGACCTGGCTATTTTTTTCTTTTTCTCAGTCGTGCGTGAAGTACACATTACTCGATGCTGTCTGTTTCCTTAGTAATAATAATATTGATGATTAGTCTTCATTTATTTTTGAGTAGTTAACAAATGAAACACAGAAATAACAATTTACATATAAAAATTAAAAATGAGATGATTATTCAACAAAAATGAAATGGCGAGGTTCAGATATACATGAGTTTCTGCTCTTCCACCTAACCTTATATGAGTATAATGACTAAAATGCAAATTATGATGTAATGAAAAAAACTATAAATTTACAAATGGAAGAGGAAAAAAAGAACAGGAAGAGCTGACAGATTAGAACTGAATTGAACATGATTTTTTTTAAAACTATTTCTGAATTTTGCTTCACTGAAAGTTGTTTTTTTGTATGATAATTTGAATAGACCTAAGGATTTAACTGATTTTAATGATGTTGGCAACTCGTTCCATCTTCTTGGACCACTTATTAAGAATGGAGGTGAAGATTTGGAATTGTGATGATGATAAACCAAATTGGAATTTTGACGAACATTATGATCATGAAGCATGTTTCTCGTGGTTTTCCTTCAATCGTTCAGGTTGATACTGGGATGATTCCTTAACAACAGGCCACGACCGACTCCTTCCCACTATCCCAAAACACCTGATGAAATAACCTCTCATCTCATCATCCCACCATCTGATTCATCATTCACCGACGCCAGAAGATCGTAGTCATCACTAAAGTGTGTCTATATACCATAATGAATGAATAATGAATCGAACAGAGGTGAATATTGTATTGAAATCCGGATAGCGCCATCGGAAAAAATCCTAGAATGAACAGTAATTATATTTATCTTGTAATTCTCTCCAAAATATTATTATCGATTATTCTTTTATATTCTAA
>OZ023335.1:21636783-21666783 GCA_964007535.1 Brachyptera risi | reverse complement strand
TGAGAAAAACAAGTATCAGTATATCAAAAATGGTTTCCCACAGTCGTGTTGATAATTTTTGTTCGTTCAGTGACCCTGATGGCAGGTAAAGGTTATCAGGGAGTATATGACAAAACGATCGAGAAGTCTGTGTTATTTACCAAAACTATTGCCTCATTTGGGACACGAACCCAAACCCAAATTGACTTCAGTTTTCGAAGCAAAGCCTGATCAATTCACTTCAAAGGAGACCTGTTCATTCTGATGACCGGTTGTCATTATTATTATCATCAACAACTTGACACTTTGTCATTTGATAATACAATATTTGAAGAACAATTGACAACTAGTGATAGGCGTGGCTAATCGCCAGGCCACCTAGATCTATACCTCATTTGGGCATTTAGAGATACTCTGATAGGTAAATGTCAATTTTCCCACATAACAAACAGCCCATTTGATTGGATGTTTGGTTTTGTGACGTTTGTGGGTGGGTCAATCACTAGTCGTCAATTGAGAGAGAGAAGATCAAGATCGATTCTGTTCGGTGAATGAATCAATTCCAATCCAATTCAATTTAAAATCATTTCATTCTTGCTACATAGAGATACAACACTATTTTGCGGTTACATTGAGAAAATTCTAAATACAATTCTGAATTTAGGTATATTGAAAATTTAGGAAGCCCACGTAAGACAATATTTTGTGTGCGAGCTGTAAAAAAAAATTGAGTACGGTTCAGAATCTATACTAATTATAAAGAAACAAAATAAAAAAAAAACAATTGCAATGACAATTAATAATATTACAAAATTGATTATGATGATTCATACGTGATATACTTCACTCTTATATTCACACAAAATTACCAAAAATACTAAAAATACCAACATCTACGGGACTTGTCAATCTCATCAACATCGGGTATTGATTTTATACAAATCCGGTATCAGTTCAATATCTATTTCAAGTCAATTGGGGATACAATGAAGGTATTCTATCCACTATATTCCATTCAATCCTAAATTTTTTTTTGAAATTTTTTTTTCGAACAAATGGCATTTCGATGAATGGTATATGTTGCCTTTCGGAAAATGTCTACAAAATTGTTAGTGGCATTGTCACCTAAGGATGCTTTGTTTGTTGAACGAGTTATCTCATTTTTTATTATTCTTTGGGGTGGTTAGATCGCCATTGTGCTGCCCCGTTCAAACGATCCTATTCTTCATCCCTTGCATTGATTGGGACACAATGATTTTGTATCAAATTTCGATGTTTTTTTTTAAATATTGGGTTTAACGACGCACTGTAATGATGACTAAGATCTATTGGCGTCATTTGATGTTATCAAAAAAAAAAAAGTTTAAACATAGTATAGAGAGAGCGTAGCGTAACTATATGCTAAATATACCGTCGTTTAACTGACTTATATGTACCCTTAAAATATCAACTTCCGTCATTTCCATATACCAGTGCATTTACATCTAACAACATGCACTCCTTTCATGGCAAAATAGAAACAGTACATTTCCTTTCATGTAATTTAGTAGCTCGACATTCTTTATCGTTAATGCTGATGGATAGGGGAGACGGTCGATCGGAATCGTCTTGTTCACAAGCTCATTAGGTATGTAACGTAACGTTTGTATCGAATGTTGGAGAGAACTGTGATGGTTACGTTTTAATAATCAAGATGATGATGTTATGTTGAAGGTTATCAATTAGAATTGGGATAATATTAATCACGTTATATATATACTAGTCAAACGCAACATAGGCGTTGTAAGATGAGCGAGATATCTGATCAGGTATAATAGTTGCAACTTTATCAACTCTGGTATTCTACACACCTTGATGCATATAAAAAAGACTTCATTGTTGGGAAAATATCAAATCTAGAAAGCAGTGAATCTCGGCAACCTGAATCTGCTTTAATTTCTGTGATAATATTTGATGAATAAAAATAGTTAATTTAATTATTTTCTTCAAAACGGCTGATTAGAATTGCTTACAAAATCGTGATGAGGTGTATCTTTCATGTATACACATACACTTGAAGTTGCATTCCATTTGAAGAGATTGTATTTTCAATTTTTTTTTGCTCAGCCCAATCTTATGGGGTTTTTAAAAATGTTGAGATAATATTTTTCTAAAAATAGGTCTGACCGATTCATACCAAAAACTATACAGTTTCAAGTTGGATAAGTTTGCGTGTAAAAAAAAAGTTTCATGTTGATCAGTCAATCCCTGCGACCTGTGCAGTACCCACAAAAAAAAAGCACACAGACAAAGCCCTATTAGAGTGGGATGGAATCTTCGCTTACGCTCATCTAATTATGGTTTGTTCGAAAATTAATTAGGAGGCATCACAAACTTGCAACTGGACTTTGATGTTAAATGATGACATACATTTCCGTGATTTTAGAGAAAACTAGAGATTATCATCTCATTTTCAGAAAATGGTGATTTTTTTTTTTTTTGATCATAGACAATTGAGTCTTGAAGTAGTCTGTATGTGAACATGGACAGAGTTAAGTAATGTCTACGTCATGACTTGGAAAAAGATTCTCCTGGAATTTTTCCTGGAGTACAAATGAACCAATTATCATTTCTAGAATTGATGACTCGCAGTCTCCGCCCCCCCATGACGTCAGAAATCATACCGTCCAATCAACAGGGCTATTAGAACTGTGAAGTCAAATTTTAATATCCAATCGGGGTATCTTCAAATGACTACAAATGATATGATTCAACTGGCCGACTGGTATAGCCACGTCTATAGGCAGAAATAGCATCGGCAGCATAGGACAATCGAACTCGGGTTATAACATCCCGTTCTAGTTCAAACGATCGCCGCTAGATGACTCATTCTTTTCGAAAATGGTCTATTGGTATATTAAATTCATCAAGTAGGTCTGTCGATAGAATCAAAGATTTCACAGTTAAATTTCACAATTAGTAGAAACAGTATTGACGAAGAAACAAATTAACAATTCATTGACAAACCATTCCCTTTCAATGTCACCCCTCAAAATGTTTGTCCCGCATCCAATCATTTCTCTGAACCGACTTCTATTTTTTTTATTTATTTTTATTATTTTTTTTTTTTTGGGGGACATTTTTTTTTTTTTTTTTTTTATTTATACATCTTTTTATTCTTCATCTTATCATTATACATAAGAAAACAATACAAGCAGTAAATAAAGTGAACCAAATATACCAAATTAACATTGCAAAAACAAATCAAAAGAAATAAGATAAGAAGAAGAAGCCCGCGTAAGAACTAAATCTTGTGTGCGGGCATTACTAACAAATGTTGATATTTCGTTGACGAAACTATAACAAATAATAAATGGAACCTGTTTCACTGTCCTTGTTTTTCCAAGTGTAAATAATAAAGGAATACAAACATGCAATTATAAATACGTAGAAAATAACTCGAGAAGAATATAACAAAACAAATATAATATTAGTTAAACGAAATAGAATAATACATGGATCAAGGCACGGTAGTAATTCTTCTTAATGAATGAGTAGTACAGTCAACTTGTGTGCGAAAGCATATTACAATTGAAAAGTTCTGATGAATTCATTAATGTATTTCTTAAAGGTAGATAGATTAGTATTTGAACGAATATTGGGAGGAATTTCATTAAATATTTTGGGGCCCAATTAGTCAATGCGTTTCTGCCCAATTTGTTTATTTCTTTTAGGAATAAAAAGTAAATTTGGATCATACTCTCGTGTATTATGCCTCTGAAGTGAATTTTGAGCTATTTTGAAGTTATTAATATTATTATAGATGTATATCAAAGAACTCTTGACGTATAGTTGTTTAAGACTTAGAACATTTGTTTCTGAATAGGTTGAAAGAGATGAATATAATTTAGATTTCATGAGTATTACTTTTAATATCATTTTCTGCACACTGATTATTTGTCGAAAATGCGAATTGTTGGCACCACCCCATCCAATTATACCGTATTCTAATAGTGATTGCACCAATGTCTTATATACCATCATCAACATGTTTTTAGTCAGCAGATTTCGAAGTCGATAGAAAATGTAAATGATATTTCTGGTTTTTGTAACTGTGGCGTTAATATGTTCACACCATCTAAGATGTTTATCGACAAGTATTCCAAGATATTTCGTATAATGACTAGATTCAATTTTATAACAAAAACACTCTTCATTTATCTGGCAGTGTTCAGAATGGAGCTACAGAGTGAATTTATTATCTGGATTGGTTTTCGAACCAATGAAACTATGAGGTGATGTTTAAATAATTTGTGTCTCAATTAAAAATTAAATGAGATATTGATCGGAATGTAAATTAACATTTCAGATTAACATGCATTATTTATGTATTTGGTGGCGGCTTAGCTTCCTGGAATAATCAATTACGAATTCATGATGCTATTTGGTCTCTGTATTTGTTTCCACGGTATGTTTCTGGTCGTATAAAATGATCGAACAAGAAACATCAGAAATCTATCCAGAAAAAAACTGAGAAAACGTAGGATTTACGTTGTGAGATGAGCTTAGAAGTATGGAAATCTAGAATGAAGAATATTCTGTCAGCTCAATCCATATTTATGGACCTTGGATTACTTCAAACGTTCAAAAAAATTCTTACCTGCAACTTGTTTATATCTATTGTGCTGCAATCTGTCGCATATACACTCTGCAAAATCATTCGATCCAAATATTTAAAAAAATCAATAAAATGTACACCTTTGATGCGTTTTCTTTGTTATTTCTCATCCGATTGTTGCAAAAATCTCTAAAAAGGTATATAGTGTTGTCCATTTTCGGTGATAATTTGAGAGCTTATAAAGAATTATTGTTTTCAAAGTATTTCTCAACTTTTATTAGCTTGCATTATATTTTATTCATTCCTTCTTTTTTTATTTTTTTAAATCACCATATGACTATATAAGAACCAATACTGAAAAAAATGATGAAAAAACTCACTGTATTGTGACGATCAATAAACAATAGCTCATCTGATAATTTTTTTTTTTCAAGGTATTTCATACGAAGTATACAATATTTACAATTGACACCATAAATAATTTCCACAAATCCAAAGGCTCGTCTGTGAAATATACATATCAAATACAAATCAAAACATACGTGTCAATTCAAAGAAAGATGTGAATAATTATTAGATACTATACAATTGAACTATAATAACAAAACAAACCAGAATCCGCAGAAAAAAAAACATCAGCCATCTGAATTTTGATATTTTCATGATGATATGCGTGATGTGAGTGAACATTACACAATCATTTACAAGGCAGAGTGGTTCATTAGAGATATTCTCTCATTGATCTTATTTTATACATCACATACACACACACATACAGATTGATTAAATAATAACATAAATAAAACCCATGAACAAAAATAAAGCAACACAATTTCGAGAAATATGAAATAAACAGTGCGGTAAGTAATGCAATCACATTTGATATTTGAAGGGATTAGAAGCAAAGTGAACCAACTCAATTTTTTCTCTCAAAATGATCTATTCGAACCACTTCATTAGTATTGTGTTATTTTTGTGTTATTATTATTTTTTTTTTAATATCAGTTTTAGAGGTTTGAACATGTGGACCAAGCTTTCTGGCCCCCATTATATTTTGGAGAAAATGGACCAACCCACATTGGAAGTGTTTTGTTTTTACTTTTGGGTTGGTCCACTTTGCTTCTGATCCCTTCAATTATGAATTAACAGAGTTTCTTCCCGTTTAAATCTAAAATAATGATGACTAAGATCAAGTGGTTTGAGGAAAGAAGTTTCTAGTTGTAGCAGACCTCAAAGAAGAGAAGAATCCAACTCGATTTCCTCACCAACTGTGAACATATCAACCTGAATAGTTCCATTAATCATTCAAATGTGTGATCGTTTAATTGAATCAAAATACAAACTGTAATCTCAAATGACTTACATAATTAAATGGTGTTTTCCTCTAACACGACTTCCGCTTGACTCCAGTTGCTCGACGTCGAACAATTGTCTGACGTCATCACTTGATTTAGTATTTAATGACGTCACATGTCGATCGAGAGGATTGTAATTAGTGTAACACGTCGAAGGGTGGTCGAGATGACCAACACAGGTCAGAGGTTGACGTTAAACCGAGATCAGGATGCTGTGTAAGGACTCAAAGAAGATGGAGGCAAGCTATGAAGACCGGGGTTAGGAAATATAGATGATTATTATTGATTCTGGAAATCAATTTTGATGACGGAAGAAAAAGATGATTTGAAGCTATATACACCTGACTACTGGAAGAGTATCTCACATTTTTCCTGTTCTGATCATTGAAAGATTGAAAATGGAATAATGAAATCGAAATTGGATCAAATGATTGAAGATGGATTCTGGAGAGCCAATGTGATGTGAAGTACAATATATAAAAGTGTCGTGTGTGTTTTTCAACGCGGTGATATATTTTTGATTTTAATATTATGATTGTTTGAATTGCTTTGAAATGCCGTTGCTCATCCATCAGTATACGATAGCCAACATTCATGCTTTTAATAATCGGTAACTCAATCGAACTACAACTAGGCAAACGCGTTATGTGTTTCCGCGTTGATGGATGAGCTGGAACAATATATCAACATATCTTTGGATTGGTTATATATATATATATATATATATATACATATATATATATATATATATATATATATATATATATATATATATATATATATATATATATATATATATATATATATATATATATAATTAATAATCAAATCTTTATGGATAATCAAAAGTCGCGTTGACGAATAAATATTTATTCAATTGCCCGACGTTTCGACTACAAGATAGTGGTCATTTTCGAGGGCTGAAAATGAAAATAATTATATAAATGATAAATAATAGGAACCAAAAAACAGATTCTTATGCAGAAAAACACATCTTCAATGAATGTCTTGAAAGGTGTAATAAAAATAACAATAAAAATAAAAATAAAAATAGGCTTGATGCACATCTATGAATCTAGATGACTATATCACAGTGTCCTAGCTGGATCACACATGCTGGGCTAGGTTATCAGATTGATCCTACTCCTCAAATAGTATGGTCGCCTTCCTTCATTCATGGTTCCATCTGCTTCGAGAACAATTCTGTCTGTTAGTCTGGGCTGATATATATATATATATATATATATATATATATATATATATATATATATATATATATATATATCTATATATATATATATATATATATATATATATATATATATATATATATATATATATATATATATATATATATATCCACCTTGAGGTCCAAACCATTACGTTACTGCTCCACCATTTCCTAATCGATTTCTATGATGATGAATGAGGCTTTGTTTTAATCGTTTCCGTTCAAATGGTGACACCTGTTGCTTGGATTCAATCGGTATTTCAATAGCTCTGAGTGATTTGAAAAATTAGGATCAAATTTTTTTTGTACATCAGAACGGCTCTCTTGATTCGAATGAGAGTTTGGAATAATGTGTATAATCGTTAAATTAAAATTCCCTGAGAATTTGAATTTCTCAAAGGAAATATTTTTCACGATTTTTTTCTCTGGTTTATTCTTACGGGATTTTTGAAAACTTCGAAATGATTTTTCTCGAGAGTGGTTTAACCGATTGCGCCTCAAAACTATACAGTATCAAGTTAGATGCGGACACTTGTGTATGCCAAGTTTCAACTGATTTTGAATTCAACAAAACCCCGAAACCAAATTTCAACGGACAGAAACAATCTCTCATCCCCCCCCCCCCCCGCCAATTGTAGAGATAACTATGAATATTCTTCTTAATTTCTCATAAGTTAATCAATTTATTCATTTGTCCTTCAGGACCCGTTTCTTTCTGAGTTTAAGCAGATATTACTTGATTAGGTTCATGTATCTATATGTAATCAGTGATTTATACGTCATAATTCAGGGTCTTTCGAAGATCAAAGGAGTTAGTTCCAATTTCCGGTTCTGACTCAAATTGAGGAAATAAATATCTTAATTATTCATCAAAAATATAATTTTGGGGATCTAATATCTTTGAAAAAGATGCGAATATAGAAATAATTTTCACGACTAAAGTTTCATATTCATTTACTCATCTATTTACACAAGTAGTTTGAAACAGGTGGTGGATTGATGATTTAATACGTACAATATAAACTTAAAACTAAATAAACATATTGAATAATGGAACAGAATAATGAAATTAGAATAAAATAAAAATAGTAAATTTTCTCTCATTTTTTCTATTCCACTATTTATATTATTTTCAAATCGAACATATATATTTCCAGCATTATCCTAGGACAAGTCCAGGTAGACGATAATTCTATCTATCACCCTATAACGATGAAATCAGCATAAAGCTAGTATATCCACAGAGAGAGAACAGTATGTCGCCGATGAGTCCGTGTGTGTGTGTGTGTGTGTGTGTGTGTGTGCTGATTGCAGACAGAGGGTTTGACAGCGACTGGGATCGAACACACGACCCTGTGGTCATCAATCTATCAACCCCCCCTCCCCCTCCCCCCCCCTCCCATCATGCCATCAGACTCGATCGCGCTTCCTCACTATGAATGTTCGCTTACTGCTAGTTGAAGGAATTAGCATGATACTAATAAGTATTTGAATGGTAGATTTACTTGTTCTCTTTTGTCGGATTTATTTTCTCTCATACATTCTTCATTTGTTTTTTTTTACATGTGATTCAGTCGATGGGAGTTTTGAAAATGTAAATTTTCCGATGAGGAAATTCCTGAGCTAGAGAATTGTTAGAACATGGACAGGCTCAGGTATAAAACTTGGAGTGGATATTGAAAGCATGACAAAGTTTGTGAGTGTGAATTGTAAAGTTGAAATTCACAAGTTCAGATAATTCTAATTATTCCAACTAATATAAACATATTTAATCCAATAATTTTTTTAGAAGAAAAAAAGGAAAAAAGAAATAAAACCTGATATATAACTAGAACTGAAGAAGGAATTATATTTGTTTCTTATCATGAATTATACTATTCAAATCAAATATAGCCATAGTCACAAACTCAATTGGGATACAATGATTTATATCAAGTTTAGAATTAGTTATTAGGAAAATATATATTCATCATATATATATATATATATATATATATATATATATATATATATATATATATATATATATATATATATATATATATATATATATATATATGTACATATAATATACATTATGTTTGCATGATTAATGTTTAATTGATAGCAATTTTCGATAAAGATGGGTATGAAAACGGTGATTTACATCAATTGTTTCATTTATGCTAAGTTTTAGTGACGTACTGTACTGATGATTGATATCTATTTGCTTACGGTGAATGGTATATGAGATGGCGATATGATGAAATAGAAGGTTATTTCATCAAGTGTTTATGGATGTTGGGAAGGAGTCGGTCGTGGCTTGTTGTTCAGGAACCATCCCGGTATTAACCTGAACGACAGAGATTAACCACGAAATAATTCTGCCAGGATGTTTGACTTAGGCGGGAATCGAACCCCGGTATCCTGAAAGACGGTTCAGTGTGCTAGCCACTGGACCATTTGTCTCAGTATCAATTCATTCACCAGTTGTTGTGAATACGCCATGAATCTTGGATGGCCCCAAAAACTCGAAATTAGTCAAAAATATCAATATAAAAATGTTTCATTATTGTGAGGCCTTTTCATACACTCACAGTTAGGTATATGAGTCCGCTAACTATCAGTCAAATTATGAAAATAATCAGCGTAACTAATGGTGATGAAAAATTAATCCACTAATTGTCACTAGCAATCAATTCGTCATAGTGGACCTAAGTTGAATTTGACACGTTCGGTTGTTTTTCACAATTCATGGTAAAGATGAGGTGGCTCGCTTGGAGTGGGCACCACAAGGGCAATCTAATCATTCCGCAGGAAAATGATTCATTCCAACTTTTTCAACACTTCAAGAGTCCACGGGAGTCGATTCAGAGAAATGTCAGTTTCTTGGTGATAACTTTTGAACGGTAAGAGATATCAAAATTGTAATACGCGAGAAACACGGATAATTATAAAAGCTTCAAGATAATATTAGTCATGACTAATAAAGTCATGCCGCATAACTGTCAAGCGTATACAGCTGAAAAAACAACACAATTTTCAGCTGTATATGCTTGACAGTTATGCGACATGACTTGAATAGTTATAACTTATAAAATCTTGAAGCTATTATAAATACCTGTGTTTCTCGCGTATTAGAATTTTGATATCTCATACCGTTCAAAAGTGATCATCAAACAACTGATATTTCGATAAATCGACTCCCGTGAACTCTTAACTCATATCATCCAACAAAATACTACTTCAACGATGACAATTTTTAAACTTTCTGTTCTTTGAAAATTGAAAATTGAATGATCAAATCAAATAATACTATACACATATATACAAATTGTGTACTCATATACATAATTCCAGTTTCTGAACCAAGGATACCAAAATTCACTTTCAAGTGAGATCAATTTGACATGAACAAATCTTTTGCGGTCCGGTTTTACTTTTTTTGTAGGCAAATTAAGCGACAGTTAGCAGATTAACTTGCTAACACCATTGGTTACGCATGTTATTTACGTACCTTAACCAATAGTTAGAGGTTTAACAACCAACTAGGATTACTCTGAATATGAAATGATGATGATAACAAGGCTTCGAACGTGAAATCCTTGTAAGTTTTTTTCATGAAACTAAGCCATCGCTAGATCCACTTTTGAGGCCTCACAAGGTAACATTCTAGTCAACATAATGAGAAAAATCTGTCGACATTTTTCGAAATCTGAAATTCATCGATGGTTCCATTCACCCCGCAGTTCATATCAATAAAACATTTGTGTTGAAAGGGGGATAAAACCAACCCCCCCTCCCCCTCCCCCTCCCCCCTTTTCGGTGACATTCAGTTACATGTAAGAGGGGCAATGGATTGGAAGCCATAGGGCTGTCGAACAGGGCAGGATTCATGGGGTGCCCCGTTTTGAGTTAGGGAAGTTCGCTGGTCAACGGGAAGAGGGAATGGAGGACAGGAGACGGCGGGGGGGGGGGGGGGGGAGGGAGAAGTGTCGGGATAAGAAGTTATGGAAGTTAAGAAAAGGGGTGGACAAAGCTGATTGTTTTATAATAGTGAATGGAGAAAATGTATTATTTCATTATTGATAGATATTTTGGAAATAAATGAAAGATTATTCGTCAATTTTGGAATTGATACATCAGAAAAGAATGGGTTGTACCGGTTTCGAATGTTTATAAATGTATATATATATAATTTATAAATGTTATAAATGTTTTTGAAAAACCGATACATTGCAATACCCTGCCTCGTTCTACTGCAGTCGCGATCTTCAGGATTACAACAGGCCATGATTTTCTTTACAAACATCTGAAGAGAATAGGAGTTAAAGCAAGTTCCATGTGTCCCCTGTGCAAGCTGGAAGATCAAAATGCAGAACACCTACTTGTATGCCCAGCACTTGATCAACACCGAGCTCTGTTGAAAAATCAAGGTTTGTCTGGGGATTGTCTAATGGCAGCTTTGTACTGGCAGACGAGAAGAGACATATCAGAAGTAGAGTTCCTACTACAATCGTGACGAATATATTCTCAAGGAGAAGCAGTTCTGACTACCGTACATCAAGTTACATCAACAGCTTGAAACATTTTTTTTTTCATCCTGATTGATGGTTTTCCATGGTTTCCCTCAGACGTCCAAGAATTCACAAGCATTCAATATTGAGAAAATCAGAAAAAGAAAAAAAGAGAAAAAGAAAAGAAAAAACAAGAAAAAACAAGAAAAGAAAGAAAAGAGGGTTGAATAATAATCAAATACAATAACTAGAATGAATGAAATGAAAAAGAAAAAAAATGAAAAGAAGAAAGAAAGAAAAAGAAAAAATAGAATAATACAAAAAATGAAAAATAATAAAAAAAATTTAAAAAAATGAAGAAAAAAAATGAAAAAAAAAATGAAAAAAATGAAAAAAAAATGAAGGAAAATGAAGAATAATGAAAAAAAAATTATTAAAAAAGAAAAAAAAGAAAAAAAAGAAAATAAAAAATGAAAAAGAATGAAAATAAAAATAAATTAATTAATGAATGAAAGACAAAAGGAAGATGAAGTAAAAAAATGAAATGGAATGAGGAGAAGAAATGAATGAATGAATAAAGAAAAAGAGAGGGGAAAAAAAGAGAAAGAGAGAAAAAAAGAGAAAGAAAAAAGAAGTAAGAAGAAGAAAAAAAAACATATATATCAAACACAACAAGAAGAGAAGAAAAGAAGAGAAGAAGTTGGAAGAAAAAGCTCAAGACCAACAAACACCTTTTTTTATCCATCCTGACGTGGTTTTTCGTGGTTTCCCACAGTCCTCGAAGCAAATGCTTGGATGAAGTACTAATTGGCCACGACCATTAATTAGTAGAGCGATAGGCCTAATTATAACATTATAGGCCTATCACTAATTTAATTTGTGCTTTTTGTATAATGATCAATTTTACATCTGCTGTCAAGGGAAAGAAGTAATTAATCATTGCCCAAGGGACTTAGTTCAAAGTGGAAGATATCAACATTCGTGTGTTTATACTGAAAGACTTTTATCTACTGCGAAAAATTATGGTCACAGACAGCGCAGTCCTGGTGTTGAAGACCATTAGTTTTAAATAATCAAAATGGGGTGGTAAGATCGCCCTTGTGGTGCCCCGTCCAAACGATCCTATCTTTCATCCTTAGCCTTAATTGGGGAACAATGATTTTGTATCAAGTTTCGATGTTATTAAAAAAAAAAAAAAAAAAAAAAAAAAAAATGTATTACCTGATTTAATGATGAGATCGATTTCACTGATTGGTGTTGTAACCATATAGAATTTAAATTACATTATGGTATTTTATGATTCGATGATTGAATGACTCACACTTTAAACTTGTTTTTAGTCATTATTCACGTGATTTTTAGTATTGTATCTATGTTATCATTAATTTTGTAATCTTATTTCATGTATTGAAATCAATGTGATGATCACAGTATTATACAATGACTGTATTTTAAAATACTGAATCTTCAAAGGTTGTTCATATAATCTTATGTTCAACCATGTCTTGTACATAAAATTGATTTTAAAGACAATAAAATACTTACTTACTTACTTACTTAGAATCGAAACAAATTTGTGGATGTCAGAAAATCGAAAAGAATGGATGAACCTAAGGATAAATATGATGGACGATTTTTTTTTAGTCTTGATTGAAATATTTGTCACTTTTCTTCTCAACATATTATTTTTATTTTCATCAACATTGAAATTTTCTAATAAAGGATTCTCTCATTGATGATATATTGATTATAATCAATTAATATTATTCTATTGGTGATTGCATAATTTCCATTCATCAACCTCTTAGAATATACCCGACCGAATTGAACCCATTCAACTTTTCAGATCCAAGTGCAGTGTTCACCAATGTGAACCAACCCTGAAAGGTTCAATTTTAATTTTTAGAAGCTATTTATATGGTTTTAATGAATCGTGTGTGTAGGCCCGAATTTATCGCTCTCATATCATATGCATTTTTTCTTTTTTAAATAACTTTTTTGAATATATTTTTTCAATCTTTTTTCTCAATAATTCATTTTTTCCTCTTCTTATTCTATTTGAGTGATGAATTACGATGTATTCAATTTTCTAGATCATGGCCCAATATTATTATTAATTTTTTCATCAAACACTTCTGTATTGTTATTTTGCTCTATTTATTTATATGTTATTTTCATATATATCTCATTCTGTGTCTAATGGGCAACCTTTTGTAAGGCAGAGACTTTATTCTCCATCAATAAAGTATTTATATATATATATATATATATATATATATATATATATATATATATATATATATATATATATATATATATATATATATACATATATATATATATATATATATATGAATATAAATATATAAATATATATAGTAGGCCTATATATATATATATATATATATATATATATATATATATATATATATATATAAATATATATATATATATATATATATATATATATATATATATATATATATATATAAATATATATATATATATATATATATATATATATATATATATATATATATATATATATATATATTCATATATATATAGGCCTATATATATATATATATATATATATATATATATATATATATATATATATATATATATATATATATATATATATATATATATATATATATATATACCGCATACAACTGGCATGAGTGAGACAGTCCATGATGGATACTATAGTTCAATATGTATCGATTTGCTTTGCAACCTGTGGAGTGCACACATACAAACACACACACACACATGCACACAAAAAACGAGAAATACCTGATTCTGACCAAATGTCCGACACAACGGCATCTATTGAACCTTTATACCACTATCCCATCGTATCCATATTCAACCACACACCGCAAATAGATCTTAGTTATCAATGTTATCAACAATTGGAAAGATCGCAATGCGCAGAAATGTTTAAACTGTAATATATGTTCAATATTAACTTGATATATCAATGCGAGTAATTGAAGTAATCTGTTTTGTAAGTATAAATATTTTCTTTATCTATTATCTATAATCTATATGTATCTGTTGTCTAAAATGTAGTGCAGTTTGACTTCACACTTTTAATTTCTTATATTCCATTAGTTGGCTCACACACAATGATTTGTTTCCTTATGTGAGCTTCACAGGTAAATTAAAAAGTAATATATATAGCAATTATATTTTTTTTATTTTTATTATCAAAATATGTTATTATTATTTGTATGTATCATATAGTAATGTCCGATATCAGGATATTATAATGATAGTAAATTCATCATTCGTTTATTATTTGTATGTACATGTGTGTGAATAAATTGAAATTGAAATTGAAATTGAAATTTAATTGAATGAAGTGCGTCATTGATTCTAATATGGATGGAATATAAATAGATGAACCGAATTAATATAATTGGATGTCGCTCCCACATACACTCTCCTCCCATTATTCTTACCATTATCCTAAAAATCATTCATCATTCATCCGACGCCAATATATCTCGGTTATCATCACAGTGTATCTTCGAATACAATATAAATGGTATGTGAATAAATGAACCGAATGCATCGAGGTTTGATTCCCGCTGAGGTCGACAATCATAATTTTTCGTAGTTTTCTCTGTCGTTCTGGTCAATACTGGGATGATTCCTCTTCAACAGGCCACGACCGACTCCTTCCCACTACCCAAACAATACAAAATAAAATTACATTAATTTTCATATAATCATCCAATTATCTCATAAATCATTCACCGACGCCAATAGATCGTGATCATTCATAAATTTATAAACGCACTCAATCAAATGGGAATAATTACTCCATTCTTGTAAATCATTTTTTTCAATGTACATCAACTTATTGTTCATTATAAATATCCATATTCATGATTGAAATTATAGAATGCGCTCAATTTATATCTATATTGTTTTGAAAAAATTATGATAATCAATGAATAAATGAAAATGAATGATACATATTCAGTGCAGTGCATCGTGAAGTCCAATATAGAAAATGGCAATTCTTTCAAAATTAAACTCAAGAACTTACTTATCAGAAAATGCTACTATAGCGTTAATAATTCTTAGATGACCAACTATATTTTATCCATAGACACCCTGCAGTCCTTTTTTATATACTAGTATTTTTAAGATTTCAATATTTTATTGCCATTTTGAATGTATTTCTTTGTCTATGTCGTTAGCTTCAAACAAAACGATGACAATATCATGTAATTTGATCAATTTATACTAATAAAAATTATTATTATAATTATCATTTTTTTTTTTTAATTTCATCGAAACTTGATACAAAATCATTGTTTCCCAATTAAGGCTATGGATGAAAAGTAGGATCGTTTGGACGGGGCACCACAAGGGCGATCTTACCACCCCATATTAATTATTCGAAACAAATTAGCTTCAACACCAGAACTGCACTGTCTGTGACCATTATATTCCGCCGCAGATAAAAGTTTTTCAGTTTCCAAAAGTATTATTATTATTTTACTAGGAAAACGCGGGATGCGCGTTGTTAGACGAGCTTAGGGGTATAGAAATCTAGAATGAAAAATAATTTGTCAACCCAATCTACATCTACAGACCTTGGATCACTCCAGACGTTCAAAAACCTTACGAGAAACAGTTATGTCACGGCCTTCCTCTTCATTCATTTCAATCGTTTTGAATTAATTGGTGACACTTGTTGCTATAGATTTAATTGGTTCCCGTAATAGCCTAAATTGATGGGAAAATGCTTTATAAATGCGTTTTCTTCGTTATTTCTCATCCGATTGATGCAAAAAATCTCTCAAAATGTGCCTAATAGTTTCCTTTATATTCGGCGAAAATTTGAGAGGTCTTGAAAAAGTTTGATTTTTCAAGTATTTTCCTCCGGGTTATTCTAATGAGGATTTTTGAAATTTCTAAAATTCATAAAAAAAAAAGTTATCACCCGATAATGCCACAAAACTATACAGATCCAGGTTAGATGAGGAACCATGACGAAAAAAAGTTTGAAGTTGATAGCTGTAGCCGTTTGACCTGTGGAGAACCGACAAAAAAACATAAAAAAAAAAAAAAAAAAAAAAAGATAAAAACGAACACCAATTTTTTTCAGTATGTCAAATTGAATCCTCGCTAAAGCTCGTCTAAAAAAGTGAATGAATATCATTGTGGCCTACATCGTTATCCAATAGAGTTAGTTGAATTGCACTTTCTCTATCCCTGCCACTTGGTTTTGCGGTCTTTTCTTGTTGACACGGGTACAAGTTATAGACTATGCAGCCGCATGGCAGGAGAATATAAGTTATAGGGTTAACGTTGTCAGGATCACAAAGCCAAGCGAGTGGCAGCAACAGTGGAAGAAGCGAACACGGAGAAAAACTCAATGGTTTGGAAAAACCGTATAGTTGAGAGTTTTTTTCAGTTTTATTCAATTCTAAAACCACGGAAACTTATTTTTACTATCCAAATGGAATGATTGGGTTGTGAAGATGAATGACATTTCATTTTGAAAGTTGTGAATGAAATTTTGGTAGATGGTCCAGTTATTCGAACTCTTATTAGATAGGAAGGAAGGGATCAAAGGTTATCTTGTCAATTATCAATATAAGTGGGAATTTGTGTATATTTTATTCAAACCGATTGGAATTCTTTCTTATATTCTGATAATATGTACTAAATTATTATCTGTAACTCAACCTTAACTTCAGTTTTCATTCGTATATTTTTAATTACAGAGTTTATAGACGTTATCATAACTCAGATCTATTGAAGTCGATAAATCACCAATGATTTGGTTTATCACCGATGACATATGAATGCCAATATTCAATGATTAGTCGAGATAGTTTCAATATATAGATTCATTATATTTCCCCTTTCTGCCTCCATCTCACCAAGTTTTTGTCTATTCTCCCCTAACCATTTCAAACATTATTGTTAGACGAGCTTTAGCGAGGACTCAATTTGACATTTTGAAAAAAATTGGTGTTCGTTTTTATTTATATTTTTTTTTTTTTTTTTTTTTTTTTTTCTTTATGTTTTTTTGTCGGTTCTCCACAGGTCAAACAGCTACAACTTCAAACTTTTTTAAAATCATGGTTCCTCGTCTATCTTAGATCTGTATAGTTTTGTGGCATTATCGGGTGGTAACTTTTAATTTTATGAATTTTAGAAATTTCAAAAATACTCATTAGAATAACACGGCGGAAAAAAATTGAAAAATTTTTATTTTCAAAAAATTGAAATTTTGTGTGAAGTTGAGTAACATTTTGATACACATTTTTGAGAATCATCAGCTTGATCGTGTCAGCCATTTTGAAGACAAAACATGAAATGTGCTAAATTAGTACCACTCGAAGCCGTTTTTACCCATTTATAACTAAAATGTTACCCAATTGGCGAATTTAGGCAAAAGTTTGGCAACAAAGTCGACATACTATTACTTTACGCTCGTCTCACAACGCGTATATAGCGTTTTTCCAGTATATTAACAACTTTCCCAGGTATGCCTACAAATAGCGTAATGTATAGGTTTTATCACCATATAACTATTATTCAATTAAAATTTCTTTCGTGTATCAAAATCCAAGAAGAGGATCCTGATTCCAAACATGTCCACCATTCCACTGCCCTGCCCCTTCTCTACCTTTCCCATTTTTGTTTGGTACTTTTTCACCCTTACAGGCGTCTTTTGTTTGTTTGTTTCGCCTGTTTTTTTTCCCCATCCCAAACTGTCTGTGCGGAAACGATGTTATTCCACTATGATGAAACATGGCAGCTATCATTGTTTGCACTAGGGAAAAACTAGTTAAATTCGGAAATTGTTATTGACTTTTATTATTATTCTAAGCTGACAAGGTGAGGTCTATAAAATCGATCGAAGAAGAGAGAAAATATTGAAGAACAGATGCTAGAAATATAAATACTTTTCAGTATCCCAAATGATATATTTTTGGAAGAGCTCAGGAAAATTCATTTTAGAATGCCTGCTAGAACAGCGCCCGGATTTACAAAGAGTCTTATCTTTAGGACGTCTTAAGTCAAGACTATTTCACTGAGTTGAGACCAATATTGGTCCTAACTCAGTAAAATTGACCCAACTTGGGACGACCTAAAGATGAGACTGTTCGTGAATCCGGGCCCTGGTGTTAGAGTGAATTCATATGTCATTAATACCGGTAAATGAGACTAAAATTGAGATAAATTGAATATATGAATAACCATTTCTGAATTACTGAAAATGACCTTGAAAAATGGGGACTGAATCACTCAATTCAATCAAATTCAAAAAATCATTCCATTCTATATATAAAAAATCACAGTTTTTAAAAATGTACAGTTTTCATTTTACACATATTTTATCAACATTTTTACATATTATCAATTTTCTGGAACACAAACCTTCGGTGGATATATTGAATCAAAAATAAAATGAAGTAAATAAAGATATTGTGTTTCTGATAGTATGATGAGATCCGATTCAATAAATAAGAAATGTAATTTCAGTCATGTAGCAATGTTTGATATTAGATAGAGGGGAAAATGTATAGAAGCCCGCGTAAGAAAACAATTTCTCTACATAATCACATCACTGTATGTGGATGTACTATATTAGCGCGTCCCATATACACAATTGTTTCAGGATTACTCGCTATTCAATTAATTTCAATATCAAAAAGTAATTAATTCGTACTCACTCACATTCTCACCATCATCCTCATCTTTATTTTTCTATATCTTCATTACTATTCATTATATTCTATTTTGTCTGTTAATTTCATTCCTTGACCTGTTTCAGTGCCTAAGTATATGCTATTGTATTTAAAATTCAACATTCTATTTTGTGGTCACCTTGGTTTGTTGATTATTAGGTTTATGCCACAGACAAGCCTAATCAGATTTTGTGAACTCTAGTGTGAAATGTATGTATATTTTCCTTGAAAAGGTGAATGAAACAACAAAAACAACAACAACATGATACTGTCTGGTGTGTTTTGGCCGGCAATGTTGGCATGAACAATAGGATGTCATAACATATGCTAAGCATACGTTATACACATGACTGGTTCCAATAATTGTATTACTGCCCACTGCGTGTCAATAACAAATGCTGCTAATAATGTTCAACTCAGTTATTAGTGGATATTCAATGACAAATGCACACAAATTAGGAAAACGATACGATATATATATATATATATATATATATATATATATATATATATATATATATATATATATATATATATATATATACATATATATATATATATATATATATATATATATATATATATATATATATATATATATGTATATATATATATATATATATATATATATATATATATATATATATATATATATATATATATATATATATATATATATATATGAATATTGATGATTGAATTCCGGTGTATCAAGTACAATTTCAGGTTCATTCATAAGCAATTTACCTGACGTTTCGGTAAAATCATATTTACCCTATTCAAAGGCAAAAAACTCTCAAACTATAGAAATAAAATCTTATTTATATACACATTCAATTGGAATTGATACCTGGAATTGATACTGAAATTGTACTTGATATACCGGAATTCAATCATCAATATGAATATGGATCAAGGAAATTACTTAAATATTGATATGTATAAATATAAATATATAAATATGAATATATATATATATATATATATATATATATATATATATATATATATATATATATATATATATGTATATATATATATATATATATATATATATATATATATATATATATATATATATATATATATACATATATATATATATATATATATATATATATATATATATATATATATATATATATATATATATGTGTGTGTGTGTGTGTGTGTGTGTGTGTGTGTGTGTGTGTGTGTGTTTTTTACAATTTGCTTAGAAACGGCGCACCCGATTTCAATAAATTGTCACGCAATGTGTGCGCCATTTTTGTTCTGTAAAATCCTTGAAAAAAATGTGATGGGCCCATATAATTATTTATCTATTCCTTCATCACATTCAACTACCATTCCGGCATTATCCCAGACTTCAGAGTGACACCATGAAAAACCCTCTTCAAAGATGGACGGTAGCGGGAATCGAACAGGGTCCGATATTCCCTGCATCTTCCAGATCACATGAAGCGAGCGTGTTAACCACTGCGCTGTATGCGCCAGTTATACTTTCCAATTTTCATATAATTTCTGAATTAATAATTCATCAACTCTTCGTTGTGTCCACTAAAATGCAAATCACCGAAAAAAAAAAAATCAAACAGTATGTATGTGAATACAAAAATATATTCTGTATATCGTTTTTAACATACATTAAAAAATAAAACACGAACTAAATATTAATAAAAATAATGCTTTCACCCTTAATAAAACCTGTGTAATTGTCAACACTTGTGCATACGAAATCTAAAGGCTCCAACCACCCGCGCGTCAATGATATGAGATAGCATAGACGGTCGATCAAAACCTTCACATCTTGCAGATACAATTCACACAACAAATACGAAGAATCCAAACAACCTATCGCCAATGTTATATAATAGTAGAGACGGTCGATCGGAACCTTCATTTCTCATAGATACAAATATATAACACTTGTGTATGGAACAAACCCCTTGTGGCAATAATGAGTAGCCTTGTGCTCTATATATCACCTCCCCCGCCCCCTCCCCCCTCTCCCCCCTCCCCCCATCACATCAAAATGCATGACATACGCGATGGAGCAGAAACATAGTACATATGCACGTTGTGTGTATTTGTGTGTAAGTACGAATATTAATGGTGGATCACACATACGTTTCTGGAGGATCAAAATCAAGGCACACATGAGAATAATCAAATGAGCTTCAGAGAACCATTTCAGGGTAGCTTAGCCGGTGTGTTTGTCATTTATCGCACTGTACAGTCTGTCATCGATGGTCTGATCATATTTTATCCGGATGATACTACTCTGAATTAAATTGAGTGATTTTTCTGGAATATATTTGAATGGGATGATAAATTGGGATGGAACTATATCCGATAAATGGAATCCATGAAACTGTAGTAGTCACTACTTTGGTACATGGATTTTATTGAATGGATATAGTTTCATTTCCATATTTTGTTCTATTTGAAAATATAGAACAGAAAAATCGCTTCATCTAATTCATAGAAGTATTGTTGGAATAAAATATTATCATATATTGTATTAAATGTTATAGCTCATGGATTTAATTTTTGGAATATATTATGTTGACTATGAAAGTCTTACACTGTGATAGATATCGATGAAATCTTTCATATTAATTGGTGATGGCCGCCCTCCGTAGCTCGGTCAGCTGAGACATTGCTTCAGAAACTAAAAGTCACCGTTGAGTGTGGGTTCGTCTCGCATTAGGCATGCGTTTTTGTAAACGTTCTTTCACTTATCATCACTTCATGGTTTCATTATCACCTGCTCATTCGTACCTCCCTATAACCTAACTGTTGGTGGGGTCGTTAATCAATGATCGAAGTGTTCAATAACCAATTGACGACTCGAAATAGGCGTGGCTTCACCAGTAAGCCAGTTGGATCTATATTATTTGCTGTCATTTGAAGATACCCCGATTGAATATTCGAATTTCACTACAGATCTAACAGACCTATTGATTGGACGGTATGATTTGTGACGTCAAGGGGGCGGAGACTGCGAGTCGTCAATTGGTGATAGTCCCAACTTCTGAGTAACGGCAGAGCTAGCCTCATATCAATCCCCCCCCCCCCCTCTCAAGTGATGATAAAGATCAAATTAATTCAGAACTGTTAATCACGCGCCAATTTATTACATTTATTCCACACACACACACACATAATTTCCAGATAAAACATATAATATCCACAAACAAAATCGTGCTGACATATCAAAATATACTTCGCTCATTCAGCGATTATCATGCATGTTATTATTGCAGTGATATATCATTTCCTACCCCCCCCCCCCCGTTATGTCACCCCTCCACTACCTCCCCCTCCTCCCCTCATTCTCGTGTGCATCCCTTAAATTAACATTCATGATTCGCGATGACGTTCCACAATATGTGCACCGTGCATTAATCATCCGTCATCGAGAACTATACTGAAATTCAGCATGATGAAAATCTGACGGAGTTTTGAAATGATGATAAGATGAGTGGTATTTTTGTTTTTGTTTTGTTGGTATAATTGTGGTGTTCATTGAAGATAGTATTTGATGGAATACTTATTGATCATTCACAGAGATGAAACAAATCCTTTAATTGTTGTATAACGCTCTTCCAGCGTGTATAAAATTCAATCGTGTCGTTACATGGTTTTCGAAAGTACTCTCTAACAGTTTCCAATCAATGAATCACTCGAAAGTGTTGAAGAATTCTTCTTGGGACGCGATCATAAATGTAGTTGAAGATTTAAAGATATTCGACTCTTAATTTATTTGCTTTCGTGGATATTTAATTAATATATTTGCAGGCAAATATATCAGAACGAAATGTATTGTTAATTTTTTCATTGTTAGAAGATTGATTACTTGTAAGTTTTATAGAACTATCACCATCAAGTCACTGGTATTTTGAATTCAATCTCATGTACAGTTCATTATTCATCACCAAATCATAAATTTGAATTAGTGAACAAAGTGTATATGTGTTGGGTATTTATGAAAAATAAGACGTACTCTACTACTATTTTTTAATCGATTTATTTTTCATCACTTGTATAACGTTTGGGCCTCTTGTAGGTTGCTGTCACCACCAGGGTTCGAACCTGGGACACACTGGTTTAACATGGGTTCTTGCTGTGAAGCGGAAGGGGGAATGCAAGAAGGAAATATACATAGGGACAAATCTATTCAAAATTAAGCATAGTTTATTATAACCTAAAATCTAAGCTAATACATAATGATAATAATAATACTCATGACACAACTTACATTTACATCTCGAACTCAGCAGCTCATCTCCCACAACTCTTACATTCTATTCTCTAACTTATCTTGCTTGTCTCTCTCTGTAACTCTATATGACTCTCTCTGTAACTCTCTGTAACTCTCTGTCTAAATTCTCTGTAACTCTCCGTAACTCTCTCTGTAAATCTCTATCTAAATACCGTTCGCACACTTATTTATAAACTATTCTAAGGGGGGTGGTCAAAAATGGACATAACGGTAAAAAGATGAAGAAGGGTTGTGATTCGCGAGTTGAAGACCCGCGAAATCACTATACAATGCTATTGGTCAAAAAGGGAGGGCTATACTAGGCTGAGGGCATCAGTGACCTATTTACAGTAGAGGTATGATTTTAGAAAAGGCAAAGCTAACGGGACGTGAAATACTGAAATGTGCGAAACAGTATTGAGAACAGGAAATGAGCTAAAACTAACAGAATAAAGTGAAATAATACTAAATTATGATAATGGTAAATTGAAATATAAATAATCAAACAGTTGGTGACTGTTACACTTGTCATATATTTTTCACCTGATCCTATGCAATGATCAATTCGGCCCTGAAATGAATGGAATGAAATGAAAAGTTATATCGCTGTTCAATTGAGAAGAGAGTTACAAAATTCAATGTTTGTTCAGTTTCGTGAAAAAAATTGGAATATACACTACATCAAAATTCATCACTATATCATCTGGATGATATTGTTATGAGTTTCGATTCAACGATTTCTTGATTGAGTGGAAATTAGCTGACTATTAATGCATTTAATTACAGACATACATACGTGATCAAGGGTGATGGAAAATCAATGCGCTAGCCAATACTTGATCACGAAATAGCCTCCAATACACCAAAGAAAACGAACACCGAAAAAAACGATTTTTTCACAAATGATAGTACATTATTTTGGTAGTAGGGGAATAGTCCCCCACTCTTTTAAAACTATATCGTGACTCCACCCTGAATCGTCCTTCCACTCAGGTCTTGCCTCTTAGTACAGTCACACTGAGAAATAACATTTTCGGTGTTCGTTTTTTTTCGGTGTTCTTTTTTTTCTTTTTTTTCGTTTTTTTTTTTTTTTTGGTGTTCATTTTTGTCGGTGTACCAGAGCAATCCCCTTATTATCAGCATAGATGCTATCAGTTCGTGAAACCGGTTGCTAAGTGGTTAACACACTGAACCGTCATTCAGGAGCCCGGCATTCGATTCCCGCCATGGTCGACAATCCTGACATTTTGTTTCGTAGTTTTTCTCTGTCGTTCATGTCAATACTAGGATGGTTCCTTAATAACATACCCCAACCGGCTCTTTCCCACTATTCAAAAGCACCTGTTAAAATAACCTCACATTTCAGAATCCTTATTATACGATCGAGTCCAATTCGAGTCCTGTATGAGGCATGGGTTTTTGTGAAAGTCCCACTTTTAATCACTTTATAATTCCATACTCACTTGCTCAATCGTATCTCCGTATAACCTAGCTGTTGGTGAGGTCGTTGAGCAATCAATATAATCATAATATTCTCCACTAAATACTAGCTGATATTACTTGACTTCCACTAGACCTATATCCATTTGAACCCACCTAATGCTATATTCAACTCCTTTCACATATAATCACCTCCTAATTCCATAACCACTTACTCAATCGTACCCCCGTATGACCAGCTGTGAGTGGGGTCGTTAAGCAATCAATATAATCATAATATTCCCCACTAAATACTAGCTGATATTACCTGATTTCCACTATATCCCTTTGATCCCACCCGAAGGACTGTTCAATAGTCTTCAGATAAGTCTACACTGGATGACATCACTCAGCATAGATCAATAGGTTAACATCATTCAATAGATATGACCGCCGACCTGAACAATAATCCAGACCGATTAGAATATGACATCAATGACGTCATTGTAGCAGATTACACGGCCTCCTAGATCTGGCTTTGTTTATTTTGTTCAATGCATTTGGACACTGGCAAATGATCGATTACAAAATTTCTGTACTGGAAATTCTGGTTCTGAAATGGTATTTGCTACTAGGAAAACGCTATATACGCATTGTTAGACGAGCGGAAAGTAATAGTATGTCGATTCTTTGTCAAACCATTTCCCACATTCGCCAATTGGGTGGCATTTAAGTTATAAATGAATAAAAACTGCTTCGAGTGGTACCAATTTAGCACATTTCATGTTTTTTCTTCAAAATGGCTGACCCAATCAAGCTGAGAATTTCCAGAAATGGATGTGTATCAAAATGTAATTCAACTTCACACAACATTTTTTTTTTTTGGAAAATGAAAATATTTTCATTTTTTTCCGACGTGATATTCTAATGAGTATTTTGAAATTTCTAAAATTCATAAAAAAAAGTTATCATCCGATAATGCCAAAAAACTATACAGATCTGAGTTAGATGAGGAACCATGATAATAAGAAGTTTAAAGTTGATAGCTGTAGCCGTTTGACCTGAGGAGAACCGACAAAAAAACACACAAAAAAAAAACATAAAAACGAACACCAATTTTTTTCAGTATGTCAAATTGAATCCTCGCTAAGGCTCGTCTAATTATAGTGTATATAGTGAATTTTGGATTGGAATTATGGATTCACTATGCATATAGGCCCTATACTTGAATTATGTTTCTTGAGTGATGTAATTTCAGAACAAGGTTAAATCTTTTCGTTGAAGATGCTTTTTCTAGTACCTGTTTTTTTCTTTCTATGTTATCGCATCTTAAATGCGCAAGTGTGAATTTTTGGTTTTTGTACAAGCATTTTTCTCAGTAATTCATTGTGTGCTTACTTCTTTCTTCAATTGATTATTTCCGCACATGTCTCGTTTTCTATCGTAATTTTAGGTTGCACTTTTTCCCCCCGTTTTTGACTTATTTTTTGTCTGTTTTGTAGAGTTATTTTATTTATGTTATCGCCACAGTCAAGCTTTTATAGGGCTTTGTGGATCAAGCGATGTGAATTTTGTTAATTGTTATGTTCTAACTTTTGTTTTTCCAATAATGAAAAAAAAGTGAAATTAGAAAATGTGGATAGATGATTTCAGTTTCTTTCAAGATTTACAAGTCGGAATGTTGTGCTTTCTCAATCGAGTTATGATATGAACTTGCTGTGATGAGTGGACAAAAATTTCCCAACAATTTTGTTGTTCCAAAATGAATTCGGTATTTTTGGCCCAAATTCCTCTGATTACAGCGTGATCATAATTTGGATTTGATACATGATATATTATTTTGGCTTATGTCTAGAAATATTGTATTTTTAGTTATTCAGACTTTTTCTGAAATATGTTCCGCCATTATCTTCAACTGCTATAGAAATGGAATGATTACCAATTAAAGAAGTGGGCCTATCTATTCGATTCCTCCGGACAAATCCAGTATATATGCGTAGTGGGATGAGCAAAATATGTTCAAAGTGTACTCGAAAATGTTTCCGTTTTCATTTATAGTCTCCACTTTCGCTCATCCAATAATTTCCTTGATATTGAATGAAAATAATTCTGAGGAATTAGGCAAAGAAAATAAGCAAAAATAAAATAAGCAAAATGAATAAAATAAATAAAATAAAATAAATCAAATAAGCAAGATCCTATGGTGAAAAAAAAAATCAAATACAAAAAAAGAAATGAAAAAGTCATGATTTTTCTTTCTCAAACGAGACTGAATAACATTTATATGTAAGTGAAGCACATACAAAAAATTGAATAATTTCAAAATCAGAAAACGGTTCTATTATTAATCATCCGTAGAGCTTTTTTATCTCAAATTCCTGGATTGCCGCAGCTCAATAAATATAAGCTGTTAAGCGATACGTTACATGAAATACTGTGGGTTCCGATCGGGAGTCTCCATTATGCAGTAGCAATAACGGTCGGGTGTGTCGAACCATCAACGACACGTTCGGATGTACTGAACCCGTGTTTTATAACGTGTCAAGAACTTATGATGGAGGACTGAAGAAGTTATTATTTTTCAATATTTACCCTTTAAAAAAAAGATGAAGTAGTGAAAAATGTTTTTTCTAGGGTTGTGTATATTGGACAGTGTGAAAGAGTGGAAGCATAGAAATCAGATACACTTTTATATTTCGAAAAAACTCTCAAAAAAAATGAATGAAATATATAATATGATAGAATGAATGAAATGTATGTTTTATATTTTCATAAAACTTCTTCATTCCTACATATCAATTTGATTGACTTCGGATAATAATTCAATATGACAGTATCATGATATGACAGTATCATGATATGACAGTATCATGATATTCTCGGCATTATGATAGCAATTTCAAATAGGTGAAGATGGAAAGGACAAGAGGAAATTGAGAAAAAAGAGAGAAAAGAGGAAAAAGAAGGAGGAGGAGAAGAAGAAAAAGAAGAAGAAGAAGAAGAAGAAGAAGAAACAAAAAGAGGAAGAAAGAAAGTAAGGAGGAGAAGAAGAAGAGGAAGGAGAAGAAGAAGAAGAAGAAGAAGAAGAAGCCCTCAAGAGGCATATACCAGTGCATGTACAATATAATTGTGTAACATAATAAAATGAATTTTGAATTCGAATTTATTTTGGAGAAGAAGAAGAAGAAGAAGAAGAAGAAGAAGAAGAAGAAGAAGAAGAAGAAGAAGAAGAAGAAGAAGAAGAAGAAGAAGGAGAAGAAAAAGAAGAAGAGGAAGAAGAAGAAGAAAAAAAACAAGAAAATGAACAAGACTAAGAGTTTGTGGAGGAGGATGATACATAACAAGGTGGAAGTCTCTGGTTCGGCAGAAACGGAGCCAGACGAAGGATGTCACAGACGTATGTATTGTATACCCCTGAACGAAAATAATTTGTCCATCTTGGTATCGGTATATGTATGGTCTTTTCATTCATTGATAATTCATGGAAAATATGTCATTCATCGAGTATTCCATGTATTCCTTCGTAATTATTCATGACTATATTTTTATTTATTTAACGACACTCTATACTGATTACTACTATTGAATGCCTTTGGCATGTATGATATATGAGATGATGGGATGATGGGATGATGAGATGAGAGGTTATTTCATCATTTGTTTTTGAATAGTAAAAAAGAGTCAGTCGTGGCCTGTTGTCAAGGAACCATCTCAGAATTGATCTGTATGACAGAGGAAAACCACGAAAAACCTTTCTAAGGATGGTTGACCACGACGGTGATCGAACCCCGCTCTCCTGAATGACGGTTCAGTGTACTAGCCACTCGACCACTCGTCTCAGTTGATTGAATGACCTTACCCACACATGGGGGTTGAAATGATTCAATGCTAGATCAATTACCACAACAATACATAGATGGATTACTGGGCCAAATGTGAGTCTTCGTCATTATATATTTTTTCTCAATGATTCCATTATAATCTCGCATACGTTAGAGAATGACTTCTATGATCTTGAGAAAGAAACGTTATAATATATGTGTGTATATAGCCTATATCGTGTACCAACATATCAAATAGGGATACTCGTACAAATGTGGTATTTGAAGAAATAAAATGGGAAGATAAATATATGTAGAAACACAGCTTCAGCTTTCGGAAGCGGTGAATATCCGCAACTTCAGTCTTCTTTTCTACAAATCGTGAATCTTCAATATTCATTCCGTTTTAGGTCACACAAATATGCCTCATGCGGGACTCGAAACGACATCCGACTTGACTTCAATTACCACAACAATACATAGATGGATTACTGGGCCAAATGTGAGTCTTCGTCATTATATATTTTTCCTCAATGATTCCAATATATTTCCGCAAACATCAGAGAATGACTTCTATCATCTTGAGAAAGAAACATTATAATATATGTGTGTATATAGCCTATATCGTGTACCAACATATCAACTAGGGATACTCGTACAAATGTGATATTTGAAGAAATAAAATAGGAAGATAAATATATGAAGAAACACAGCTTCAGCTTTCGAAAGTGATGAATATCCGGAACTTCAGTCTTCTATTCTACAAATCATGAATCTTCAATATTCATTCCTTTGATCGAAGATACGCCTTCAGTCCAGGGACCCGGATTCACAAAGAGTTCAATCTTTAGGACGTCTTATGATCATTTTACTGAGCTAGAACCCATATTGGTCCTAACTTAAGAGGCCTCTTTACACGTTGCCTACCGGCTTGATTGCAGACGTTCGGGGCCCAAGTTGGCAACGGAAAACCAATCATCGTATTGACTTACAGTCTTCTGTTAGATGATCACTAGTATTCAATACTACACGAAGAGCTTTAGTCCGTGGTATGTTTTCAACCCTTTCAAAATAATTATCAAATATCAACATGTTTCTACCTGTTTTT
>OZ023335.1:21621783-21634283 GCA_964007535.1 Brachyptera risi | reverse complement strand
ATTGCAGTCAAGCCCTTACATACAAACATTACAGTTGTATTATTAAGATTAGCATCAAATCGAGTATTATAGCAGGAACTAGCACTGCATCGGGATTACATCAAGTAGAGGTAGACTCAACGAGAAACCATAACTAAATAAGACTATAAAGTAAAAAATATTGTGAACATACAAATGTGAAAGAAAGAAAAGGGAAAGTAGGTGGCTTTGGCTGTAGACATCTTAAACATTTTTGGGAAATATAATAACATTTGATGTAAAAATATGAGGTAATATTAAATGTGTAAGAGTAAAGTGATGTAATATTAACAATACATAGCATGTTCCCTGCATACAGATTTGTTGTGCAGATGGAATTCAGTCAAAAATTGCACAACAATAACCTCTCGCTACATCAAATTCGACAGAACGTACATTTGAAGTGGAGCCAATTTAAAGATTCAAACTAAAACTAAAACAAGGACTAAAACTAGGACTAAAACTAGGACTAGGAGGAGAATCAAATACAAGTATTATTACTCAAGACTTACCGCATAGAAACGTTGAAAATCATGTGTTAATGATTGCATTAAGTTCCTGTATGGGAAATGTTGCAAACCATTTTTTAGCTTTGAAGTTAAAACTGTGACGTGATTTAGTGGAGCGAATATTCATTGGAAGAGCGTTATAAAGTTTACTACCAAGGAAGTTTAAGTTTCTCTGTGAGATGCCCTTGCTGACTCTGTATTGGAAAAGTTTGCCAGACGATTTATAACGGGTAGTGATATTGGAATGAGTTAAAGGTTGTGGAGGTAATGGTAAGTTAGTTTTGTTCGAGTGAATAAGTCTACAGACGGCGAGAGCGTAAATTTTTCTGATTTGGAGAAGTTTAGTAGATTCGTAAATTTGTGCAGTGGGGTATCTTAAATGTTTTTTCATAATAACTTTGATAACTGCATTCTGAAAGGTGATTAGCGGTTGTAGGTGTACATCATAAGCGCCACCCCAGCCGGCGATGCCGTATTGAAGGACGGACTGCACAAGTGCAAAGTATACCATTTTCATGGAATGAGGCGAGAGAATGTTACGCAGATTGAAAAGATTGGCCATGGTGAACCTCAATTTTTTGATAGTCGATTGGACGTGATTAGTCCATTTAAGGTGTTGATCAATGACTATACCAAGATAAGTTGCAAATGTGGATTTGGAAAGAATGTTACAGGTGCAGGGCAGGTTAAGTGAAGTACAAGAGTTAGTATGAAGTGTTAATGAATGAGAAGTAGGTTGAGAATTATTCCGAGGTGAGAAGGTGATGTACGTTGTTTTTAGAATATTCAGAGAGAGCAAGTTATTATTTAGCCAATTTTGGACTTTTTGAAGACCAAGTGAAGCTAACTCATATGTGTCTTTCCAGTTTTTTGATGAAAATAACAAGACCGTGTCATCTGCAAAAGTTATTATTTGACAATTGGCATTCAGCGAACAAAGATCGTTTATGTAGATTAGAAATAGTATAGGGCCAAGGACCGTTCCCTGTGGAACACCACATTTAATCATTCGAGGCTTGCTTGTGACTTTATTTATTGAGACCTTTTGCTCACGATTTGCAAGATAGTCCATAAATAGATCTAAGGGGGTGCCTCTGATACCTAATTTATGAAGTTTTAGAAATAGGATTTTGTGGTCGACGGAGTCGAAAGCCTTTGCAAGGTCTAGAAATATTGCTAGAGGTTTTTCGTTCTTGTCTATATGAGAGTGGATTAATGAAATCAGCTTGATTATTGCTTCCTCAGTGCTTGTGTTGGTACGGAAACCAAATTGGTTTTTAGATAACAGTGAATTTTGTTCTAGGAAATTGTACAAACGTTTTTTGATAGATTTTTCGTGAATTTTTTAGAGGTTAGAGAGGATAGAAATAGGTCTGTAGTTGCTAGTTAATGTTTTATTCCCTTTCTTAAAAATAGGTTTGATAAGCGCTTGTTTGAAAGGTTCGGGATAAATCCCGGTTAGGAAACTTTGGTTTATAATATGTGCAAGTGGTATGACTGGAGTGGATTTTAAAATTTTGATAGTTTGAGTATCAATGTGGTCGGGACCAGAGGCAGTATTCAGTTTCATTTCGTCTATGTATCCTAATATTTCAGAGGGGGTGACCGGTACCATGAAGATTGATGTTGGATGTAAGGGTAATGAGGGATAATTGGTTGCTTGTGAGATATCTTTATTGTTAAGTATTTGTACCGCCATTTTCTCACCTATATCGCTGAAGTAGTCCACGAAGGTGTCTGCCACTAGTAATGGATTCTTAGTAACGGTAGTTAAACCTTCGTTCGTGGTGATTTTTGTAATATCGATTTTTTTAGAGTTACGGTTTGTGAGTTCGTTGATAACTTTCCATACTTTCTTAGGATTGCCATCAGCCTCATCAATTTTTTGTTTGTAGTAGTTAGTCTTTGTGATTTTAATTAAATTAGTCAGGAAATTTCTGTATGACTTGTAGTAGAGGTGTAGAGGTTTATTGGCTGAATTACGTAGTACTTGACTGTGAAGTCTGTCACGGGTTCTAATTGATTTGATGATCCCAAGCGTGATCCATGGCTTTAGTTTGTGCTGTAGTCGATGCCTTATTCTTATGGTCTTAGTCGCTTTATTAACATGGTGGTGGATAATGTCAATTAGGGTTGATGCTGCCAGACTAGGGTTTTCTTCGTTAAATATTATGTCCCAGTTTTGGTAATTGAATGCGAGTGTTAATAAGTCATAGTCAATGCGGTCGAACTCATTAATAGTGGTAGTTGGATTGTTGTTTCTATTATTGTTATTGAGGAATCCTATGCAAGTTGCATGGTGATCGGTTATAGATGTCTGTAAGACAGTACTTATAGAGGAGTTGTTCGAGTTTATAAAGATATGATCAATGCAAGTTTTGGATGATTTTGTAATTCTAGTCGGTACATTGATGCAATGCGTGAAACCGTGGGCAGAGAGTGAGTTTAGGTAGTCCTCTGCATTACTTGAGAGTTCCAGGGTGTTAATATTGATGTCGCCCAAAATTATCTTATTTCCGTTTTTCATGTGGTTCATTTCGTGGTCTAATTCATTTATGAAGGTCAAGACATTACTCGACGGAGAACGGTATATTGCCCAGACAGAAAAGGGATCATTGGCTTTAGTAAGTTCAATGTTAATTACGTTAGCTTGAGAGAATGCTTGAACTTGATTGATAGAAATTATTTCCAGTGAAGAGTCTCTAATTAATAATGTTATCCCATCATGGGATGTTATTTTGGTGGTAAAGTTGTAGGTTGTGTAGTTTTTCAGAGTAAGTAGGTTTGTGTCCAATTTTAATTGAGTTTCAGTTAATACAATAAGATCGAAGTCAATATTAATGTCTTCCATAAGGGCGGCTAATTCATCAAAATGTCGGATTATGCCACGGATATTCATATGGAAGATCTTTAAACCGTTGCATGCTACATATGTAGAGTGCAGTTCTTTGGTTGTAGCAATATTCGTAGTCCTAGTATTTAATTCTCCTCGAATGGCGTTTTGAGATTTTGAGATACACCTTGAGATCCAAACCATTACATCACTGCTATCTTATTTTTCATCATCGATGTATATGATAATTAAGAAGGCTTTGTTTCAATCGTGTACAATCAAGTGGTGTCACCCGTAGCTTGGATTCAATAGGTCTCTTAATAGCTCTGAATGATTCATAAAAATTAAATTATATATTTTTTTACATCGAAACGGCTGATCCGATTTGAGTGGAAGTCCGGTATAATGTGTATCATTGTAAGATTAAAATTCTCTGAGAATTTGAATCCTATCAAATGAAATATTTTAATCTGAATTTTTTTCTCTGGTTTATTCTCATGGGATTTTTGAAAACTTTGAAATTAGTTTTCTCAGAATTGGTTCAACCGATCGTGCCTCAAAACTATACAGTATCGAATTAGATGAGTATACTTGTGTGTGTCAAGTTTCAATTGATTTTGAATTTTCGTCTGACCTGTGGGGCGCGAAAAAAAAGTACTTTTTTCGGGTATGATGAAATTGAGTCTTCGCTTCGCTCATCCAATTACTGTTAAGATTGAATCTCAAATCTTCTGGCTATAGACATGGTTGTAGGATGATGATAACAGATCATGAAAAGACATTACAATCCTGATACTGAATTTGAACGGATGATAACAATATTTTCTTCATTATCATTCTGAAGGAAATTTGAAATCACCATCTCAATTTCACAGATTATAAATAATTCGTTCCTCTTCCAGAAATTTGTCCTTTATGAGAGTCGTGACGTAGACATTACTTGATTCTGTTTATGTTCATATACAGAATCAATAATGTCTACGTTATGACTCATGATCTTTGATGGACCAAAATACCATCCTAATTTCTGAAATTGAGTTGATGATTTCTAGTTTTCTCTAAAATTATGGAAATAAATATCGTCATTATAAATTGCAATCCAGTTTCGGGGTTGAGATGTTTTTCAAAGCAGCTTGATGACACTTCAAGGAGGATCAAGACGAAATGAGAAGAAATATTAACGATCAATAAGCAAGTTGAAAAACGTTACCCGAACATGGATGATACACTTGTTCATCATGTCTGAACATATTCAATTACTATCTACATGCTATCATTCACAGTCTCTGATTGTTATCGATCAAGCCGATGTGATTGGTTGACCAAAAGATCCTACTTTATCATCATCAGCTCTAACTGAAAAACAGTGTCTGTGTCAGACAATTTCACAAAAAGTTCTCATTCCCATAATGATAATGAGTTCGTCAATACTTTGACAAGTTCACAAATTTTGAAAGATGTGAAGGTCATAAATTGTCGACCAGAAACAGTTATGGAAACCTTGTCAGTACTTTACCAATATAAAACAGCTGTCAAAAGTGAAGATGAGAATGATGAGTGATGGTAATAAAAATAATGGGATACGTTTTATGTATCTTCTTCAATGATGTTTGCTCTTGTAGTTTATTGCAATCTTCAACTTTATGACCCAAAATATAACAAATAAAACACCAGGACATGATCACGATGTAATGACACAAACACACTTCATCATGATATGAAAAAGGTGTACGGACTCCAATACAGATAAAATAAAATATATTTGTGGTTTCTTGCGGTCAGTTCAAAGCCAACGGTCCCGATTGCCTGTTACGATTCAGCGTATTCCTTTGAGAACTAGATGTGGATAATAGTGACTACGATACCGGTGGCATTGTATAGCATTGTAGTTCCATATATAAAAGCAGTGGTTGCGCCACAGGCAATCGGAACCTGGACTCAGATCCTGACTCCGGAAATATTTCACTTTGAGAACGTGAGTTGGTACACCTTCTTTATCATTATGATGAAGTATGTTGTATCACTACATCGTCACATGACTATTGATAATATTCAAAAATCTTCTCACGATTCATAATTGGATTACTATTATATATATATATATATATATATATATATATATATATATATATATATATATATATATATATATATATATATATATATATATATATATATATATATATATATATATATATATATATATATATATATATATATATATATATATATATATATATATATATATATATATATATATATACATATATATATATATATATATATATATATATATATATATATATATATATATATACATATATATATATATATATATATATATATTATATATATATATTCATATATATATACATATATATATATATATATATATATATATATATATATATATATATATATATATATATATATATATATATATATATATATATGAACATATATATATATATATAGATATGTATATATATATATATATATATATATATATATTCATATATATATATATATATATATATATATATATATAAATATATATATATATATATATATATATATATATATATATATATATATATATATATATATATATATATATATATATATATATATATATATATATATATATATATATATATATATGTATATATATATATATATATATATGTATATATATATATATAAATATATATATATATATATATATATATATATATATTTGGTTTTAACGACGCACTGTAATGATTACCAAGATTTATTGGGGTAGGATTACTATTCGATAGTGACATTTTTATACGCTCAATGGTGTTACTACAGACAAGGGAATAATTGAAAATCAACTTTTTTCCCATTCACATTGAAATTATTGATCTTCTCATTGGAACGCTTGTGGTGTTGTTCCCTTGGAGTAGAACTTTTTGCGCTTTCCGAGGTTTTGATTAGTGGGATTTTACAGATGAGAATAATTATACAGAGTCAACAGTGAGTGATACAGCATGGTAAGAACGCCAGAAATATCAGATAATTATTGTCAGGAATGCTGATTAATCAAATGTCATGAAAAAAAATCTGGGAAAATCAAATTTATATATTGGAAACAAATATTCACATTGGGTTTTTCACGACGCACTTTAATGATGACTTAGATCTATTGGCATCGGATGAATGATTAATGAGATGATGGGATGATGAGATGAAGATTTCTATAGGTAATGGGAAGGATAGTGGGAAGAAAACGGTCGTGGCCTATATAGTGGGAACCATCCCGGCATTAGCCTAGACTACAGAGGGAAACCACGAAAAACCCCTGTAAAGATGGATGGTAGCAGGGATCGAACCGGGTCCGATATGCCCACTGACTCCCAGGTCACATGGAGCAAGTGCGTTAACCACTACGCTGCATGTGCCGGTAACAAATATTTGATAACTATTTCTATCGCACAAAAATCTTATGTTCACTCACATATGTAACCTGATGTTAATATACATTAGGATTTTTTTTTTTTTTTTTTTTTTTAATAACATCGAAACTTGATACAAAATCACTGTTCCCCAATTGAGGCTAAGGATGGAAGTATTTCTTGACATACTTTTCCGAATGAGCCATTTCACTACAATATCAGAGTCGATAAAGTAGAAGGTGGAACTGCTTTATCGACTCTGATATTACTTTCAAAAAGATAGTTTCTATATTTTGAGGTTAAATTAATATGGAGGCTGTAAATGTCAGATGTATGAGTGGATCCTTTTCAATGGAGAATATTATACAGTGAAGTGAAGAGAACTACCATTCATAAGTAAAGTGCTGCACTGTACTTTTGTTTTGAAATAATTAAAAATTGGAAGCATCCTCATGATGAGTCACTTAATTAGTAATTGAGATGGCTACATATCGCTTGAGTACATTTTTTGTAATTCTAGAGACATATTTTTTCTTGAATCACTCTCCGGTTTCATCATGATGTAAAATTAGACATTTCTAATTAATTAAAATGTTTTTTCCCCTTAATCATCTCTGCCTCCGTGTTATATATATATATATATATATATATATATATATATATATATATATATATATATATATATATATATATATATATATATATATATATATATATATATATATATATGTGTATATATATATATATATATATATATATATATATGTATATATATATATATATATATATATATATATATATATATATATATATATATATATATATATATACATATATATATATATATATATATATATATATATATATATATATATATATATATATATATATATATATATAAATATTTCATACCTGGACCCTGGTAATATTAGGGGCCTGGGTAAACATGGCTTGGGATACGCCATTACACCAAGCTACAGGGTGGAAGAAAAATAACGTATACTATATATCACACAGAGTGGCTCCATAGAATACGGCTCGAAGGATGTGCACAATTGAATGTACTTCTTTTCTGTTTGAAACAAGAACATGTGTAATTTGAACTCGAAAATAACTTCAAAATAACTGAAAATTGAAAATGGAAGCAATTCCACAATATTTCGAGATTAAGCAAATGAAGTAAATATTTGAATAACTTTGGTTAGTGTTTTGTTTGTATGAGAGTGTTCCAAATAATTTGATGATTTAAAAGATCGTTTAGAATAATCTCATGAAAATATAATAACTTGAGCAATTTATGAATTTCTGTATTTTTTTTACCCCAAAATACTGACTCAACACTGAATTTTAACCCAAGGTATTTCATACAGGTCCATATATGGAACACTTCGTTCGTGCTCACCATATAGGTCACGACCGCTTCCTTCCCACTATTCTATCCCAATTCTTCAAGATAGACACTTGAAAAACTCACGAGGTCCAAAAAAAATGTATTCACTCCTTAACATATTTTACATATCCACCGTATTACATAATATGGAATATAAAATGTATAATCAATATACCCACGATCCTGATTTCTCCCCCACCCTTCCAAATATTTTGATATTGTACTCATAGTGCGAATATAATTGTGTTCAAACATTTTGAAAAATTCGCATATATATGGATATATTTCGATTTTTTGATAGTGAAATGTTGCAATCGATCATCACAAAAATGAATAAGAATGATAATTGACCAATGTGGATGGGCGTGACTTATACGAAGCAGGGGACATTTTAGATACTTTGATTTGGTTATAATCCACTTGATTGGTTTTTATATTTTGTGACATCACGAGGGTGGACGATCTACAATGGTCAATTAGTTGTATGGAATAGTGAGAAAATGAAGAGTTGATAGTAAATTATAGTAGTTTATAGTGAGTAATTGTAGTGAATTGCTGATATCAAAAAAGTGAAAGATCAAAAACTGAATATACAGAAATGGATGGTAATCCAATTAAGAATGAGTATATCTCAAACACTACATGAATGATTGAAATCGAATATTCAGAATGTATTCAATCACCATTTGCCACGATCCTGGTGCACATCCTTGTTGGATAAGCGAAGCGAAGTCTCAATTTCGCCATACCCGAAAAAAAGTGTTTTTTTTTGTTCGCGCTCCACAAATCAGACGAAAATTCAAAATTAGTTGAAAATTGGCACACACAAGTGTCATTATCTAATTCGATACTGTATAGTTTTGAGGCGCGATTGGTTGAACCACTTCTGAGAAAAATCATTTCAAAGTTTTCAAAAATCCCGTGAGAATAACCCAGAGAAAAAAATTCAGGAAAAATATTTCATCCGAGAGAATTCAAATTCTCAGGGAATTTAAATCGGATGATGATACACATTATTCCGAACTCCCAGTCGAATCGGATCAGCCGTTTTGATGTAAAAAATATATAATGTAATTTTCATGAATCATTCAGAGCTTTTAAGATACCTAATAAATCCAAACTACAGGTGACACCTCTTAACTGTGAACGATTAAAACTCTTTATCATCATAGAAATCAATAATGAAAAATAAGATGGCAGTGATGTAATGGTTTGGATCTCAAGGTATATATATATATATATATATATATATATATATATATATATATATATATATATATATATATAATAACCAATCCAAAGATGAGTTGATATGTTCCAGCTCATCCATCAACGTGGCAACACATAACGCGTTTGCCTAGTTAACGATACAACGAGCATAGTACACGGATATCAGCGTGTAGCCATCAGGCTAGCAGAGCTAATATCAAGTAATTTATGCCAAGATCTGAAACTTTCAGGGACCGTGACGGCGTAACACAAGCTAGAACACGACGGAGCGTCTTAATCCTTTCCTCCTCTTAATTATAACTGGGAAAACGCTATAATACTAGCATTGTTTCAGATTGTAGTCATGGTAACACTGGTTACGGCGGGCGAAATTATCTCTGTCTCAGTAGCCGCTTGGTTTTGTCTTACAATTTTCCGGGTTGGGAGACTATTTTCTGATGGTCGGTTTTTGGATTAGACTAGAAGTGACAGATGGAATGCTGGAATTTATGACGTCATGTCTCTGTTATCGACCCATGCTACGTTGATATACGTTACGTGGTACCCAGTAAAATTATAATTCAAATGAATATTTTGAAATATGAGATCAGCATATTGGATCCATCAAGTATATTTAAAAGATGTCGTTCAAACTGATACACCAAAATTATTTTCCACTAGTAAATTGTAGAGCAAAAACCGCAATAAAGAAATTTCTTCATAAGTTTGTTCAGAAATAAGTTCAGGAATTTTTTCTCATTTTATGTTAGTTATGTTGGTATGTTTGTTCATCATCAATTTTCTTTGTTTTGTCATCAATTTTGAATAAGTACTCAATCTTTTTGTTACGCTTCACTATTTTGGTTATCAATATTTGCTTTCTCATGATGATGATTATTATTGTTTGCTTAGTGACCCCACCAGCAGCCAGGTTATACGGGGGTGATCTTCATGTTTTGGAATACCGCAACAACACTTTCTGATGTATACTCATTCATCTCATTCAATATTGATGAATCCGGAAATGATATTGATATTTGTGTCGATAATGATTACATTTATTGATATCTCGTGATTAAAACTGGCTGTAAGTATTGATATATTCATGTATATGTGTGATCAGTCCAAATCCAGGAACCACTCAACAGATCGACGTGTGACAAACACCAAACTACTCGCCACGAGATGCAGAAAGTGATGTTTTTGGTCCCGAGAAACGTAATGAGAGAGATTAAACTTCAGCGCAAATCAGGTCACCCGGATGATTCTGTTTTTAAACGGGCGTTGTATACTTCCGACTGTTGACATGAATATCACAGTTATTAACGCTGGCACTTCATGTGCCGTTACGGAGAAAAAGAGATAAGAGAAGAGAAGAATGAATAGGTTCATCATTCGATTGTTCAACACATTATTTCTCTCTCTTTCTCTCTTTCTCTCTCTACTTCCCTCTCTCTCTCTCTCTCTCTCTCTCTCTCTCTCTCTCTCTCTCTCTCTCTCTCTCTCTCTCTCTCTCTCTCTCTCTCTCTCTCTCTCTCTTTCAGCATACAGCGAACAATCTTCACTCACTGATGATTTTCAGAGACAATGCAACCAGGCTCAATTTTCACCACATATGGAGAGTTTGATTCTCTTCATGGTCGGCCACCTAGGCAGAAGATTTTAAGGTTCCCCATTGGATTTTGGGTTCAACCTGAACCAATGAAAAACCTGACCGTAACGGTAATTATTATCACCTGTGTTTCATCGTGACGTTTCGCAACATTTTACCGTTATTACATTATTATAGTATACGGTGAATAATTAGATGAGCGTAGCGAAGCTTTCCATTTCACACCCTGAAAAAAATGGGCTTGGTTTTTATGTTTTTTTTTTTTTGTAATTATGTACGCGGCATACAGGTCAGAGAAATGAATCAATCATCTTGAAACTTTTTCTGAACGTTGGTGTTATACCAGAATAGGTTAAGATTGTCATTCAGAGGAATCGGTCGGAAGGTTTTACCGGAAAATAATCGGAAAGTTTGGAAAATCCTCATAAGAATAACCCGGAGGAAAAATACTTGAAAAACAAGAATTTTTCAAAAGCTCTCAAATTTTCACAGAATATGAAAAATACTATTAAACACTTTCCAAAGATTTTTACAACAATTGAGAGAGAAATAATGAAGAAAACGCAATAAACGTGTACATTTTATTGAATATTTGGATCAATTGGTTTTGCAAAGTGTTTATGCGACAGGTTGCAGGTTACTATAAATATCAACAAGTTGCAGGTGAGGTTTATGAACGTTTGAAGTAAGTCAAGGTTTGTAGATGTGAATTGAGCGACAAGTCATTTTTTCATTCTAGATTGCCATACTTCTAAGCTCATCTCACAACGCGCATCCCGCGTTTTCCTAGTAATATTATAGTATTATTCATAGTACATTTTATAGTCAGGGTAGTGGATACAAGTGAATAATTAGTCATGATACACATGGAAATTTATTCAAAATCCAATTTAGAATATATCTGCATTTTCACCCTTTCATTTAATCAGACATTTTCATCATGATCCGTGCCAATATTTTCATAAGCATGTTCGATAGAATTTGATTCAAAAAAACATTTTATTTCATACAATATAATCACAGTATTGAGAAATGTGCAGTTTTCATTTCTCACATAGTCATCATTATTACACACACCTTTGGTAGAGATGGACTAGGAAAACGTCATATGCGCGTTGTTAGACGAGCGGAAAGTGATAGTATGTCGACTTCTTTGCCAAACTTTTGCCTAAATTCGCCGATTGGGTGACATTTAGGTTATAGATGGGTAGAAACTGCTTCGAGTGGTACCAATTTAGCACATTTTATGATTTTTCTTCGAAATGGCTTACCCGATCAAGCTGAGAATTTTCGAAAATATGTTTAAATATGTGATTCAACTCCATACTAAATTTCATTTTTTCGGAAAATAATTTTTTTCCCCGTCGTGTTATTCTAATGGGCATTTTTGAAGTTTCTAAAATTCATGAAAATAAAAGTTACCACCCAATAATGCCACAAAACTATACAAATCTAGGTTAGATGAGGACGAACCATGATGAAAAAAAGTTTGAAGTTGATATCTGTAGCC
>OZ023335.1:21614283-21616783 GCA_964007535.1 Brachyptera risi | reverse complement strand
ATGGATATGATAGACTCCCGATCGATATAGGCTCGTATTTTACCATGGTTCCAATGTCGTGAAAGGGCGGTCATTTGCAGAGTCGCTTAGAATGAGAAATTACTTTGAAAAATGGCATTGCTATTTTCGTTTCGATTGTGAAATTCGGTATTCTATAATTTATTGATAATGATTTTTTCGACAATATATATGAGCGGTATATATATATATATATATATATATATATATATATATATATATATATATATATATATATATATATATATATATATATATATATATATATATATATATTTATATACATATGAATATATGTATGTGTGTGTGTGTGTTCAGGAAAGATATATATATATATATATATATATATATATATATATATATATATATATATATATATATACTTATATATATATATGTATATATGTATATATATATATATATATATATATATATATATATATATATATATATATATATATATATATATATATATATGAAAAATGTACTGGTCATTAATAGGCAATTGAGTTCTCCCAATTTTTTCGATCATAATATATTATACAGCTAGGGTTTATTCGAGGTTTGCGTGGAAATTGGAGTCAATATTCAGAGAAATCTGATAATATACTATACTTATCGGATGGTTTATTGCAATGGTGGAGCTCAATTCGTTGTCAAGTCGATGAGATGGACGATTTTCAAAATGAGGGAACAATTGATAAGTGGCTAGTAGGTATCGCGAGATGCCACTCCATGAAATCCCTGTGAAATATATTATATTCCAGAATGTCAACAGAATAATCATGGTGTGAAAGCAATAGCTGAGTTTATGGTTTTTCAATTCGGGAGTTCGAGAAAGGAACGTTTGGAAGGAAGAGGATTAGAGGGATCCCAACAAGTATAGAAGTTATACCTTTGAATCAATTTGAATCGCTCCTCAAGGAGAACCTCACAATTAATATAATTTCTATTTTGTGAAAGAGTTTGTTGATGCTGGATTTCAGGATAATCATATTACTCATTAATTTTACTTGTCTGTGTATTGACCTAATTGATAATTCTTCTTTCTAAATATTATCCAACTGATTATCTTTAATATCTAGCTACCCATATCTATGTATCAGATTGTATATATTGTAGTACAATTGTTATATTGATTCATCTCAATTCCGTATCGATCTATCTGAAATCTTGTGATGTATAATTATTTGTTGTTTTATTCGTTTGATATACTATAATCACAAATTTGTTGATAAATCATGAATGATGGCTTACTGCCATACTCAATTGTAATGCTTCATATAAGTTGTATTGTAAAATATGTGAATTGTGTACCGATTTCCTCAAAAGATGGTTGAAGGAATAAACACTACTACTAAAGTCTGTCTCACTACTCTAGAGTATCTGTTGCTATCTCATAAATCAGCTTAAATGCCGAATAGGTGAACATGTCAATCATAACTACAACAGTAACAAAGGAACTCTTCTCACGTGCATTTTAAGGACAAGTTCGTGACCAGGTAAGGGTTGTGGTGCAACGTTGCTACATCGCTTCAGAAATCTTATTCAGAACTCAGGTATAATATAATGTGAGTAAAATGCAACACTGTATGAGTCCGATAAAGTCTGTAGAGATGATTGACATGTTTATATACCTACCTAATAGCAGGACAATAGATGAGCAAACTACAAAGATCTCCGACACTTGCTCTAGAGTGGTGAGACGGACTATACTATACTACGATCGTCCTTGTGGTGCCCCGTCCAAACAATCCTATCTTTCATCCACAGCCTTAATTGGAGAACAATGATTTTGTATCAAATTTCGATGTTATTAAAAAAAAAAAACACCACTACTACTTTTTATGTTCAGATCCCGAAAATATTCAAATTCATTCGAGAACCATATTTTATCCAATTTTTTTTTCTATACACTAGCGGGAATTTGAGAATTTTGATTTCATTTTTTCTCAAACATGGTGCGAACGGGTGCATAAAAATCTATACAGTATACCAAATAAGATCATGACACTTGTGTGTATGCCAAGTTTCAACACAACTCTCCCTTCGTTCAACTTGTGTGGTGGTATATATTTTTTCTCAGTAGGTATGTTGAAACTGATATTTCGCTTCGCTACTCCAATTGATGAATTCAATTATTATTTTTCACAGAAATGAAAAAAAATATTAAGAAAAATATTCACGTATATATATATATGAATATTTGACTTCATCCACTTCTAATTCACGAAGAAATAACAAACTAAATCCCACAAAAACAAACCAATAAACATTATATCCACATTTACATCAAACAACAATAATCTCCATCATCCTCCCTATCATCCTCATACATTTCCACGTCGCATATCCTGCAGGATCAAATGATTATTATCCCTCATGTGATGATACGGCGTTATTTAGCCACAGGCGTTCACCGGGTTTCCGAACTGTGTGGTCTACCACCTCATTTGTCAACGGCTATATGCCAGTGCATGCA
>OZ023335.1:21609283-21611783 GCA_964007535.1 Brachyptera risi | reverse complement strand
TTTTTTTTCTGAGTAGATTTTTGATGAGCATTTTGTTTGCCTATATAAACACATTCATTTAACGAGTCAGGTTGTTATCACGTTCATGCATGTTGATAAACTCCTGTGAGATGAAGAATTACGTTCTCATTGTTACCTGCCTGCCACCTCATCCCGTCTCACCCCTTCTCACCCCCCCCCCCCCGCCCCGTCACCCTCTTTTCCTCATTCACCAGCAAATGTACAACCCTTTTTCGGTTCTATCTTGACCCTAGCATATGTGATATGTAGGATGAACAAATCAGGGCCCTCACAATATTTTGAGCTTTCATTTTTACCTAAAATCAAATAAAATCAAATAATTAACATAATCACTTCAACACAGTTCATTATTGTAAACAGCTACATGGAAACGCCATTATCCATTTCACTCATATACTTTAACAAACTCACTATTTCATGATGACTAATTCACTTTCAGATTGTGAATCAGACCTCATTCAATTATTTCATTGAAAATGTTTATTCTTTGCTCCACAAATCTATCAACTACAGGAGTAGGAATGAGCACGTGACTATGAAAATATGGAGATATAATCAATGAGAGGACGTTTTCAACTAAAAAAACATGCCATTAATGACAAACCCGATTGCGGAATTCCTGGATCAAACGGACTCAGCACAACACCATTTCAAAGTTACTGAATGTATATGATATTTACGATCACAATAAACAGAATTGAGTTCAATTAAGAGAAATATAATAGTTTCTGGAGTCTCTCGAGTTGATTCTGCAAATTAGTTTGATCTAACCAATGAAAATGAAGTGGAATGCTCTGAAATTCCTGTGAAAATATTGAGGAATATCTCATTTTCCACCACAGTGACCATCACTGTAAGACAAACTATCATACTGAGACGTGCGGCCGAGTGTTTAATACACTGAACCGTCATTCAGGAGACCGGATTTGATTCCTGCCTGACATTTTTTTCAATATTCCCTGTTTCATTCAGGCCATTACTGGAATGGTTCCTTGAATACAGGCCACGACCGACTTCTTCCCATTATTCAAAATATATGTCCCACACCTCTCATCCCATCTCATCATATCATATATCATTCACCTTCGCCAATAGATCGTAGTCATCAATACAGTGGGTCGATAAACTCAATATAAACGGATGGAAGAAGTATCAGTGACCCTAGAAATTGACTCGCCGACACTGAGAGGTTTGTACAAAACGCTACGACAGGTCCCATCTTTCACTTGAAAAATACATAAAAACGTTGATCTAGGTCAATGATTGAACATTTTCATAGATATTCATACAAATACCCGTGAATGCTTATACTCCAGATTATCAAATGATACCCAGACGCGTGGGCAAGTGGTAACACACTGAATCATCATTCGGGAGACCGGGGTTCGATTCTCGCCATGGTCGACCATCCTGACAGGGGTCTTTCGTGGTTTCCCTCTGTCGTTCAGGTCAATACTGGGATGGTTCTTTAACAACAGGCCACAACGACAGACTCCTTCCCACCATCCGAAACACCTAATAAAATAACCTCTCATCTCATCATCTTATTCATCATCCACCGACACCAATAGATCGTAGCCATTAGTATGGTGCGTCGTTAAAACCCGATATGAAAAAAACATAGCTCATACTCACTACGGATGTTATGAATTGCATTTATTAGTCCTGATCATCACACAATGATTCAGAGCTCAGCATACCTATAATACATCATATCATAATTACACATGACTTGTCTCGTCAGTTTCATATAGCAATGACTAGCAGAATTATCTGTCAGAGAAGTCAAACTGACACCTGACACCCTGAACTGACATCAAGCGAGTACAATATCCAAAACCATTCAACCTTTAAATGTACATTTGTATAACTTGATTCTGTCTGCATCCTACCGAATGCATATAGGTATCACTCTCTTCCATTTCGGAATGACAATTCGATTTTATTGAAGTTCAAGTTCATTTTTTATTGGTATTATGAGAATTTACAAAATGATGTAATACGAATGTATACACAATGAATACACAACAAAATAGAGTCTTCATATTTCCCACACAACCACGGTGGCTTCACTGCGAATGTACCAAAAAAAAAGGTTGATACATTGTGACTATCATAAGAATAAAATTGAGATTTTAATAGTTCTTGTGAGTACGTGATATGATATATTCATCTCTTAGAATATTTAAATTACAACAAAAGAGTGAGTATGAAAAAAAAATGGAAAATAATTATTCATTTTCCATTGATTCAGTTCTTGTTCTCAATAATTATAATACATACCAAAGGTCAATGATTTGGTCAATAATATCACCTGAACTCTGGAGCCATTCACCAAGTTGACCCGAGAGTATAGCTGTATAACAAACATTGACTGACGCAACTAGCTGTACGAACAAGTTCGTTACAGTTGTCTTCAGAAGTGGATGCAAAATGGTATTTATTCGAAACGTCGAAGAAGTAAGACAGAGTGGGAGGT
>OZ023335.1:21566783-21606783 GCA_964007535.1 Brachyptera risi | reverse complement strand
TGACCTTATGAAACGATTGATCGAAACATCGACTACACACGTTCCTGCGATATAAATCGAAAATAATTTGATTTATAAAAATGTAATTTAAAATTAATGATCGTTTTTGGAAGCTTTTATCCACGGAATATGTTTGATGCAAGAATGAACTAATTCTTGTGTTTAACAGATTTGAGTTGATTAGTTTTTTTTAGTATTTGTACAAAGTATTATATTTTGAAATGGATAAATTCTATTGATGTACATTTTTTTACACGGTGAAATTTTCCCTCCCTCCAACATCAAAATATGATAGTTTGATTTACATACATTATTAATTCCAGGAAATATTTCAATAATTTTTAGTTTATTAGTTTTCGAAAATATGTGTACAGATATTTGAATGAATATATTTTGTTTAGGACTAGCCAAACGCAACATAAGCGTTGTAAGATGAGCGATATATCTGATCAGGTAGTCGCTAAAGTAGTTTCCCTTGCTACTTTATCAACTCTGGTATTCTAAACACCTTGATGCATATGTAAAAGACTCCATTGTTGGGCAAATATCGAATCTAGAAAGCAGTGAATCTCGGCAACCTGTATCTGCTTTAATTTGTATAATAATATTTGATGAATAAAAACAGATTATTTTATTATTTTCTTCGGAACGGCTGAATCGAATTGGATACAAAATCGTGATAATAATTATTATTCATGTATACACATTCACAGAAAATTTCATTCCGTTTGGAGAAATTTTATTTTTCAATTTTTCTTGCCCGGCCCAATCTTATGGGGTTTTTAGAAACTTTGAGATGATATTTCTCAAAATGAGATGATATTTCTCAAAATCTATTTGACCGATTCTTCCTATAAACCTTACAGTCCTAAGTTGGATAAGTTTGAGTTTGAAAAAAAGTTTCATGTTGACCCCTGCGACCTGTGCAGTGCCAAAAAAAAAAAAAAAAACACACAGACAAAGCCCTATAAGAGTGGGATGGAATCTTCGCTTACGCTCATCTAATTAACCTTCTTCCATAATTGTTTTCTTTTTCCGAGCTACCCAAGTGCATTGATGTTCAAATATATACCATCACCTGAATTTGTGTACCATCATAGTCAAATTGTATGAAAAATCCCAGAATACCGTGATAAAAATGAAAAAGTGACTTATGACGGTTTTGTCCCGAGTACCAACATGTATTTTAATCGATTTGCCGCATATCAATCATGTTCAATGTAATATTGTGTCAGGATTTATGAATTGGATTTGTTCCTTTTTTAATTAATTATCGATCGGTATTCATTAAAAGTTATTTAGTATATTTTACGACTAGACATATGCTTTACAACGTGGATGATTTTCAGGGCATTTTAATCGAGAAGAGGAAATTTCACTAATGACCTCAAAGTTCAATGGCTGATTATTGATCTGATAGATGATTCAGGATGGGAAAACGCAATTGATGACGCGTTGAACGGTGAAACGTGGTGTGAAGAGGACTAATTTCAGAATAATGAACGTACTGGAACCATCAGGGCCGGATGGTCGCTTCCGGTGTGTATGGTATTAATCCTTGTTCATATTCAATCGAGTAATAATTCTGGGACAGTGAGGTGAATCTGAAAAGTCTCTCAAATAGGGGAATAGGAGAAAAAATCACTCTGAAACTCATTTGTAGTAGAAAAATAAAATTTTTCAAATTTGAAAAAAAAATCGGGGGGGAGGGCAGCTGTGTTGGCCACCCCCTAAAATGTGACATTTGAGATAAATCACTACTCATTTCTCAGTTTTCAAATTCTCCAATTTTTTTTTCTCTCTAATTGTTCACAGTACTCTAAGGTTTAAATCTATGCATCACTTTTTCCAAAATCATTCTTATTTGAGACACGAAGAAAGGAACAAAAATGTTTTTTTTTGCAGCAGCGCATCTGTTTACCTTTTATTCATTTGCAAGTGGGAAAAAAAAAGGAAAAACTCACCCTTGAATTTCTTATTGATTGTATTTTGAAAATATCCTGAAAATTTCACGAAAATCCATCAATTATTGTGAGGGAGTAAAATTTTTGCTCCTCAAATTATAGTAAATAATTGTTCAGAGTTATTCATGCTTAAAGTTGAGGTATAATATATGTTTCAATATTTTTTTAGATGGCGGTTCCACACATCGGTATACTAAATAATTTATTGCTAATTACCTCCACATCACATATTATTCATAATAACATATTTGAAAATTGGATAGTCTAGGTTAAAGGAGGAAATATTGAAAAAAACACACAAAATATTCAGTTTTCATGGCAGTTTCACCTCACTGTTCCCTTAAGGATATAGAATGAGAAGAAGTAGTTGAAGAAGTCAAGAGTCTCATTTTCGAAGTCAGCTATACCGGTACAACCATTCATAATAATCTCCATTGGAATTTAAACCATAATTCATATGCATGACTTATTATTCGATCATATTCATTATATCATTATCCCATTTAATTCATCATTTTTTCAATCCTGCATTCCAATATGTCAGCTTACAGAACAAGGTTAGTTGGTAGAGCGATTTGTAAACCAAACCTCGCCTTTTTAATGTTTTCATTGAATAAATAACTTAACCTTAACAATAACAAAATCTGTTACATGAGCCGACTTATATTATTATTCATTACTATTCATCATTATTGAATCATTATTCGTGAATTCATTATGATTATTATTCAAATTATTCAGAGTCATTCAAATTCAATGTACTCTGAGGAGGTCCAAGCCTACAGTACCGGTAGTAGTAGTAGTCATCTATCCCAGATTCCAAATTGATGGGTCAGGGGATGGAACAAATTCCACCAAGATATTAGGGCCCCAGGTTCTCAGGAAATGAACTGACCAATCCTGTTTTATCCTCTTCTTCATCCTCCATGTCTTCCTTTTGTCGCACGAACTCCCTCCACAGCTTGTTCTGTCTTACCACAATCAGTGTTGAATTCAGAGATTCATATATATATATATATATATATATATATATATATATATATATATATATATATATATATATATATATATATATATATATATATATATATGTATATATATATATATATATATATATATATATATATATATATATATATATATATATATATACATATATATATATATATATATATATATATATATATATATATATATATATATATATATATATGTATATATATATATATGAATTTATATATATATATACATATATATATATATATATATATATATATATATATATATATATATATATATATATTCGGAATGCATCTTTCCCGACGTAAGATAACTCATATGCTCTATTTTTCATCTTTCCTATTTTTTCCTCACCATGAGAAAGATGAGTGAAAGAAGAGATTCAATTCCATTCGGTGAAGAATATGAATTCTTCGTCCCAGAGGTGGGGTGTCTATGCTCGTGCCCCCCGCAAAGATCAGAACGGAGCGATTAATCAACTTCCAATTAGTGTCCAACTTACGCCACAACCGAATAGAAGGCACTGGTCGAACTTGATCATTTCATTCATTTTATCCATATTGGGTTTTGGCGTCGGTGGATGATATATGAGATGATGGGATGATGAGATGGAAGGTTATATTTTCTATGTGTTTTTGGATAGTGGGAAGGAGTCGGTCGTGGCTTGTTGTTGAGGAAATATCCCAGTATTGACCTGACGACAGAGGGAAACCACGAAAAAATCCTGTCAGGATGGTCGACAACGGCGGGAATCGAACCCTGGGTCTTCTGAATGACGGTTCTTGATGGAAGGACGTCACTTTTATTCAATTTCGCAAGCGAAATTAATTTCTCCTCGATTTTCCAATAACAGTGTTATTATCCTTAATCATGACACGAGGCAGAAAGGTCAATTGGTAACGCAGAAGCGGAAGACTACACTACTCGAGCAAGACGCTAATGTTAGGGGTACATCACTATACAACCGACTCCCAGCATATATTGAAAATGTTACAAGCCTTGAGCAAGAGCTTTCAAGAGCTCTTTGAAAAATTGTATCACGGAAAATGTATCATTTAGTATTGTAGGAGTTTTATAAATGCTACAAGCTCACTAAATGATGTAACTTTGAAGTATTCATATGACCTTCATTTTATATCGCAAATCGACACCCTAACTATAACCATTGACAAATTGACTTTCAACTTCTGACTTTTAATTTTTGCTTTCAATTGGGCATATAACCTCCTGATTTCATTATTAACATACTTTTCATAGTGAATTTATTTTTATACTTGTTCTCATTCCGTAATTTGATTTGGTAGTTGCTAGGTATCTATAAAAAACATCATTTGCCATTTATTTCAATTTATTCATATTTTCTTGTTTGTTGGTTGTGTGTGATACATCATCTTCTATTTTACCCTTGACTGTCCGTATAATCAACTCAAAAATGTTCCATTTTGAATTGTAATCCACTTGAACGGAAATGAAAATAAATATATAAATAAATCCCGAACTCTAAACAAATACTACCATGAAGGGAATGTTTCAACGATAAATTTCATCTGTGGTATATGCTCAAAATATCGAAGAGTAATTAGAAATATCATCACATATTTCGGGATGAATGATTTTGTATGAAGTATCGATGTCATCAAGAATAAAAGAAAAACAATTTTAGTGTCATCATCCTCACCATCATAATTAATTTCATTTCAGAGACATATACATTTGATGATACCTAATTTAACATGACTGTATGGAACGTCAATCGAGAAATGAAGAGACGGTTATACCGATGAAAACAAATACAATGATCCAAATTCACATGGACAATATACTGAACATGATCATACCAACATCTCTGATCCGATCTAAAATTTTAATCAAACGTTCTAACTCTGATTTAATCAATATATCCAAACATCTTTATATCTGAACATATACTATCAATTCAATTCAATCTATAAATCATTTTATTCTCCAACTTATTCACAACAGATTAACAGGAAAACAATACAAACAGTAATAAGTGAACCAAATATATACATGTGGGTTAACATTGTAAAATCAAAAGGAAGAGAGAGGAAGAAGCCCGCCATATTAATATATAATCAATCATATTATAATCATATTAATTAATGTATTAATTCAATAATTCAGTCATTATTAGCAACGCAAAAATACATTCCCCACTAGTGCTGATATGATGATTGATGAATGGATAACACAGACATATATGAACACAAACATGGACATAAACATAAGTACAATCTAAGATAGGCCAGAAATAGTTGAATAATTGAACAGTGAAGCGTAAAATAGCACACTGAGTTAACCTATTTGTTAAATATCTTAAGAGCCCGCATCTTAGCTGAGCATGTTTCTCTTCGAAATGCTCCACCCAAGTTTGATGTGCGTTTAAAAGTTTGGTTGTGGGTTGAAAAGTGAAAAAAGGATAATATTGAAAGAGTTCCAGTAACCACCGCTAGATAGGGGAGTTATTAATTTCATAATTTGGACAAAATCTAGTTACATTACACATTTTGCCCAACGAAATTGGGAAAACTGTAGAATAAAAGGCGAATCAGAATTTCAAATATTGATAAGCAAAGATGAACTTAAGGATGTGCGTTTGTAATTTATTTCTACTATTATTCGGTGACCGGAAATTAGGCAATGAAAACCATCAAATTAGGCACATTTTGATCCAATTATTGCTCCATAATAAAATCATTCTTCAATTTTCGATTAAACATTTCCAATTGTGAGGGTATTGTTTATTCATTGTATTTTACCGCAAGTCCGTAATGTTTGTAGTTCTTGAGATATATGTGGCGAAAGTGCACCCTGTAAATCCGTCTAAGATGCGGGCTCTTAAAATTGATTCAAATTGTGAAATATTATTGAAATGCAGGTCTGAACTAGTGTCCAGATGAGAAATGGAATCAAATCGATCCTGTAGTTGGTTTATGCATGTATCTATTCACTATCATCCCTTCTGCTATCATTTGGGATGAATTTAAACTGTTTTCGGGTTACACGAGGTGTAACATGGAAGTTTAATTGACTATATATCCATGTTCATCATTCAAAGCAAAATTCACAGTGTTTTCCTAATGTACTCCAAATCATTATTCTAATCCTAAAGCTATCATATAAACCCAGACAATTACACGTACTTTCAATTCTAAAAAAAAAAGGTTTCTTAGTTGAGCCAATTCAAACTTAAACGTCCATGGCGCTGTAAGCAACCTCCACAGTCATGGAAATCACCCATCCAACCTTCCACGTGATCCCGTACTCAACCCCTTCAATGTCTCAACCAATTGGTTTTATTTTTAACTCGAGTTCGTTCCTACCCTTAATATGTTCCACCATCTCCTACCCCCTCCCTCCCCACTCCACCTACCTGACTACGACAACCAAGTGAGTCGTAGTTGTGGACTTAGTCGAGCACACCCAAGAAACGACGTCAGTAAGAATAAAAGTCGTTACAAATTTGGATGACACGATTTGGGGTGGATTTTTACTCCCCCTTTATGCCTCCTACCAACCTAACCCTCTCCCCCTACTACCCTCCCCCCCTTCTCACTAACATTCTACCAGTGTTCTTTGCAAGACACGACGATCTGAATTAGCAATGAACCGGTACAGCACTCAGCATAGTATCGACAAAACAATTAAATATTAAATATTTTTATCGAAAAAAATTTGAATTAAAATCTATATGAAAATTGCGGATATACAAATTATGAAATGTTTCCGAATTTGGGAATATTTATTTGTTCTAAAATATTCTTTATGAGGTTCAGAAAATCTGTTGCATAATAGTTGTTCGAAATTTTTTGTTGGTGTTACTGTACAAAATGGAAAATATACGCCAGGAGAGTGTCCAAGAGTGTGCGAGAGAGAAAGAGAAAGATAGAGAGAGAAAACGCAGAGAGTGAAAGAGATGCGATACGAAGGTGGTGGAATGAGATAGAAGATGAGATTTCTATATCGGAAATACGTGTTTGGGGAGAAGGTGTGGGTGGCGACAGGAGGGAGGGGGGGGGGCTGATGGCAGACAGTGACCCCGGAATGTAACCCTTCCTTCTTTCTGTTCCATACCTTAACAGCCATTATGGATTGTCTAAGGAACCTTGTATAAGAAGATTTTGACTCTGTTCTATTTTCAAACGAAGCAGTAGCTACATGAATATATGCATGCCTTTAAGTATACTTATACTTGACCTACTTGATTCATCCAATTTAATCAACATGAACTTTACTTTACATTGTTCAGAGTGAATTCTGGGATGGAAAATCAGGCCATGACCGAATAAATAACAATAAAAACAATAAACGAAATTGCTGAAAACAGAAAATTACGATATTATTTTAATTAATAGAGGGAGAATTGAAGTTTGGCAAGGAAAGAAGACAAAGATTGGAGACGGAGAAGAAGTTGAGAGGAGTTCAATAATTAAATTAGAGAATATTCATCCTGAACTATTCACAGTTTATAAATGATTACATTATAATTATTCATTTCCACTTGAGTGATGATATCGCCCTTGTTACCCGACGGATTAAACCTCATCAACCTTGACCTTATTGGGAGAAAAAATCAACTCTTAGATCTCAAAAATAGCTGAATAATATATTTTTACTTAGGCCTTACAATGATTGCTTTGAAAAAGTTGCGGCCACACTTTCAGTGATAGGAAGGAGAACTAGAGAAAAGTCAAAAAACAAAGCGCGCGTATATTTTCAACAATGATGTATTTTCCAATACACTACTAATTTTAAGAATGCCGTGTGCAAATTTAATGTATTCAAAATAATTATGTATTGTTCTGTATTGTGTTCGTGTGTTGTAGAGTGCACATAATGTAAAAGTTGTAGAATAAAATGATATCAAAATGAATGAAATGAAATTATATTGATTGGAATATTACATTGTTGACAGAAATTTTGTAATCAATCGACGGCCATATTGAGATTAAGGCTGGCCTTCCATGAACGCGATATTCGCTCAGCAAATTCTCTAAGCTGTTTTTAAATCGCCATTATGATAAAACAACCAATCAGTGACGAGAGTTACGCGATTTCTGATTGTTGAGCTCGCCTCAATTCCACCGCCTTGCTAAGCGAATCGCGTACATAGAAGGCTAGCTTTAGAAGCGCATTCTAATGTTACGTTTTGTCTATGACTATCAATAACGTAACGGGATAAGCAACATGGCGGTTTCCTTTCACACCATGCGTACATCAAAGGGATGCCGCCTCACAAATGTTATGATGATTTGCTGGTATTGTTGTATGTTGATCTATACAAGTGATAGATGTAATGCAATCTGTGAATCCAGCTCTTTCCAACTGCATTAAACAATATTGGGATAAATTTCATTTGAATTAGCCAATCTAAATTTAAAATACGTCTGTAAAAGCATTTAGTCCCCTAATCAAGAGCCCTACTACTATATCTACCATTTGATAACTGGATAATTACTCATCATCTTAGAGAAAGATTAAAATCAATGCAATTGTACAACTATGTACTATATATTGAAATACGAGCCTAATACGTACAATTTGATTTGAAATTGCGAATCTCACAAATGTACACGAAAGCGCGCTGATTCCATCATGGTGAAAACGGCCTAATGTTAAAAGGATAGGACTTATGCCGTGTTGCTTATCCCGTTACGTTATTGATAGTCATAGGTTTTGTGTCGTATTATCACTTCATGAGTGCATGAAAATAAATGATGCTCTCAAGATTCTCAACACAAATATGGTGTACATTATATTCGATTTTTCATTAATTATTTTTGAAAAAATATTGAGTTTTTCAAAATGTAATCATAAATTCAATAATATTCCATCTTAATTGAATTCTTGAAGGGTATCATCACACTAAACTTTGCTGGTAGAAGTTTGTATAACATATATTTTTCAAAAAATCGTGGTGGCAGAATGGGATATTCTTCATTTTGTGTCTGAATTTAATTATGACCTTTTGGAAACTGAAAGACTGTTATCTGAGGCGGAAATTTTTGGTCACTAACAGCACAGTCCTGGTGTTGAAATTCATTGGTTAAAAATATTCAAAATGGGGTGGTAAGATCGCCCTTGTGGTGCACCGTCCAAACGATTCTATCTATCATCCACAGCCTTAATTGGAGAACAATTATTTTGTATCAAGTTTTGATGTTATTGAAAAAAAATGATCTCCTTTTTTTAATAACATCGAAAATTAATACAAAATCGTTTTTCCCCAATTGGGGCTATGGAAGAGCAATGGAATCGTTTGGACGGGGCACCACAAGGGTGATTTTACTATCTCATTCCAATTATTTGAGATCAATGGACTTTGACACCAGGACTGCTTTGTCTGTGACCATCATTTTCCTCCGCAGCTGAAAGTATTTCAGTTTCCAAAAGATCCGGAACACATTATAAATAAAAACCGTGGATGATGGCTCGAAACAGTTCATCGTTAGTGGTAATGGATATAAATGACGGCCAAACTGACTGGCAGAAAGGTCAACATACTTGAGATTACCCTCTCTATATGCCCCGTTAATTAAACTAATCAACTTAAGTTAGTTACCTCACTCAACAGAGTGATTTGATTAAGTTACTGAACACACTTTAATTGACAAGAGTTGATTAATCCTTATAATCAACTTGAGTTTAAAGTTTCTAACCTGTATGATAAATCTATCAAACTACTTTAGGGTTGATTCAACTTCGGAAATACCGACCGTTAGTGTTATTGAATGGGAAAGACGGTCGATCGGCGGGTTTATCTTGAAACTATCATCATATTTGACACGTGCTTTATCTCGTTATTCTCATCTCGTTTGATTGCTTGTTGCATGATATAGAGAGATGGAGAGACAGAGAGAGAGAGAGAGAGAGAGAGAGAGAGAGAGAGAGAGAAAGAGAGAGATAGAGAAAGAAAGAGAGAGAGAGAGAGATAGAGAAAGAGATAGAGAGAGAAAGAAAGAGAGAGAGAGAGAAAGAAAAAACGAGAGAGGAAGAAAGAAAGAGCAAAAGAGAAAGAAAGAGAGAGAGAGAGAAAGAAAGAGAGAGAGAGGGGGATAATTAGTTTGATATGGTTTCATGTTGATGTAACTTCTTGCTAACATTTCTTGCGATAAATATTAACTTTAATTGAATCGTTCAATGCAAATTTTTCACCAGGTGATTGCTACAAGTATGGATCACTGAGACAAGTGGCCGAGTGGCTAGCACACTGAACCGTCATTCAGTAGACCGGGGTTTGACTTCCACCATGGTCGACCGTCCTGTTTTTCTTCGTGGTTTCCCTCTGTCATTGAAGGCAATACTGGGATGTTTCCTTGACAACAGGCCACGCCACGACCGACTCCTTCCAACCTAATAAAATAACCTCTCATCTCGTAACTTGTGGTTTTCAGGACAGTGCGCCGTTGAACCCGAAATAAATGGATAACAAACATGTTCGGATCGTCTATGGTTATATATACCATGATATATACTTTGAAAACTCATACCACAATATATCCTGTGGGTAATTTTTTAATATATTTTGATATTGGCTTTAACGACGCACTACAATGATAACTGAGATCTATTGGCGTCGAATGAACGATTGATGCAATGATGGGATGATAAGATGAAGGTTTCTTATGTATTGGGAAGGATGGTGGGAAGGAAGCGCTCGTGTCCTATATTGTAGGAACCATCCTGACACTAGTCCCGGCTACAGAGGAAAACCACGAAAAACCCCTGTGAGGAAGGACGGCGGCCTGGATCGAAACAGGTCCGATATGTCCCTTCACCTCCCGGATCACATGAAGCGAGTGCGTTAACCACTCTGCTACATGTACCAGTAGAGTCTACTCCATCTGTGATATAGTATCTCATGGTTTGCACTAACATAATACGATGAAGTCATTTTGAGTATGAACATGCAATAGAATACAAAATTGAGATTACCTTAAGTGATGGTCCCGAATTGAGGTGAAGTCAAATTGTTGGAATAGCTTTCTTTTCTGTCCATCTTATAACATAACTTTTAAAATAGGCTAACATTAGGAAAGAGGAATATAAGACAGCGCGATATGAGAGACAAAGGCAGGTAAATACGAGTATCAATGTGTGAGAAAGAGAGAGAGAGAGAGAAAAGACGAATATAAGACAGCTGCTCCACATGAAGGACCGAATGCAAGTATCAATGTGTACGAAAGAGAGAGAGAGGGGGAGATGAATAGAGAGACAGCAAAAGAGAGAGAGGGAAATTGAGAGAGAAGAAAAGAGAGAGAAAAAGAGAGGAAAGAGAGAGAGAGAGAGAGGAGAACAAAAAGATATAGAAAGAAAAAAAGGAGAAAAGAAGTGATGAGAGAGAGAGAGAGAGAGAGAGAGAGAGAGAGAGAGAGAGAGAGAGAGAGAGAGAGAGAGAGAGAGAAAGGTAAAGATAAGAGAGAGAGAGAAAGGAGAAGATGATGGAGAGAGAGAGAGAGAGAGAAGAAGAGAGAAGAATGATACGGACATGGAGAAGTCAAAGATGTTTCAAGAGAGAATAAGCGATCGAACGTGATTTGCTTGGGAATAATAATTTCAGGAGAAAAACCAGATGCTTTGTTTCTGGTAATGTGAGCCCCACATAGCCATCCTTGTTGAATCAAAGATTACATGGCATCAAATGTTATTTCCGAGAGTGTAATATCCAAGGTCTATATATACAGCTTAGAACAGGGAATTTCATGTTTTTCATGAACATAATCTTCTCGGAATTCAGAAATATGTGTAAGAGGACCTTCACAAGAACAACAAAATAAATCGTATCCGTCCATTTTTATATACATCTAATTTTTATGAACGTTGGTTCCAGAAAATGAAATATATAACTATTACAGAAGTGTTGTGCAATTTATAGAAACTAGGTGGACTTTATTCATCAAATGAGTTTCGAATTGACCTATATCGAAGTAAGGGAAGAAAAACACACTAGATAATGCTGAAAATTACTGGAACCTGAAAAAAAAAACAGCCCAGAGTAATCAACAAGAACCGAAACTTCAGAACGCGTGAGTTTTTTCACGTCTCTCACAACTGACTCCAATTGATCATCAACATAACAAAACTTTGTAACTATAAAATAGAGTTTGTCTCACGATTTTTCCAGATCATTTGATATAATCATCATGAAAGAATTTGGTGGATGTTAGAAGCAAAGATACAAAAAACCGGCACAGTAGCTGAGTGGTTAGCTCACTTGCTTCGTGATCCGGGAGGTGAAGGGACATGTCGGACCCGGTTCGATCCCCGCCACCGTCCATCTTTATAGGGGTTTTTCGTGGTTTCCCTCTGTAGTCTAGGCTAATGCCGGGATGGTTCCTACAATATAGGCCACGACCGCTTCCTTCCCACTATCCTTCCCACTACCCATAAAAACCTTCACCTCATCATCCCATCATCTCATTAATCATTCATCCGACGCCAATAGATCTTAGTAATCATTACAGTGCGTCGTTAAAACCCAATACAAAAAAAAAGATACAAAAAATCATTTTGATTTTATAAAACAAAATACATACTGTGTTCTGATCCCGTGACATCACACATCAGTTTGTGTTCAATTAACAGCCTGATTTGGTGTTTTTCTTGTTTTAGAACTCGCGGGATATCCTATCATGTACAATATCAGATTCAACCTTGAATCAAAGCTAGCGTACCGATGGATGGGCGGCAGCGTTTTGCTGCTGTGTAACCATATTGGAAAATGAAAATGTGCTGTTACCGATATACAAATCACACTAGTTTCTTATATTTCACGGTAAACACTATATCCATTCGAAATTATGTATCATCTAATCATTCCAAGCTTATAAATAGAGAAGCACATGTATGTGTGCACGTGAATGTTCAGAGAATCATTTATTCTGTCTACATTGGAGTCGTTTCTGTCAAATATATCTCGCACAAATTGGAAGAAACGATACACTACTCAATCAAGTAAATGTCAAAGATCACAAAAATTCAATTCCTAATATAATTTGAACCTCCATAACTCAATAGAACTGAAAGGCTCAAAAATTCATTTTCATATTTTCCTATTCTAGAAGAAGTACAGGCTTACATTATAGGAATTGGCCTCAGATGCGTATCTGTTGAACTTATATCCAAGGTATAATTACAAATTGTCAAGATTCTCCATCATATTTGAATAGTATTCATCATTTATGACATCTCCTCAATCGAATAATTCATGATAACTGTAATAAAGTACAATTTTGGAGTATTTTCTGTGGAAAATATATCACAAAAATTGGAAGAAACGATACACTACTCAGGCCCAGTATTACCACGGCCAGTTAGTATTTATCTGAGAGTTGGTGAAAACAAATAGCATGGGTAAACATGGTGATAACAAGTTTGAACTGTCAGATAAAAGCTAACTAGTCTTGGTAACACCGGGCTTCAATCAAATAAATGTCAAGGATTACCACAATTCAATTCCTGATATAATTTGAATCTCAATAACAACGTAGAACTAAAAGGCTCAAAAATTCATTTTCATATTTTCCTATTCTAGAAGAAGTACAGGCTTACATTATAGGAATTGGCCTCAAATGCGTATCTGTTGAACTTATATCCAAGGTATAATTACAAATTGTCAAGATTCTCCATCATACTTGAATAGTATCCATCATTTATGACACCAACTCGAACAAATAATTCATGATAATTGTAATAAAGTACAATTTTCCAACCACACGTCAATGAATTGTACAGAAGTCAAACACACGAAATCCCTTGTTCTGTTCTTCATTTTGGTCAAACAAATCGTAATAATTAATATAACTAGTCAAACGCGAAATATGCGTTGTAAGATGAGAGAGATATCTAAATAAGGTATAATAACAGTCCTACATTCGCTACTTTATCTTCTCTGGTATTCTACACACCTTGAGGAATATGAAGAATCTTTAATGCTTGGGCAAATATCGAATCTAGGAAGCAGTGAATCTTGGCTCATTTCCATATATTCGATGTATAAAAACAGTCATTTGAATTTTTTTCTTCGAAACGGCTGGTTCGAATTGCTTACAAAATGGTGGTTATGTGTATCATTTATGTTTGAACACTCAGAGAAAATTTTATTTTTTTCTGAGAGGTTTCTTTTTTTCAAATTTTCTCACCCAGCCTAATCTTATGGGTTTTTTGAAAACTTTGACATGATATTTCTCAAAATCTAATCGACCGATTCATTCCAAAAACTATACTGTTCTAAGTTGTAAAAGTTGGCCCGTACAAAAAAGTTTCATGTTGATCAGTCAAACCTTGCGACCTGTGCAGTGCCCACAAAAAAACAACAAAAAAAACACAGACAAAGCCCTATAAGAGTGGGATGGAGACATCGCTACGCTCATCTGAAAAGTCGTTGAAGTAGCTCTACCCTTGCTACTTCATAGACTCTGGTATTCTACACACCTTGATATCTGAATAAGGTACATAAGTCGTTAAAGTAGTTCTACCCTTGCTACTTTATCGACTCCGGTATTCTACACACATTGACGCATATTAAAATACTTCATTGTTGGGCAAATATTGAATCTAGAAAGCAGTGAATCTCGGCAACCCAAGACTGTCATCATTTTGATGACAGTCTTGGATGACACCCGTGCGCTAGTGAAGTGGGATAGGGGGAACGGTCGACTGTAGCCTTCTCATTTCATCGATACAATATATACGAGAGATGAAGGCTTGAACCACCCGTGCGCTAGTGATGTGGGATAGGGGGAACGGTCGACTGTAGCCTTCTCATTTCATTGATACAATATATACGAGAGATGAAGGCTTGAACCACCCGTGCGCTAGTGATGTGGGATAGGGGGAACGGTCGACTGTAGCCTTCTCATTTCATTGATACAATATATACGAGAGATGAATGCGCGAATCACCCGTGCGCTAGTGATGTGGGATAGGGGGAACGGTCGACTGTAGCCTTCTCATTTCATTGATACAATATATACGAGAGATGAAGGCTTGAACCACCCGTGCGCTAGTGATGAGGGATAGGGGGGACGGTCGACTGTAGCCTTCTCATTTCATTGATACAATATATACGAGAGATGAAGGCTTGAACCACCCGTGCGCTAGTGATGTGGGATAGGGGGGACGGTCGACTGTAGCCTTCTCATTTCATTGATACAATATATACGAGAGATGAAGGCTTGAACCACCCGTGCGCTAGTGATGTGGGATAGGGGGGACGGTCGACTGTAGCCTTCTCATTTCATTGATAGAAGATATACGAGAGATGAAGGCGTGAACCACCCGTGCGCTAGTGATGTGGGATAGGGGGAACGGTCGACTGTAGCCTTCTCATTTCATTGATACAATATATACGAGAGATGAATGCGCGAATCACCCGTGCGCTAGTGATGAGGGATAGGGGGAACGGTCGACTGTAGCCTTCTCATTTCATTGATACAATATATACGAGAGATGAATGCGCGAATCACCCGTGCGCTAGTGATGAGGGATAGGGGGAACGGTCGACTGTAGCCTTCTCATTTCATTGATACAATATATACGAGAGATGAATGCGCGAATCACCCGTGCGCTAGTGATGAGGGATAGGGGGAACGGTCGACTGTAGCCTTCTCATTTCATTGATACAATATATACGAGAGATGAATGCGCGAATCACCCGTGCGCTAGTGATGAGGGATAGGGGGAACGGTCGACTGTAGCCTTCTCATTTCATTGATACAATATATACGAGAGATGAATGCGCGAATCACCCGTGCGCTAGTGATGAGGGATAGGGGGAACGGTCGACTGTAGCCTTCTTTTTTCATAAATATAAAATATACGAGATATGAAGGCGTGAACCACCCGTGCGCTAGTGGTGTTGGATAGGGGGGACGGTCGACTGTAGCCTTCTCATTTCATTGATACAAGATATACGAGAGATTATTGCGCGAATCACCCGTGCGCTAGTGATGAGGGATAGGGGGAACGGTCGACTGTAGCCTTCTCATTTCATTGATACAATATATACGAGAGATGAGGGCTTGAACCACCCGTGCGCTAGTGATGTGGGATAGGGGGAACGGTCGACTGTAGCCTTCTCATTTCATTGATACAATATATACGAGAGATGAATGCGCGAATCACCCGTGCGCTAGTGATGAGGGATAGGGGGAACGGTCGACTGTAGCCTTCTTTTTTCATAAATATAAAATATACGAGATATGAAGGCGTGAACCACCCGTGCGCTAGTGGTGTTGGATAGGGGGGACGGTCGACTGTAGCCTTCTCATTTCATTGATACAAGATATACGAGAGATTATTGCGCGAATCACCCGTGCGCTAGTGATGAGGGATAGGGGGAACGGTCGACCGGGGCATTCTCATTTCATTGATACAATATATACGAGAGATGAAGGCTTGAACCACCCGTGCGCTAGTGAAGTGGGATAGGTGGAACGGTCGACTGTAGCCTTCTTTTTTCATAAATATAAAATATACGAGATATGAAGGCGTGAACCACCCGTGCGCTAGTGGTGTTGGATAGGGGGGACGGTCGACCGTAGCTATCTTATTTCATATATACAAGGCGCGAACCACCCGTGCGCTAGTGATGTGAGATAGGGGGGACGGTCGACGGTAACCCTTTTCTACCGTAAATACAAGTATACCCACTAATACTATTTGTCAGTGTGTTTCTATACGCATTAGTGAGAAATTGTCCGAGTGACGTCACGTTCTCTAGATAATGACGTCACAATGGGGAATGTTTTGTGTGAATACGCAGCGTGTCTGGCGCACATGTCGGACAGTCGTTTTGTTGCGAGATAATTATATCAATAACAAAAACAGACATTCGGACGTAGTTCGAGAGAATAGTTTTAGCGCAATGAGAGATGGGAGAAGAGGGGATGGTTTCTGTATTAATTTCTTTCTTTCTCACACACACTTTCTCTCTCTCCTCATCTTTCTCTCGCTCTCTCTATATATTTTTCCCTCTCTCTATTTATCTCTCTCTCTCTCTTCCTCTCTCTCTCTCTCTCTCTCCTCATCTTTCTATCTTTCTCTTACTGAAACACACTCTCTCCATCCCTTTTTCCATTCATCTCTCTCTTTTTCTATTCATCTCTCTCTCTTTTTCTATTTCACTCTCTCACTCTCTCTCTTTCTCTCTCTATCTGTCTCTCCTCATCTTTCTATCTCCCTCTTTCTCAAATACACTCTTCCTATTCTTCTCTCTCTTTTTATCTCTCTCTCTCTCTCTTTTTTCTCTCTCTCTCTCTCTCTCTTTCTCTCTCTCTCTCTCTCTCTCTCTCTCTTTCTCTCTCTCTCTCTCTCTCTCTCTCTCTCTCTATATATATATATATATATATATATATACATATATATATATATATATATATATATATATATATATATATATATATATATATATATATATATATATATATATATACATATATATATATATATATATATATATATATATATATATATATATATATATATATATATATATATATATATATATATATATATCTCCATTCAGAAGAAGAGAGCTAATTCCACATGTCATACAGTGAAACTGTCTGATCTCAATTTTAAATATCCATAGTTTAATTCTAGTTTGAACACTTCCGGTTGAATGAAATTCATAAGTAAAGCAGGAATTTAAAGTTCTCTCAAATTTCATAATTCTGTAGATGCTATTAAATTTATTCGTATTCAATTATTCTGTATTTCCTTATGGAATTTCTCAGAAATACAATTATGCTCAGCTTTCTGCTACTTCACAGTAGCAATATCGGTAGATCGATAAGTTTAATAACTCTCATGACCGAATATGTGAAATATTATTGTGATCTATGTCTTTTCCAATAGTTTGACACAATTGTAATCAATGATAATGATTATAATGATGATGATGATAGCATTTATTCAGTATAACATGTGATCCAGGATGTTAAGAAGCAAGATAAGATAATTTATTTTTGTAGTTCTCCCCCTCTTGGATATTTTCAATCTGATCAATTAATCTTCCTCCTTTTCCACGCACAGGCTTCTGGCTTATGTGGGTCTTGTTTCAATTCATTATTATTATGATATTATTATTATCATTATTATTTTTCATGTGATTGATTTAATTGTATGTCTGAACAAGTTGTTTTGAACCAAGCATTGATATTGAATGAATAAAATAAATGAATAAGAAGTCATGTAGATATAATGAATGATAACCATGTCCAAAAGTGATTATTATATTCGTATTTTGTGTAGAATGCACTCTATCCAAAAGAAAATTGAGATGATGAATTAATAAATAAAATAACCTTCCATATTATCATCATCTCACCATCTCATATAACATTCACCGACGCCAATATATCGTAATCATCAGTAAAGTGCGTCGTTAAACTCAATATAAATAAATATGATGCTATCCAATGAAAAAGACAAGTTTGAGATGGAATTCTGAATTTATTTATATTTGGTTTAACGACGCACTTTACTACTAATGACTACGATCTATTGTCGTCGGTGGATTATGAATGAGATGGTGGGATGATGAGATGAAAGCTTATTTTATCGTGTGTTTTTGGATGGTGGGAAGGAGTCGGTCGTGGCCTGTTGTCAAGGAACCATCCCAGTATTGACCTGAACGACAGAAGGAAACCACGAAAAAACCCTGTCAGGATGATCGACCATGGCGGGAATCAAACCCCGGTCTCTTGAATGACGGTTCATTATATTAACCACTCGGCTACTCGTCTCAATTGGAATTCTGAATTACACTGGACATTTTTATTTTTATGTTATCAATCATCAATACTCATCACTATTGTTTGCCTAACAACTCTACCATTTTTTTTTTTTTTTAATAAGTTTCATTACCATATTCAGTTCACCTGTACCTGTGACTACAATATTAGAGTAAAAACAACACATTTTTAGTAGAGCAGTAATGAATACAAGAGCCGCCAGTTCTGGCAAGCGATCATTAGGGGTAAACGTTGTCCAGACAATCTTATAATGATTAAACTAAATGTAATGTTTTAATTAAATGAGGTGAAAATGTGAGATGAGATGTTGTTGGTGCCGATCGACCGTCTCTTCTAGCGAATAGCATTAACGATCATGATTGTCGATCAGTCAAGAAAGGAGGTTTGATGCTGAATACGACAGGAATGTGTCGAGTGTTTTTGGTATTTTATTTTTTATAAAAGTAAAAGCTGAATGTTACATTTGTTTAGATTTTGAATGAAATGAATGAAGTGTTTTTACTGTTGTTGGAACATTTTTAACTGATTCTTGGTGAAAGGGTTTTGAAATGGATACTTTTTTGTTCATTCTTTATCAACATAATACACATTATAAATGTATTTAATATACTCGAATATATTTTTCATTTGTGTGATGTTAATATGAGAGCATCCGGATGAGACAAGTGGTCGAGTGGTTATAACACTGAACTGTCATTCACGAGACCATGGTTTGATTCCCGTTATGGTCGACCATCCCAGTGACAGTTTTTTTTGTGGTTTCCCTCTGTCGTTCAGGTCAATACTGGGATGGTTATTCAACAACACGCCACGACCGGCTCCTTCCCACTATCAAAAAAACACCTGATAAAAAAACTCTCATCTCACCATCCCATCATCTTATATATCATTCACCGACACCAATATATCTTAGTTATCAGTACAGTGCGTCTTTAAACCAAATAAAAATGAATAAATTAGAACAATGGAATCAGAATGGATACTACCGATATCCATTTCTGATACCCATCCATTACCAATAGTAATTTTCGGAGATATTGATAAAAGTAATTGAAGAAACACATATATATTTAAAATTTTATGCTATCGGCTATTTTGTGAATGTCTAGAATCTTCAAAAAAATGTATTTTCCCAACCTGAATTGACCGAATACGTTCTCATCCATATCACGCCCTTTTCTAAATTGACCATAGTTCAGTTCATATGAGGTTGAATTTGAATGAAAAAAACATTCAAAACAACTGTATTAAAATTCAAAATTAATTTTATTCGGTGAATATGTTTTTCTCAGAACGACTGTACATTTTCAATGACATAATAACGAAAAACAACAGAAATGGAATGCCTTACAAAACAATGTCTAATGAATTATCCCCGCATTCAGCTAGTTTATTCAGTCTGACAAAGGTTGGTGGTGGCATTGGTGGGATGAGGAGAATAACAGAATGGGCAGTGGCGAAGAGAAAGGGGGACGGTGCGTTCACGGAACAGATTAATGGTTCATGTCGAGCGGTGCGGAGCGGTGCGGAGCGGAGCAGCCGAGCGAGAAGAGCGGATTCCTTTACATTCACACAATCTGACTGACCACCGAATGATTATGTCTACAACAGTACATGAATGAATTAGTGTTCATTTTTTTTGGATATAGATGATATGAGATTAAAATCCACGTTTTTTTTTCGGTTGAAGTTCGAGTACTTTTTGGATAAGTTAATTACGAATGATATCAAATATATATGTTGACAATAAGCAGAAAGGAGAACAGATATAATCAAAAATGGATCACCATTAATTTCCGAATATACGGTGTTTCATATCCTACAATTATCGATAGTGAATTAATAATATATATATAAAAGTTCGTCACAGTTGAATTATATTCAAGATTTTTTCATCTCATTTGTCGATTAAAATGTAACACATATTTTCAAAATTTCTTCTGTAAATAACACAGTTGAGATTTGAGCATATTGGAACTTTGAAGAGATTTTGAAAGATATGAGTGTTGTAAAAATATAAAACTCAATACAAGAAAATAAAATAATCAAACGTTCTAATATAGTAGGTGCGTTGTAATTATGAAAATTAAATCAGAATGATGAATATTGAAACAAAATGGTGAATTTGACTTCTACAAAGAATCGGGACATCTTGAAGTAGGACTTTCATGACCCTGTGATCCCCGGACCTGTCGTCGGGAGCAATTCATTTGCTCCCAAAAAATTCACTCATGGCGATAAGGTTCGGAGTGAGGGTCCAGACCAAGTTCGAACCGTTTAAATCTAGTGAGAGATTTTTGGTGACCTGAGTATATACATACAATACTGAGCTTTCCATTCTCAATCCATTCTCTCATTCTCGTATCACTTCCTCCGATCTAATATTCCCTCAATTTTCTTTTTCTTGTCAGCTTCCTACATATGCCTCAAACATCCACAAACGTTGACAATTATGGCAAAGTACACAAACATCAACATGGGCACAAGCCCTCCAAGCCCCAAATTTCATTAACTACATTTTAGTTTCGAAATGTAGGTATGACAACTACCAACATAATAAATTGATGTACATTTTGTTTTTGTTGAATTCTACTGGACAGTCCTGCGTCTGTGTTTAGGAACAATGAAGGACTAATGTCATCTTGCGATATATTTATACGCTTTGTTTGCCTCACATTAACTTTATTGTTGGTAATTATATTACATTATTATTGTTTCAGTCGAGCTTGCTACAACATACACACTGGCTAGAACCGGTCCAGAGAACAATAGTGGTGAGCATAGTTGTTTACCTAACTACATAATATTATGTTTTATGAAAATTACATTATTTATGTATTTGTTGTGTGTTTCACTATACAAAGGGTAGGAGTTTTGACAGGAATTATTTGTTTGAACTCTTTGGTGGAGGTTGTTGGATGCGAAGGTTTTGGATGATAGAGGCGGAGTTGGTGGGTGAAATAGTTTGTAGCGACAGTATTTCATTATTTATTTTGGTGAAATGAATGATATTCTTGCGGATATAATGGAAAAATGAATATATATTCACGTATCAGAAGTTTCGAATGATACGCCCGACTTCTACCTACAAAACATTCGGATGAGAAAAATCGGATTTGTCCGTACTGAAGATTTATACTTGTCCCTATAATTTTTCCAAATTTGAAGAAATATTTTCGATTTTTCTGAAAAAAAAAATGAGATGTATCAATCTATATTTGTATATATGATTCTTTCAAATTGAAAGAAATGTTATTCGATATTTTTTTCAAGATTCGAAGATTTTTTCATCCTATTACTGAAATAGATATATCTATATTCGTATAGTTTCTCCAAAAATGGAGATATGGGGCTCATAAAAAAAATTACGGAGAGTTTTCTTCATATTCAATAAGACATATCCAAGTAATGAACCGAAATAATTCCCAATTTAAATTCTACTGAACATTGTAATAACACCACTAGGTTTAAGACCCGGCACCTCCACCAAAGTCTATCACGACTTTTCCAGCGATTTACTATTTCTGAATTGGAAACTGGAAATTTTATTGTAGGAATTCAAAAATTGAATTTTGGAAAAATTAGATCAACAATGAAGAGAGAAGAGTGAAACAAAATGAAATTATTCAAATGAAACTTATACACAGAATAATCTAGGTACTCGGCCCAAAGGGCTGACTTTATCATTGAAATTTTTATTCAAACAATTTGTTTATTCTTTTCATTACATAATGATAACAACATGTTGAAGATCATGATTGAAAATAATAATATACGGGTAAATAAAACAGAATTTACATGGATAGAGAGAAGCCTTGACACAAATATTTGTGTTGTTCATCATCTCTAACTAAAAGAATTCTCATTCACAGTTTTTTTTTAATTATTCGTATCAAGATTAACCTCTCATTTCGAGTTTGTGAACGCTCTTGTGGTAATTTGTCCGAACGATCCTACCCTATCACTATCACACTCAATTGGGATATCACAATAATATATCAAGTTTCATACGACAATACGAATGGTTTTAGTTTAACAGCCCGCATCTTAGCTGAGCATGTTTCTCTTCGAAATGCTCGACCCAAGTTTGATGAGCGTTCAAAAGTTTGATTGTGGGTTGAAAAGTGAAAAAAGGACAATATTGGAAGAGTTCCAGTAACCACCGCTAGATGAGGGAGTTTTGCATTCCATAATTTGGACAAAATATGGTTATATTACACATTTTGGCCAAGGAAATTGTGAAAACTCTAGAATAAAAGACGGATCAGAATTTTAAATATTGATAAGCAAAGTTGAACTTGAGGATGTGCGTTTGTAATTTATTTCTACTATTATTCGGTGACCGGGAATTAAGTGATGAAAACCATCAAATTAGGCACATTTTGATCCAATTATTGCTCCATAATAAAATTATTCTCAAATTTTTGATTAGGCATATCTAATTTTCATGGTATTATTTATCGATAGCATTTTACCGCAAGTCCGTAGTGTTTGTAGTTCTTGAGACATATGTGGCGGAAGTGCACCCTGTTAACCTGTCTGAGATGCGGGCTCTTAAGGAATGGTTCAAGTGCAGAGATGGTATCAGGGGGACAAAACTTTAGTGCAAAGGTTCTCAGAAAAAAATTGCTGAAAAGGCAAAAAGAACAAAGATGATAAATTGAATACTAATTTCTTCTCACCCTTCGTCACTCATCATTCTATCATTTTATATATAATTGTTCACTTTTTTTGATAAGAATACATTTTTTTTCGTGTTTCTAGATTGTGAAATCTTTTTTAAATTTTTGATTGTTGTTATTTTATCCTTTCAATTATAATTAGTGTCATAATTCTGTATTTTATCGTTAATTTTTTCAATTTTCTTTCCATTTTCATATCATTTCAATATTCAGTTACATAACTTTTTTCTATTATATTTTCTCATGTATTTTATATTGATTGTTATCCTGTGCACTTTGGAGTCAGGGGCCAATAATGGTTTATATATAGTATGGTGTGCTTATTGTAATTGAAAATGTTGTTGTCCTCGCCACCGTTATTGCCATTCATGAGAATATAAAATAAATAAAATATACTAATACGAACAATTCCTCCGAAAATTATCGCAGATGACTTATTCAATTGAAGTTAATGATGATACAAATATTTTCTCAATAACTCAATCCATATTCATACATATTCATAATATACCAATTTTTCTGACAACTCGATTTGAATGAAGACATTATTATTCCACAAACTTTCAGGTTGATTCACTTCTTTACACTCCGTATTCAGAAACTATCTTTTATGCATGTCATCAAGCGAGTGAAATATGCAACGAATAATAATCAAGACAAACTTTTCCAAGATATTAAAATATTTCTTTATTAATTTCTCTCGTGTCTGGAATTTATAACACTCACTTGAGAACATATTTGACATTTTGTTTTTGATTTTTTTTTTCAAGTTTCAGTTATAGTGTCGACAAATCTGTTCCGTTCTTTTTTTTCATCAAAGCATGACAAGCATATTCAAGCATATTCAAGCATATTTTCAAAAGATTAATTCCAGTCTTGTTATAATTTCATATAAGAAATATTATGCATCATCATACAAATTGTCGCATCGGGTTATGGTGTGAATACTTGTATCCACAATAAATGAATGTGAAAAACATCCGTGCGCTAATGGTATGAAATAGGAGAGATGGTCGCTCGAGGCCTTCGTCTCGCGTGAATACAAGTATAGCAATTATTACAGGTATGTTGTAATTATGAATGTGCAGTATTTCTATACTGAAATCAAGCTGATATTACAGTTTCTCTGCTCGAAAATGAATATTTAATGTGAATGTGGAAAGTAATTAAAACGTAGACTTCGGTCTCTGGATTTTCATAAATACATATTATTTGTATTTTTTATTCTTTTTCTGACTCGGATGACTGTCCAAATTCTCTGAGCAGTTGATTCTCAAATTTTTAATAACATCACGAACTAATGAAACGGTGTCACTTAATTCAAAATGACATTGATAACACATTTATTGAAACATTCTTTCTGAAGTTTGGAGAAATATCTTGTTTTTTGGTTTCGTCTTCATCATCATAATGATTGCCCATTCGTTATACAGTAGACTCCGCTTCTGTCATATTTATTCTCCTCGTATTCTTGTCTCTTATAATCTACAATACAATCGTGATTATTCAATAGATTCAATTCAGTATGATTTCACATTTCGTCATGTCAGTGCACATTTCAGCCATATCTGAGACCATTGTATGATCAGACTTGTGTACAATTGTAATCAAAATATGTTCAATTACACAATGATAACGGAAATGACTAAAATAGGCACTAAAAAAATGCCAAACTACCAAACAAAAAAAAATGAAAAATGGATATGGATGAAACAAGTTCTGATATGACGATTTGTTCACATTTCCAAGGTAATGTTGTTTCTCTTGGGCCCGGTATTACCAACGTGGGAGTGGCTCCAACTGGCAAATAAAAGTTGTTATCGCCATGGTTACCTGTGATATTTGTTTTCACCAACTCTCAGATAACTGCTAACTGGACTTGGTAATACCGGGCCTTGATCTGGTTCATACATTCTTGTTATGATAACCGACGAAAATTGAATACAATACAATATTTTACTCCGAATCGGCCGGAAAATCACGCAGTAAAGTTCTTGAAGACGAGGTAAAACAAGTGGATTCTTATCACATATTGTTAGGAATCATCACATTTGATGTAGATCATCGTATTACATCATATTTCAATTGATAGAAACGAAGAAAGAAACTTGAGAATTGAATTAATTTTTTTAATTGTTCCAATAGAATTCTCGTTATCTCTCAGAATACTCGAAAAAACTTGATCAACTTCGTGACGTGATGTTAATTAATTGGAGACACAAATTATTATTGCGAAAAAAAAATTGTTCATTGTATGCTACACGACCCCACCAAAAACTAGATTAAACGGGGGTGCGAATGAGCAGATGATTATGAAAACTATGAAGTAATGATTAGTGAGAGGACGTTCACATAAACTCATGCCTTATGCGAGACTCGAACCCAAACCCAACGATGACTTCACTTCCTGAGGCGGTTCCTCAGACGACCGAGCTACCGAGGGTGTAACTTATCTATGACGTATGGTGTGTCGGAATTATGAATGAGAATACGTATTTCCGTCAGGAGGCGGTGGGGTCAGCGGGGGTGGGAAATTGAAGTCTTTCACATATAGCTACACCTGAGTGATCATTATCGACTTGAATAAAAAAAAAAATCCACAACTTCCAATTCATATCTTGATTGGTATGATGGTGATTATTTTTATCGGAACAAATATGATGATACAGCTGTGAAAAGTGACAAAATGGAATGCGGGCCTGATGAGTACATAACTTCCATGGCCTGTGATAAACAGATACCACAAAGTATACATCCAACATTGTCGTTTTTTTTTAATAACATCAAAATACAAATTCATTGTTTTCCAATCAAGTATATGGATGGAAGCCCGTAGACTGGACCCCGATATAGTTGGCCACAAAACTAGAACACGGGTGGTCCAGAATATCTTTTCCGAACGACCGAAGTGGTATTGTGGACCCCAATAAACTGATACACAAAGATTGATTGGGGTTAACAATGACAAATCTTTGTGTATCAGTTTATTGGGGTCCACAATACCACCTCGGTCGTTTGGAAAAGATATTCTGGACCACCCGCGTTCTAGTTTTGTGGCCCACTATATTGGGGACCAGAATACCGGGGTGCAGTATGTCTAACGAGCTTTGGGGTAAAGTATATCTAGTTTGTGGTCCACTATATCCACACGACATTTAATACACTTTTGTGGCCCACAATATCGGGGTTCAGTTTATTGGGGTCAACAATGACAAATCCCTGTGTATCAGTTTATTAGGGTCCACAATACCACTTCGGTCGTTTGGAAAAGATATTCTGGACCCCCATGTTCTAGTTTTGTGGCCCACTATATTGGGGACCACAAAACCAAAGTATTTGTACAATTTTCTGGTTTGAACGTGTGGGCCACAATACTGAGGTCCACTTTATCCTTTTCTTGGGGTACAGAATATCGGGGTTCACAATACTGTGGTCCACAAGAGCGGTACCCGGATGGAAGATAAAATCGTTTGGACGGGGCACCACAAGGGCGATCTTACCACTACATAATACGTCTAGTCATATCCGTATACGACCACGTACATGCATACAACGGATGTCTGTAGTGCTTTCAATCACTCCTCAATGCATCATATCTAGTTCGGCCATCATATTTGTCAATGAAAAGTTGTATATATATATATATATGTATATATATATATATATATATATATATATATATATATATATATATATATATATATATATATATATATATATATATATATATATATATATATATATATATATATATAATATATATATATATATATATATATATATATATATATATATATATATATATATATATAAATATAAATATATATATATATATATATATAATATATATATTATATATATATATATATATATACATATATATATATATATATATATATATATATATATATATATATATATATATATATATATATATATATATATATATTATATATATATATGTTACCGCCGATCTTAGAGATGGCGATGAAAGACCAGTGGACTGTATTCGGATGCCGACTTGGCATTAATAATCAGGCGAGCATAATCCAAACTCGGATTATGCCTCACCCCAAAACGATACGTATTTGGTCTACGTCGACTTGACGTTGTTATTGACCAAATCAAAGAATAAATAGAAAGCGAAACAAAATAGATCAAACCTGAGTGGTGTCCCCGCACACCATTCGAATAAACAATAAACAAAAGCTTGAGAGAAAACAAAACACCCAACTTCGTAAATGATAAAGACCAAAACAAATGTGAAGAATTAGAAACAAGAAAGTATGGAAAGAGGTCCTATTAACGACTCAAGAAGAACGAAAAATAGAAAAGAAACAACTGCGTACATGCGAAATAATGTACAGTACGTCCGAACTCTAACAAAGTAGAGAAGGACGGGAGATGCTCACACAACAAGAGCTGGTCGAGAATATGACCGAATTCACCCACTTGACGAGCGACTAAAAGTACGTCCGACCTCAAGGAAATGTAGAAGATAACTGAACTGGATACTCGACGAGAGCCGTTTTGAGACGTCCGGTCTGGATCGAGTATGGGATAGAACTGATCAAGCGAGGCCAGCTACCAAACACGCAACGCGAATGGCGAGCTTTGATTGGACGCAGCACATCGCGTGATAAGGTACTGGCCAACCAGCTTTGAGAAAGGAAGGTTAACTGCTTGCATGTATAAACAACATTCCATGACGCAAACGAATGATTTCATGTTCAAATGACAAACTAGGGAAAACGAGCTAGCTGGTCTCAAAAGACCGGCGTTAACAATATATATATATATATATATATATATATATATATATATATATATATATATATATATATATATATATACATATATATATATATATATATATATATGTATATATATATATATATATATATATATATATATACATATATATATATATATATATATATATATATACATATATATATATATATATATATATATATATATATATATATATATATATATATATATATATATATATGAATATATATATATATATATATATATATATATATATATATATATATATATATTCATATATATATACATATTTATATATATATATATATATATATATATATATATATATATATATATTCCATGTAACGTCAGCCACTATGACCTCCTGACCTCCTCACATTTACTGCATTTCTAGAGAAATAATATTTCTCGAACAGAAATGTTTATTCATAAATCATGATTAAACGTCAAACCACGTTTTACATTTTACTTGGGAATACCCGTACGTAATCTAATTGTGTGAGTGGAAGGTATCGACCGACCGTGTACCCTATCCTGTGATACTAACGATTGGGAGTCTCGACTGTGAAATGTTGGGAAAACAGGAGAATGAAAAGTATACTTCGAACTTGTATGGTCGTAAAGTTTGAATTGAAAACATCATAGTTTTATTTTACACGATGTTCGTCTGTCCATGTATATATATATATATATATATATATATATATATATATATATATATATATATATATATATATATATATATATATATATATATATATATATATATATATATATTCATATATATATATATATGTATATATATACATATATATATATATATATATATATATATATATATATATATATATATATATATATATATATATATATACATATATATATATATATATATATATATATATATATATATATATATATATATATAAATATATATTTGAGAACGAAATGTTGATTCGACGGTCATAATGTATGAAAATAATAAATATTTCAGGGTGAAACCGTATTTGATGAATATATTGATATATTCAATATATATTTATATATATATATGTATATATATATATATATATATATATATATATATATATATATATATATATATATATATATATATATATATATATATATTACCTCATTCACATTTTTATCTAATTATCTTTCGAAACCACAGGAAACTTATGGAAAAAAATAATTTTCATACTTCTCAATTCGTCTTCAATTGACACAAGGTCATTTTTCCTCAATTGATACTAAGGGTGACAAGGTAGGAGCCTTCGGACGGGGCAGTACAAGATAAATTTCACATCTTCAAATTGTGTCATCCCGATATATTCCATAAAACCATGAATCAACACCATAACAACATTTCATTCCTCTCAATTCACAATGTGTCCATTAAAATATGTCATACTATTTCATGAAAAAAAAAATTAAAAACACAATATGTCGAAATACTCTGGAATATTCTCCATCACTTCCACCTGATCACCATATACATCAATTAAAGTTCCATGTTACGTCATCAAATAATGTACCAGACGCACTTTTGAGGTGAATGAAATTCATAGCTCTCGTTTCACCATGAAAACGGTATGTGTATGTGTGGGTTTGTGTGTGTGTGTGTGTGTGAAAAACATTGACCAACGACAGGCCGTCGTTTGATTCGTGAAAATGGTTCATTTACGGACGGAAAAATTGTAGAGGCGGAAAAATTCTGTGTTCACGGGATGGTTTCATTCGTATATCCGCCTATCTAGACTTTGTGATGTCATATTATATTATTATTAATTAAGTTATTATCATTATCATTCATTACCTCATGTAATTTGTATTCACTGCGTGAAAAACCGCATCATATTTATATATCACGGTGGTTGTTTTCATCTTTTTTTTGTTATTTCTATTATTCAGAGTATTTATTTTGTAGTTATCCCCCTCTTGAATACTTTCATATTTGTCAATTAATTTTCCTCCTTTCCCACACACAGGCTCCGGCTTACGTGGGTTCTGCTTTGATCAATGTATCATTATCATTATTATCATTATTATTATATTATATTCATAATCATTTTTTTGTAACTAATTGAATTGTATGTCTGTGAAAAATTATTTGTATCAAGCATTAACATTGAATATATAATAAAAATAAAAATATCGTTTTCAGTTCATCTTTTAATATGACGATGAACCGGATTATTGAACAGAAGTTCTGTAAAGAAGACAACAAAGATGTAGAAGAAGAAGTAGACGAATAGGAAGATGAAGATCGATCAATAAAATCGAATATATATTCCTTCCATGATATTGTCGTACCCCACGATACAACATAGATCGATTAGACCGCAGCCTAATCGTATTGCGTTCTCTAAGGCCCGGTATTACCACGGCCAGTTAGTATTTATCTGAGAGTTGGTGTAAACAAATAGCACAGGTAACTATGGTGATAACAAGTTTGAACTGTCAGATAAAGGCCAACTGGACTTGGTAATACCGGGCCTAAGGCAGAGGAATTCAGTAAAGGATGATAATAATATATCTAACGATTTTACATAGCTCAAGCACCTAGGCTTTATTTATCCACAATAATATATATTAATAAGTACAATGATGGCTACATACAGAATAATATCCAAAGACGTCATGGAATATCTTCCATGACGTCTTTGGATAGACTCAGCTTCAATACGACCTATGTTCACTTCTTGACTTGACTCCTGACCTGACTTGACTGCCCCTTGCTTACCGATTCGGATCTCATATATCGTTTGAACACGTTGATACCAAACCCTACATGGTAAGCAAGGGTGTACGAATCAACCTCATGACGTCAAGTTATACAATATGAATAAGTCCTTTTTAGACTATCCTATGACGTATCTATGTCGTATGTGTGACATATCGATTTGTCAACATGCTAACACAACAAGTGTCCTAATGCAATATTAATAATAATACCTTAATAAGCTATAATGGCGATGAAAGTGAAATTACCAAATGACCCTAATTCCAGGCTACAACAATATAAATGACTGAATTGTTCAATTCCTGCGAAGATGTACAATTAAAAACATTTCAAACGAGTTTCACTTCAAGTAATTACTTTATATGAAGTGGTGAGGATCTCCTTCTGGTGCCCGTTAGTACGATCTGACCTTGGTCTCAATTGGGTTGGAGAGAGAGAGAGAAACACAACTTAACTATCAGCTGTTCACAATTATTGCAACTAACCCCTGAGATGCAGCTTGAATATCAATTTCGAATACAATAAAATAAAAAAAAAATCATATAAAATGATCAATTAACCGCTCTCGGTAGCTCGGTCAGTTGAGGCACTGCTTTAGAATCTGAAGTCACCGTCGAGCGTGGGTTCGAGTACTACATTTGACATAGGTTATTGTGAACGTCCATTCACTTATCATCACTTCATCGTTTCCTTATAATCTGCTTATTCGTACCCCGTATAACCTGGCTGTTGATGGGGTCGTTAAGCAAACAACAATCATTAGAAAATGATTAATTCAAAACTATGAAATAAAAACAATGAAAGTTATGATTATTATCAGGAATATAATATATGTCTCATAAAGTAGCTATACAGAGTGTACTGAAATTTTTCCAACCGGAATATTTTCACAGCCCCATTGAGATATATAGGACTTCCTCTCCCTCTCCTCCCTCCTCCCGTATCCTGACAACATCAGAGTCCAGCTCGGGAATCATTGCATGGCACTAATTGTCGGGATCCTCGGCGACAATCAATAGGGAGATACGTGACGGGGTAATAGGGAATATTCCATTTCATTAAGAGGCCACGGGAGTTGATTTAGCGAAATATCAGTTTGTTGGTAATATCTTCTGAACGGTATGAGATATCAAAATTATAATTCTCGAAAAACACAGATAATTATAATAGATTCAAGACATAATGAGTGATAACTATAAAGATCATGAGATGTGTCAAAACACATTTTTAGCTGTCGACGCTTGACAGCTATGCGACATGACTTAAATAGTTACAACTTATATAATCTTGAAGCAATCATAATTATATATGTTTCTCACGTAATAGAATTTTGATATCTCATACCGTTCAAAAATTATCACCAAAAAACTGATATTTCGCTAAATCGACTCCCGTGGACTCTTTAACTGGTTTTCTAACCGAACACAATATGGAAATAGTTTTTCGGATGTTATTGTCAATATTTTTCTCTGATGCCGTGAGAGTGTCGATAAGACGTCATTTTCCTAGGTGCGTGACACCAGCACCCCCTTTTTGAAAATTAGGACAATTCTTGACGTCAATCGTTTGTGCTTCGTTTGTGATTGATTGTGCCGTTGCAATTTTCGTTTGTGCTCGATTCCTTCTGCCCTTAAATCGAATTTCAAAAAAAGGGGTGCTGGGATCATGCTAGTACCCCCTTTTGAGAAAAATCAGCCCAATATTGGAATCGTTTGTGCTTCGTTTGTGCTTCGTCTGTGCTTCGTTTGTCTTCGATTCCTTCTGCCCTAAAATGGTTATCCAAAAAAGGGGGTGCCAGCACTTTTTTTGAGAGAGAAATCAACTTTCAAATAGCGGAATAGCATGACCCCAGCACCCCCTTTTTCGAAATTCAATTTAAGGGCAGAAGGAATCAAGAACAAACGAAAATTTCAACGGCACAATCAAGCAAAAACAAAGCACAAACGATTGACGTCAAAAATGGTCCTAATTTCCGAAAAGGGGGTGCTGACGTCACGCACCTCATTTTCCGTCAATTGTGAGTGCATAGTGTCGGTTCATTGACATATCAGTTTGTTGGTGATACATTCTGAACTGTATGAGATATCAAAACTCTGATATAAAAATGGTACTGATATTTTTAATACCATCAAGATGATGTGAAATATGATCATTCAACTCATTGGATGAGCGTAGCGAAGACTCAATTTCACTGTACTTGAAAAATCGAATGTGTGTTGTTTTTTTTGTTCGCGCTCTACAGGTCAAACAGAAATTCAGATCATGATGAAACTTGGCACACACATGACCCCTATCTGACTTGATTCTGTATAGTTTTGAGGCAAAATCGGTTCAACAATTCTTGAGATAAATCATTTTGAAGTTTTCAAAAAAACCCATATGAATAAGCCAGGCGGAAAAAATGACAAAGTGAATGTTCTCCGAAATTTTTCAAATTTCCACAGAACTCGAACAACATAATGATACACATCATTACGGACTTTTACAATAATCGGATGTGACGTTTCGGAGTAAAAAATGTAAAAATGCGATTTTTATTTATTTAATTACTTCATTTTTTCTTATTCGCTCATCCATCAACGCGGAAACACATAACGCGTTTTCCTAGTATTCCATAATTTTCAAGCGTATACAGCTGCGAAAAACATTTTTCAGCATCTTTTCGATGGGGATTACCTATACTTTTATAATCATATGTGGTGGTTGATTATTTTCTCCAAAGCGTATAAGCATTTATTGTCAACGTTTCCAAATTTAGACTTTCTTGTTTCAAGATTGTTCTTGATTTTATCTATTTATTTGAATGGAATAAATTATTAGCCTCATTCAAGAATATTTTCACCAATTTTTACAGTTTGCGGGAAGAGGGGGGAGGGGGGGAGGGCAATGGGCTCGTCAATTTTAGTATCGATGATTCGACCTCATGGAAATGATTATTTTCAATCTTTCAGAATTTCACAATGATAAAGTTATTAATTTTCCTTTCATTTTTCATCCTGCTGTGTTTTATACAAAATATGTGATGAATGGTTCGGTCAGTGTTATTTTTGACTAGGAAAACGCCCTATATGCGTTGTTAGACGAGCGGATAGTAATAGTATGTCGATTTTTTTGCCAAAATTTTGCCTGCATTCGCCAATTGGGTGACATTAAAGTTGAAAATGGGTGAAAACAGCTTCGAGTGGTACCAATTTAGCACATTTTATGTTTTTTTCCGAAATGTTAAAAATGGGTGGAAACTGCTTCGAGTGGGACCAATTTAGCACATTTTATGGTTTTTCTTCGAAATGTTAAGAATGGGTAAAAACTGCTTCGAGTGGTACCAATTTAGCACATTTCATGGTTTTTCTTCGAAATGACTCACCCGATCAAGCTGAAAGTTCTCAGAAATGGGTATCAGAATGTAACTCAACTTCACGCAAAATTTCATTTTTCTTTTAAATAAAAATATTCTCTTTCTTTTCCGCCAATGGGTATTATTGGAGTTTCTAGAATTCATAAAAGAATGTTATCATCCGATAATGCCACAAAACTTCACAGATCTGAGTTAGATGAGGAACCATGATGAAAAAAAGTTGATAGCTGTAGCCGTTTGACCTGTGGAGAACCGAAAAAAAAACACATAAAAATGAACACCAATTTTTTTCAGTATGTCAAATTCAATCCTCGCTAAAGCTCGTCTGATAACATTGTTATCCATACGTATACATGTTTTCAATTATTTTTTTCAGAAATTTGAGCATTTTGAAAAAAAAAATCAGCCGTATACACGCTTGACAATTCATGTGATGAGTTGAAAAGCCATATTATATACCATCTTCAGGGTATCAAAAATATCTGTGTTATTTTTGTATGGAAATTTTGATATCTTATACCAATAGACCCGCAGACAAGTCAACACTCTGACTTTGCGGGTCCATAAAATGTACTCATATGTGTCGTTATGATAATAAAAAAAAACTTCGAAGAAAAAAAAAAATTTCAAGTCACCACCAACAAACTAATATTTCACTAACTCTACTCCAATACACCCTCAACTTGTTTCTCAATTGAAAACAGCATGAAGATTTTTTGTTTGAATTCATTCTAATTTTCTATTTTCATCACCATGGAGATACGAAGTTATTGTCTCTCAATTGAAAAAAGCATGAATATTTTTTTGAATTCATTCTAATTTTCTATTTTCATCACCATGGAGATACGAAGTTATTGTCTCTCAATTGAAAACAGCATGAAGATTTTTTTGAATTCATTCTAATTTTCTATTTTCATCACCATGGAGATACGAAGTTATTGTCTCTCAATTGAGGCCAGGGACAAAGAGACAGGATCGCTTGAATGGATAAATAAGAAAACAATCTGATCACATCAAAGAAGACAATTAGTTATAACATAGCACATCTAACAAACTGAGGATAGACAGTGAGGAAAATCATCTGAGGAATATTGAAAAATTGATTTCAAGCATATACATTCAATTATTCTATATGGTTTTATTGTAAGATACAATTAATGTTACGAATTGATACTGATTAGAGTCAGTAGATTGAGTAATGGTTATTGAACTGAGCAATGGTTAGTGAATGAACTTTTTAATTCTCATCACCCTTGGTTAAATATGTTATTTAAGTATCTCGAACCTATAGTTAGCGGATTATAACTCAATCAGATAGATCGGGAAGTGGATAGAACTTCAGGATACGTGAAAATGGTCAACACTTATTTAGTGGACGAGCATTAGCGAGGATTCAATTTGACATACTGAAAAAAATTGGTGTTCGTTTTTTTTTTTCATGTTATTTTTCGGTTCTTCACAGGTCAAACGGCTACAGCTATCAACTCCAAACTTTTTCCATTATGGTTCCTCATCTAACTTAGGTTTATATAGTTTTGTGGCATTATCGGGTGGTAACTTTCATTTTTATGCATTTTAGACATTTTAAAAATACTCATTAGAATAACACTTCAGGAAAAAAATAAAAATATTTTCATTCTAAAAAAAAAATGAAATTTCGTGTGAAGTTGAATTACATTTTGATACACATTTTTGAGAATTCTCAGCTTGATCGGGCCAGCCATTTCGAAGAAACAATATGGAATGTGCTGAATTGGTACCACTCGAAGCAGTTTTTACCCATTTATAACTTGAATGTCACCCAATTGGCGAATGTAGGCAAAAGTTTGGCAAAGAAGTCGACATACTAATACTTTACGCTCGTCCAACAACGCTCATATAGCGTTTTCCTAGTATGCCAAAATGTTGCCTATTCGAATATTCGCAAGGATATTTATAGCACAGTGACAATAAAAACAAATTTGTCAATACCTCTTTCCGCGTCCAATGACTGTCCTGGAAACGCCTAATGGTCGACAATTATTCAACGATATCAGTATCAAAAGCGTTTAGTTCACAAGGTCCTGAATAATTTTGTCAACCGAGTGAAATTTCACGTATTTCTATTTTCGTGTCACATCGTTTTGTGTGCGGTCTAGAACTCGTTCCACCTCGGGATACTGGGATAGAATAATACAGATGGAAGGGAGTGGGAGAGGGAGAGGGGAAGAGGTAGTGTGGAGAGGAGCGAGAGGGGTATGGCATGGGTGGGAGTCGGTTAATGAATCGCACGTTTTTTTATGTCATATGTAAATGCCCATAGTGCGCGTACAATTCATTAACATGTAATACGTAATTTCTCTTCACGTAAAACTATGAATATATATATATATATATATATATATATATATATATATATATATATATATATGAATATATATATATATATATATATATATATATGAATATATATATATATATATATATATATATATATATATATATATATATATATATATATATATATATATATATTTATATATATATATATATATATAATATATATATATATATATATATATATATTCATATATATATTTATATATATATATATATACATATATATATATATATATATATATATATATATATATAAATATGAATGAATATTTATTCATGTATATATACATATATAGATATATATATATATATATATATATATATATATATATATATATATATATATATATATATATATATATATATATATATGAATATATATATATATATATATATATATATATATATATATATATATATATACTTGAATATGTATATATATATTTATATATATATATATATATATATATATATATATATATATATATATATATATATATATATATGAACATAAATATATATATATATATATATATATATATATATATATATATATATATATATATATATTATATATATATCATATGTATATATATATATATATATATATATATATATATATATATATATATATATATATATATATATTCATGTGTATATAGATATATATATATATATATATATATATATATATATATATATATATATATATATCCATATATGTGTGTTATCTGGAGTTTTGAGGGCTGGTGGTTGATGGTGACTCTGTTTTTGCGGAAATCGGCCCTTCTGTAAAGATTGTTTTTGGCTCTGAGATGAACCCTTAGTACTCGACGTTCTGGCGAAAAAAGAAATCCGCCATCTTCTCTTGATGAATCATGATGATACCCATTCACTTCATTCTGAATGAACTAAAAATCGTTATCTCAATTTGAGTACTTTCAATTAATTTTCCGGTCTTCCACAAACCATGCGTCATGACGTAGACATCACCAATTTTGTGTAGGAACATAAAGATTATTGAGTGTTGTCTACGTCACAATTCGAAAAAAAGACCAGTTTCTGAAGGATAAGGAAATTATCTTTCAATCTCTGTAATTGAGATGATGTTTTGTAGTTATATATTGAATTAAAGGGATAACTATCGTGTTTATTAGTTGTAATCCAGGTTCAAAGTTCTAATGTCGTTTATTAACGAGTGCACCAGATCCCACACTCGCTAATCATCCTTCATCCTCATTATTTTTTTAAATTCCAACCACTTTTTCTAACAAAGTTGGTTAGGTACACCTCACAAGGGCACAACATGTCTACTTGATCGTTTCAGTCTCAAATCCTATTCTTCTCACGTCTCTACCTGATTCTGCTCCTCCTCTTCCATCTCAACTCTTCTCACCAACTCCCTCCATTTCTTTCTATTCTCCCACCATCTACCACTCTCAACTTTATCTTATACCTCTCCTCGCTCTCCAACAGCTCATCCTCATCCTTATATGGGGATATATCGATTAAAAGACATCTCAAAAATCAACTATTTAAGAAAAATATCGCAAAACAGAAGCGAAACAGAAAAATGTAAACTCAAACCCTTCCAACTGTGTATAAAGGAAATCCCCCATTATGGTCAACGCATTCGGACGATTCACGACTAAATTAAACACCGAACCGTTTGATACAATTCTACCCCTCCCCTATTCACCTCCCACTACAACCCCCCCCACCCCCTGTTTTATATCCCATGTAGTAAATTCAATAATCATACGTCTGAATGGGTACATAGTACCAACCTTCCAACACAATGCATGGACGTATACCGTGTAATTAGATATAAAGCGCATACATATGTAGTTTTATTTCACGTTGCAATGTTGGCAGAATTCGCTTTTTGTTCGTTACAAATGTTGAGTTCAATTTTGTCACCAATTTGTGGCGATCATTCCGAGATGGTAATTATGTACATTGGGGAAAAAAGGATCGATAAATGATTGGAGACAGATTGAATCTATTGGGGATGAAATACTGGATGCTGCGATATAAAAGGCTTCACGAAACAGCTGAAGTAGAACGATACTCATGAATTTCTTTCGAGTGACGTCACCCATTGTTGAAACAGGCAGACAACAATGTCCACCAGTTGGAATTGACCAATCATAATATTTAGTATTACACTAGTTTATTTGTTGCTATGGTAACTATTTATTGTCATTTTTGTTACTTAATAGAAGCGTAATTATTAATGCTATTTCATGCAACTTCTTCTTGAATGGATGCTTTGAATAATCACTAAACTTTTCTAAGAATCTTACAATTCAAATCAGTTCATTTTCATTCCAAAGAATTATAAAAACGGTAATAACAATAATAATAATAATTCGTTCATTCCATGAATGATAATTATCATATATTTTTGGCACGTCCAATCTTTGGGTGTTACAAATTATCATTCTTCTCTAATTTCAATTGAAAGAAGTTTTTTCCAAAATCATTTTTCTACGAGTTATTCTCGTGAGGTTTGAAAAACTTTGAAATGGTTCTTCTCATAAGTGGTTCAACCGATTGCGCCTCAAAACTATACAGTATCGAACTAGATGATGACACTTGTGTATGCCAAGTTTCAACTGATTTTGTACTTCCGTTGGATCTGTGGAACACAAAAACTTAAACAAGAACCAGAAACAAACTATCGTCTTTTTCGACTACGGTGGTGAAATTGAGTCATGCAGAATTATAACCTCAATAAAAACCCTGAGCAATTGGAATTAATTTCGTTCCACATGACTAGTCGTTCTAGCCAGTTTCAAATCATTTTCACCACCAGTATAGGCCTACTAGTGATTGTCATCATATGAGAGAACTTTCATGTATGTAATGATCAATATAAATAAATCGATATACTGATACACATAAATGAATCGATATATAAGTAAAAATAGAAAATTGAATTCCACAGGGAATCAAACTCATTACGGTATCAGATTATAAATTCACCGATCCAAAAATTACGGAAATACGATTCAATATTTTAGTCCATTCCAACGGAAGCCAAGTTCGTTATAATTAGCCATGCCAGTCGTGGAACATCCATATTCAAATTGATATTTCATGATTATTTTGGGAAAGCAGAACCTTAGAAGGCCGCAGGCGCTCTACACGGGCTCGTTGTTCTCTCGCTTCAGACTCGAGTTTAACATGCATCGTGTGCTAGGCGCAACCCATAGACTAGCCCGCCGAACTCATATTCAAATAAACGCCGTTAATTCCCTTACTCACACTTGTGATAT
>OZ023335.1:21556783-21561783 GCA_964007535.1 Brachyptera risi | reverse complement strand
ATTCCATTGAGCTGTTCGCATGAATGGGTAAGGTATTTGCGAACACATTTCTTACCATCGTCAAATTTGACATCAAGTCATCAAAGAATGGCAATCAGTAGGACCTTTCTGATGGAAAACCATGAGGGCGGTCTCACCAACTACGATTGATATTCCATATCTTTTTTTTTCAAATACAAAAAGAAAGATACAGAAAGAAAATTACAATTACATCAAATAAACATCCACAAAGTCCTTCAAAAAAGGCTTAACTGTGGGTTGAAATAGTCAATTAAGAGTACAAATTCAAGATTCAGACGTATCTGAAACAAAGTATCTGAATTGATAACAAAGAACTGACCACTTCCAATGACTTGATACACGATCATAATACTAGAATTAAGAATGATATCAGATTGGACAAGTACAGGAGTAGGAAATGTTCCAAAGATCCACTACACATGGGATCCAAACTTTTCAATGTTTTACCATTAAATATTAAGAACAAAAAAGGAAATGATTTTAAAAATACCCTTGAAGCATTTTTAATCAATAAGTGTTTCTATTCAATAGATGACTATTTATCATCTTCACAAATCAAATAGAACAGATATGTAAGGTTTATTGAATATTTTTTCTACTTCATCATGATGTTATTGTATTTTATGTTCAATTTTGTACATGGTGTATTTTTATCGTATTGTGTTATTATGACTTATCCAATATCATGTATTGATCAATTCTGGATGGAAATAAATATTATTATTATTATTATTATTATTATTATTATTATCTCTCATGCATAATGAGTAATAATTAAAGTAGTTGGAGTGTAACAAAAAAAAGAACATTGGAGCATTTGTTGCATTCTACTCACAGAGTGTGATGTATCATTGATTAGAATCAATTTTTCAAGTAATCAAGTTACATCAAGTGGCAAGAATTAGTAGACAGTTGTACAAGATTGTGAAAAACAAAAATACATAAATAACCAGTATTGAGACTATATTGAGAAACTTTCTGAAAAAATGTTGAAACCCGAATTGAATGCTTGTTGTTGATGAAACAAGTGAAGACACTATTGGTCCACAAAAAAAAACATTCTCGAAATTCATATTTCGAGATGAAAATATACGTCACCACAAGCATTTCCATCGTAATATTTCTCATAAACTAATTCTCTATATTGTCCCCGAACAGAAAAGAGCTTCACAAAGACATTCCACGTAGTAATTTTCTCCCAAAGAAGCTAGTGTGTCCATAAAGTATCCCCATACTTAATAAAACACGTCTCGCTTTTCTCTAGTCCACGCAGTAACCGGTAAATCTAGACGCTTACGTCATACAAAGACCGATTCTAATCCACGGTATCCTTTCATATAACCTTATAGTCATTATTATAAATCATATTTTCTCTTTTGTCACTTTGTAACAAGTACTTTCTTACCGTTTTTTTTTTTCTTGTTGCAATCTCTTTTTGTATTACTCGAGTTTCATGATACGAAATGCCTCATTTTTTTGACGTTTTTTTTTTCATTTATATATTATATGAACCCTCAACTTGATTTTTTCTAACAATGGAGAGAATATTTGAAAAAAGTGCGAGATAATGGGTGTAAAGAGATTTATTGATTGGATTAGAGAGAAAGATGCTTTCATGTTTTCAGTGTTGGTGAAATGATAGTGAGTCGAGGATAGAAAAGACATTGATGAATTGGATGGGTGGAGTAGATACTAAATTTTTATGTAATCAGATTTCTTGGCGCTCTTCTGGTTAAACGAAAAGTGAATTGAGAAAATTTGGTGATCACACATGATATTTTATACCTTGATACTGTTTAGTTTCCAGGTAGAATCGGTGAAATAACTCACGAGAGAAAATATTCCGAAAATTTGAGAATTTCTAGAAAAAAAATGATCCAGGAGGGTATTGAAAAAATGATCCGAATAATTTGAAATTTTTATTTGATGTAGGTACCAACATGGATTGAACACATGATCCCAGAAGTGTAGAAAATCAGAAGTGACGTATCATATATGCAAAATCAATTGAAATCATTCTCATTTCAATTTTTGGAAGCTATAAGAGAAACTCGTGAAGAGTCAAGTAATTGATCAGACCAAAGATACCATGAGAACCAATTAAAATGAGAAATGGGTAGACAAGGAGGACAGTGAGTTGGAGAAATTCAGAAATGAATATTGTACGTTCATAAGAATGTTCATCACATTTCATATCATTTCTTCATTATCACTTATTTATTTTAAAATGTGTATAATGATGAACTTTACATCTGCTGTTGATGGAAAAAAGTGATCATTGCCCAAGAGACTTAGTTCAAAGTGGAAGATATCAACATTCGTGTGTTTTGTTTACTCTCAATACCAATGCTGTAAATGTCCTGATATATCACAGGAACGGTTTTCACTCATAATGTGTATTGGACTTTCGGAAACTGAGAGACTTTTATCTACGGCGGAAATATATGATCACAGACAGCGCAGTCCTGGTGTTGAAGTTCAGTGGATTCAAATGATTGAAATGGGGTGGTAAAATCGCCGTTGTGGTGTCCCGTCCAAACGATCCTATCTTTCATTCATAGCCTCAATTGGGGAACAATAATTTTGCATCAAGTTTCGATATTATGATAAATAATATATCCTTTCTTAAAACGCAAAATTATGCTACGTTTGCCCAATGTGAACAATTTCTTCGTCTCTCTTCTTCACAATTGAACATCAAAATTTGATATGAAATCATTGTTTCCCAAATGAGGCTATGAATGAGAGGTTAGATGGAAGGTGGATTCAGTTGTGAATAATTCACGTTATCAAGTAATTTTTTGGAATTCTCTTTCTCCTGAAGATATCAGATTGAACTATATTTTCAGTTCTTTGATAAATGTATATCAGAATTGAATAGATACTTTGAGGTAGTTCAAGACCACCCCAGTGGGGCACCGTCCGGATGATCCCAACATCCATTCATGAACAATTACTCAGAGTCATTTTTCTTAATCCAATAATGAATAAAATGCTCAAAAATCCATTGTATAGAAAAAAGATTTCAAAATTTAGGAATATAAGTTGATGATATTTTTCAGAAAGATTTTTTTTTTTATAATTCGACGAAAAAGAATATCTCAATTCACATTTGACATTCTGATTACAATCGCTCCGTATGTAGTTTCTGGAGATTCAATTCTATTTTCAAATTTCAACGTCTTGATATAGGTTTTCACATAATTATATTAAACATATTTGACATATTGAACAAATTGAATTTTAAACATAATTATATAATGTGCTCAAAAGTGCGCTATTTATTCAGGAAACGGCCCTTCCACCAGAACCAGAAATTCCATCATTGGGAATTATTTCAGTATGATTATTACCGAACATAATTTCAAAATGAAATCATTGTTCTATTTTCACTCGTTCAACCAATCAACGATATAAATTCCATATATTATTTCCCTGAAATTAAATCCATTTGGTACATTAACAACATAAGCGATCAAACCGACTTAATCCCCTATATTGAAAACCACCCTCGAAACCAAGTACATTCTAATACTCCCCTAAATCGAGTAACTAACGGTATCTATAATTCTACCTCTCAAGTCTTAAAGAGGATTGGGGTTAGACAATCGGGGTTGAATCGTCCCATATTTCCACAGTTCACTCTTCGCCGTTGAGTATCCACCAGACGATTATCCGTCTCTTCTATCTCGAACCATTGCCGATTCACTGTCTCGAACCTCCATTCCTCAGTCTCAGTATAATTCCACATCATTTACCTCAAATGAACATTCGTAAGCCTTAGCTAAGTATCGCAGAGGTATTAGAAGATCGACAGTGTGCGGAGCGAGATAGTGTATCGATATTCGATACTCCGTTCTACATATATAAATATATATATATATATATATATATATATATATATATATACATATATATATATATATATATATATATATATATATATATATATATATATATATATATATATATATATATATATTTATGTATATATATATATATATATATATATATATATATATATATATATATATATTCATATATGAACATGTTCATATATATATATATATATATATATATATATATATATATATATATATATATATATATATATATATTCATATATGAACATGTTCATATATATATATATATATATATATATATATATATATATATATATATATATATATATATATATATATATATATATATATATTCATATATAAACATGTTCATATATATATATATATATATATATATACAAATTTGTATGAATTCAATTGAATATATATATATATTGATATATATATATATATATATATATATATATATATATATATATATATATATATATATATATTCATATATATTCGAATGAATATATATTTATATATATATATATATATATATATATATATATATATATATATATATATATATATATATATATATATATGTATATATATATATATATATATATATATATATATATATAAATTCATGAAAATATATATATATATATATATATATATATATATATATATATATATATATATATATATATATATATGTACACCTGAACGAAGCGAAGCGAGATGTATCGAAATTCAATAGTCATGCCACGAGCGTCTAGTTCCAAATTCGAACGTACATATCCTAAGGAATTATTGTGATATATTCTCTGAAAGCAGTTGAATCAATTCTGAGAAAATGAAAGTAGTGGAAAATTCAGGAAAATTAATCACGCAAAATTGATTATCTCGATTCGTATCGAACATGTTTTTTTTCGATTGCAATTGACCTGTGACTTATTTAGAATTAAGAAATATATTTCAAATTTTCAGAAGGAATCAGTACACACGTGTTGAAGAAACCGATTGTAATGAATGTGATTGTAATGAATGTGATTGTAATGAATGTGATTGTAATGAATGTGATTGTAATGAAATGTATTGCTGAGATGTAATGTTTGTATTGGA
>OZ023335.1:21544283-21551783 GCA_964007535.1 Brachyptera risi | reverse complement strand
ATAACAATATTGAGAACCAGTTTTCTCTCAAGCTTGAACCTTAATCTGAATGTATCAAAAACTCTGTTATGGTACCTCGCGCTTCAATGAACACCCCAATGACCTCGATGTTGAGGATATCGTAATTGTTTTTGAAGAGGTCAACAGTATAGGCTCGTAGTGGTTCTGATATTGACGCATCAGTGTTTATACATTTATGAATCAAATTAAGAAAAACATAGAAAAAATAAATCTAATTTTCATCTAAATTCTGACATAACCACATGACAAGATCTGAAGCCAATGTCCATAATACATACCATAGAACAACGTTATATTGTCGAGATTTTTCTTCTGAAGGTATTAATTTCTATAACATGCTTCGAGACTATATCTTATGTATTGACTCCCTAATTCTCCACAAAATTGGATCAAATATTTTTTCAATCCTTAACTGTTTGAAAGATTATGAGAGAGATTCTAAACTGTCTCTAGTTTAGTTTTATTCAGTTCATCGTGTGAATGAGTTCATTCTCAAATGTAAGTGTGGTGAATGTGTTGTATGTTTTGAATGAACGTTTTTTCTCCATATGCATAGCTCATACAATCAGTTCAAATTTAGTCTATATCAAGTTAATGTCCATGTTCATATTCGACGTGTCATTTATTCTATATTTGTATCTATATATTCCATTTTTTTCCATTTTATTTCCATTAGGTTTATCTAAAGGATGTGAGAATAAACTTGGGGAAAAAGCAATGAAATTAGAATGATCATTCAATGTATTCATTTATTCATTTTATTTATTGAATAGCTTGGAAGCCAGTTTTTTCATGTATACATTAACGATAAAAAATGATTGTAATATGTCGTACACACAACGATACACAATCACAACATACAACATTTAAAATAACAAGTAATAAATACATCGAAATACATTGAAAATATGGTTAAAAACTCTCCTACTGACTCCTACTGACTGAAACTCTCTCTCCTCTTAACTATCTATTCCTTCTAATCCATTCAATAGACTTAATTTTGAAAAAAGGTTGAATTCGACTAAAACGATCATTTCATATAACTTTCACATATTGATATATAACGTATCAAAACAAGGTGACATGCGCACACGTATCTACGCATAATCTGCGGAAAATCACTGCTCAAATAATAGTTGGACATGGGTGAAACGAAGACTCAATTTCACCATACTCAAAAAAGTGCTTTTTGTTATTTCTTTTCTGTTCTCGCTCCACAGATCGAACGAAAATTCAAAATCAGTTTTAACTTTGGTATACACAAGTATTCTCATCTAGTTTGATACTATATAGTTTTTAGGCGCAATCGGTTCGACTACTTATGAGAAAACTCATTTCGAAATTCTCTAAAATCTCCTAAGAATAACCCAGAAGAAAAAATCGTCAACAATATTTCCTTCGAAAATATTCGAATTCTCAAAAAAAATCAATATGATAATTATACACATTATTTAGAACGTCCAGTCAAATCAGATCAGCTGTTTTGATGTAGAAAAATAAATAATCTATTTTTTTAAATCACTCGGAGCTATTATGAATCTAATTAAATTCAAGCAACAGGTAGCACTTGATTGATTGCAAACGATTAAAATGAAGCCTTCTCTCTCATCATAGAAATTAATCAGGAAATAGGATGACAGTGACGTAATTATTGGATCTCAAGGTGGGTATAAGCAATAATAACCAATCCAAAGATAAGTTGATATGTTCCAGCTCATCCATCAACACTGCACCACATAACGCGTTTCCCTAGTAGATTTAATTTCATTCGCAGTTCCAATCTTGACTCAGATCATATCAAGTGAATGTAAATGTACCTCATCCTAGATTTTCATGTTTAATAACATCACATTTCTCATCTGATATATATTCACTACATTTCATTCCGTGTATATCCACTGACAATTCAGAGAAGTATGTGATAATGATTTCAAAAATATATTCAAGAATCGAATGATTGTATATATTCTCATAATGTATTGAATACAGTTACAGAATCTATCATAAATATCACTTTACACATTTTTCCATTACCGGTATGTGCGATTTTGTAACATGATTCCAGCTTTTCCTAACGTCTCCTATCAGTTTCACTTGATTGGGCACTCGAAAAATAACAAAACACTTCCAGAATAGCATTTAAAAAAACATTTTACCCATTTTCGTCTCACTTTCTATTTCATGAAACATCGTACGTTTCATATTGCCTCACTTTTCTATATACTAGGAAAACGCGGAATGCGCGTTGTGAGATGAGCTTAGAAGTATGGCAATCTAGAATGAAAAATAACTTGTCAGCTCAATTTACATCTACGGACCTTGGATTACTTTGAACGTTCAAAAACCTCACCTGCAACTTGTTGATATTTATAGTAACCTGCAACCTGTCGCATATACACTTTGGAAAACCAATTGATCCAAATATTCAATAAAATGTGCACGTTTATTGCGTTTTATTCATTATTTCTCAATCGATTGTTGTAAAAATCTCTGAAAAGGTGTATAATAGTATTTTTCATATTCTGTTAGAATTTGAGAGCTTTTGAAAAATTCTTGTTTTTCAAGTATTTTTCCTCCGGGTTATTCTCACGAGGATTTTCCAAACTTTCCGATTATTTTCCGAAAAAACCTTCCGATCGATTCATCTGAATGACAATCCCAACCTATTCTGGTATGATACCAACGTTCAGAAAAAGTTTCAAGTTGATTGATTGATTTTCTCTGACCTGTATGCCGCGTACATAATTAAAAAAAAAAAAAAAAACATAAAAACGGAGCCCATTTTTTTTCAGGGTGTGAAATGGAAAGCTTCGCTACGCTCATCTAAAAAGTGAATCAGATCATAAACATACATGATTTTCAAACTATTTCCCTCTAAAAAATTAAGCTACAATCATAATGAACCTTATCAAATCTGAAGTTATGAAAAACATAATGATATATTACAATACATAAAGAAAAATATTTATTCATTCCGTTTATCCTTTTTTTCGAGGAATTTCATCTTTATCGAATGAATTCAACTCGTTTTGAAGTAACCAATACGGAATCGTTTGAAAATACAAAGATCAGCATCTGCCATTTCGTTTTGAAGTTGAAGAACAGAAGAAAATGCTAGGTATGAACCGAGATATAGAGTTATCAAAGGTCGTTGGTAAACTGAATCGACTATACCAAAGAAAATGTATTTATCTGGAGAAAAAAATGGCGAATAAACGAAATTAAATTGATTTCTTCCGCTTTTTTTTGTGGGTTACAAGCGTTTACAGTATCCGAGCGAGCGAGATGTGAATTTGCAAGGCAAATATGTAGAAAGCTTTCTTTTTCATACCTTTTCATTCTCTTCGTTTCACATTCGTATTAAGAGACTTATTTCTTCATTTCTTTTCCAACACTTTTCATTCTTCTGTTGAAAACGAACTGTTCGACAGTGGCGCATAGTATATATAGTGTTATCTTTCGGAAATGTTTTTCACACCCACTTTCAGATGTGATTGAACGATTGAGTTCTTATGGAAGCTTCCTATTGAGCTACTCAATAATTAACTCTCCTGATGGATTAAAATCTGACCTCCATGACCTCATGGTCATGAAAAAATTGGGAATTTTTTTCAGTCGATTCGTTTTGATGTGCTCGATAATTAGACGTGCTTTAGCGAGGATTCAATTTGACATACTGAAAAAATTGGTGTTCGTTTTTATGTTTTTTGTTTTGTTTTGTTTTTTTATGTTTTTTTGTCGGTTTTCCACAGGTCAAACGGCTACAGCTATCAACTTCAAACTTTTTTTCATCATGGTTCCTCATCTAGCTTAGAACTGTATAGTTTTGTGGCATTATCGGATGATAACTTTTATTTTTATGGATTTTAGAAATTTCAAAAATACCTATTAGAATAACACGGTGGAAAAAAATTTTTAAAAAATATTTTCCAAAAAATTGAAATTTTTTGTGAAGTTGAGTAACATCTTGGTACACATTTCTGGAAATTCTCAGCTTGATCGGGTCAGCCATTTTGAAGAAAAAGCATGAAATGTACTAAATTGGTACTACTCATGGAAGCAGTTTTTACCCATTTATAACTAAAATGTTACCCAATTGGCGAATTTAGGCAAAAGTTTGTCAATGAAGTCGACATACTATTACTTTCCGCTCGTCTAACAACGCGTATATAGCGTTTTCCTAGTAATATGAAAACAGATGATAGGCTAACCGGGATAAATTTTGAGATATATCAATTCAAATACTGGATGTTTCCCTAACATTCAATACGCAACCTTCAGATTTAATGCATTTTTATTATTTAACAGATCATTAAGATACACTAAAAGGAATGACATCCAATCAAAAAACTTGTTCTATTGTGGATGCAGATGTTACGAATGGAATTATGCAAAAATAAATATGGGTACCCGTTCTCATTTATGAATCACACTCATTTTAAGAGGAAAAATAGTTGATTTTTCACCCAAAATGATGTCAAAATAGCAACTTGATATTCCATTAAAGTGGTGTAACTTCGACCAAAAAAATATGACAGTGTTTCTGATGTAATTTTAATTTAAGAAAACACATGTTCAATAAAGCTTTACGAGAATTGCCCCAATGTAGAAATAATTTCAAAATTGCTTTCTGACTCTGCTGACCAAACTGGTGTTAGACTATAACATATCGACGTATGACAAAAGAGAATGAACCTTCAATAGTATCATTTCAATCTTACAAAATGCACCTTTGTGATCGATTCGTTCGATCTCACCCCTCAAGGAGTGATTTTTTTGCGGTTTTCCACAGTCCTCCGATGAGAATGCACGTATGAAGTATTAATAATTGGTCATGACTCTTGATTGTCGGAGTGATACGCCTAATTACACCATTTTAAGCCCATCACTCACTTTTTTCAAGGAAAAATGATAAACTTCACGTCCGTGCTGTTAAGGAAAATAACCTAACATTGCTGAAGATACATTATATCCAAGTAGAATATTCATTCATTTATTTATTTATTTATTGAAAAACTTTGCAGTTGATACAATTATTGGTGGCAAAGATAAATCAACGGAAGAATATAAAAGAAAGAAGAAAAAGAAATAAAAATTTAAAAAATAATAATATAATATATAAAGTAATAGAGTAACATATATATATGAGAACATACATGAATAATATATATCCATATATATATATATATATATATATATATATATATATATATATATATATATATATATATATATATATATATATATATATAATATATATATATATATATATATATATATATATATATATATATATATATATATATATATATATATATATATATATGAGATAATATGAAAAAAAGAATATATCAACATTTCGGAGTTCAGTTTATTCTCATGATAATGCCGATAGTAATGTCCACAAAAACGGTTCATACAGCTGATAATGTGTTTCGGACTTTTGGTAACTGAAATACTTTCATCTACTTTCATCTACTTTCATCTACTCTCATCTACTTTCATCTGAGGGAAACATTATGTTCACGGACTGAACAGTCACGATGTCAAAGTGCATCGTTCTCAAAATGGAATAACTCATAGATGATTATTCACTATATTGGTAACAAAAGACCGTCTAGAAAAAAAAATAAAGTAGTCGCTTCAAACAGTATTATTAGACTCGTTTGGAGACTTAGGGGACATTGACAGGCCTGTAGTGACAATGTTGAATTGGCACTTCGCCGGTACCTGTTTCTCACAAACAATGAGATATACATTCAAGAAACTTTGACAGTACAGTTACTTGGGACTTTAATACACTCGAACTTTGAAAAAAAAAAAAAAAAAATGGTTGAATTTTTTTTTTCAGATATCATCCAAAAAACATACATTTTTGAGCACATAGCAATTTTCATTCCTGATGATATTGTGAATAGACAGAAAAAAATTATACCTAAAATATGGCATACTTGTACCTACATGTGGTGGAAATTTGAAGGAGTTATCTTCGATAGTTTCAGAGATCCAGGAACCGTCGTTTGAGAAAACAATATTCTGAGATAAACGCATTTTAAAAAATGTGTCATTGGAAGAAGCAGCCATAACAACAGTAGATTGCTATGAAATTCGAGAAGTGAGACTGAAAATACAAATAGAAATACAAAATACAAAGTGTCGAAAGGCAAGAATTGAATAATAAGAACCATTCCGAATAATTTGATGAGTATTGCAGTATATAATTATTGAAACACTATCAATCTAGCGCAAAAAAATCTTGAAATTATGTGAAAATAGCTGTCAATGTCCCCTTGAATGATTCAGAAACAACGATTTCTATATTATATTTTTTATGTTGATTACAAAGATTCGTCACATTTTTTATTATTTTATTCCCCGCTATTCAAATACTCGAGAAATATAGATAAAGCTGCCAGCTGATTATGAAATCTTCACAATTATGTAACGCCACTGTTTTCATATCCGCCCATTTCCCTCACACCCATGCTTCTTACTGACATATTCTCAGTTATCCATCAAAGGCGTCCCACATTTAGCATATTATTATCAGTCATGCACCGTTAGCTCAGTTCTATGTACATAACTTAACTTTTTCCGTGGCGTTGGTCGTTAGAAAAGTTTACTCTTAAACATTGAAAAAGCTCGCATTTGAGATCACGAGAAATTACATATATCGCAGTGGAGTTGGAAACTACCAGGGAAACGCGTATGTGTTGCCACGTTGATGGATGAGCTGGAACAATATATCAACTTATATCTTTGGATTGGTTATTGGATGAGCGAAGCGAAGACTCAATTTCGCCATACCCGAAAAAAAAGTGCCTGTTTTTTCTGTTTGTTTGTTTGTTTTCTTGTTTTCCCGCCCACGAACGTCACAAAAAAAACATCCAATCAAATGTGCTGTTTGTTATGTGGGTAAATTGCCATTACCTATCAGAGTATCTCTAAATGCCCATATGAAGTATAGATCAAAGTGGCCTGCTGATAAGCCACGCCTATCACTAGTGATCAATTCAATCGCCATCAATGCCTGATTTGAGGTGACACGTTCGCCTTCCATTGTATTTGCTATCTCATCATCCTTGTCTCCACTTATGAAACAATCACTTTGTGTGACTAGTTTTGAATGTCTTATCTTTCTTCTGGGGTGCCTGAAGAGCGTATACTGGAATAAAGTCAACTCGGTTGTGTGACATGGGTTTTGTGTCCAACCTTACCTGAACCCTAACCACATTCCATTGGAAAGCACCCCGAATCCCATGCCACACGAACGAGATGACTTCATTCCGGTAAACGCTCTTCAGCGCCTCACTTCTTCTTCCTTCCTAAGCCTTCAGCTTGTTTATTTAACTGGAATCAATAAACTTGTCCATCGCCATCTTGTTTCTGGTATTCTTATACCTTGTTCACACTAGGATCACTGACTGCAGTTAAACTAACTGCAGTTAGCATCATGGATGACACCGTTCTTAACTGAGC
>OZ023335.1:21534283-21539283 GCA_964007535.1 Brachyptera risi | reverse complement strand
GATACAATCTCTCCACTCAATTTCATATCCTCTTCTTTTAAGTTATCAAGTCAAGCCCACGTTCACCCTTGGCAGTATCCGTGCTCCATTATGCGCTCTTAAGGCGCCCTCTAGGAAGATGTGTGGATAGGCCTTCTCAGTATTATACTAATATATCATATCATATTCATCGAGTATTCATCATATATGATATATTTTTTGTCATATATATTATATATATATGTACATATATATATATATATATATATATATATATATATATATATATATATATATATATATATATATATATATATATATATTGGGTTTTCAACGACGCACTGCAATGATGATCTAAGATCTATTGGCGTCGGATGAATGATTATTGAGATGATGGGACGACGGGATGAAGGTATTATGGGTATGGAAAGGATAGTGGGAAGGAAGCGGTCGTGGGCCCACGTGTGAAGTGAAATGACATTTATAAATACACCCACATTATGCGAGACTTGAACCCTCAGTCAAAAGGAGATTTCAGTTTATATAAATGTGCATCAGTTGATTGAGCTACGGAAGGCAGTGTGATAGTTCCTAAATCGAGCTGTGTGTATAGGTTTTCTATCAAATATCATATGAATATGTATATGTATATGTATGTATATGTATGTATAACTTATATACCGCGTTTTCCGAGTTATATAAAAATGTGATGAATACAAATAACTTATTAGATTATTTTCTCTCTGGGAAAATTGAAAATATATCTGAATAATTTTTATTCCATATTTAATAGAATCTCTACCTTCAATATTTATATATTATATAGAGAACCAACAATAATGAGAGATTCAAAGAAGAAATACATATTTCAACATTGCAAAGGAAATAAAAATAAATACGAGAATAAAAACGCTTCCTTCGTTATTCTTGATCTATATTTATATCACTTCTCCGACAATTACAATGTAATCCAATAGTTAAACTATTTCAACTTTATTTCAACATGTTTGTTACTAATTTCCACTTCAGTCCCTTTTCAGAAAACTGTCAAAAGATTAAAATTACTTGATAACATAATTTCAGCTTCCATCTCACATTGTTATGCTTTTATCTGACATTGCTATATAAGAAACACAACTGATAGAGGGAGAGAGGAGATACAGTCGACTATTTCTCTGAACAATTTTCTGATATGTCATTAAAATACGTCTATTATCATAATGAGGGAATAGCACTACAAAACAGTAATAAAGTTAATAATGAAATAGCAAGTATGGAAGAGAATAAAGATGATAAAAAATTGTCAATGGAATGAAATATGCAAGTTCACATGATTTATATTTTAATGCACCTTCCGACAGTGTTATTAAATTTTTAGTTATTCGATGAGTGATGTATTTATTTTTATATATAAACTAGGCAAACGCAATATATGCGTTGTGAGATGAGCGAGATATCTGAATAAGGTATAAAAGTCTTCAAAGTAGTCCTATTTTTGCTACTTTATCGACTCTGGTATTCTACACACCTTGAAGAATATGAAGAATAGTTAATTGTTGGGAAAATATCGAATCTAGAAAGCAGTGGATGTTGGCAACCTGATTCTGCTATAGGGTATTCTCAATTGACGTCACCCATTGTTGAAAGAGAGAGACAACAATGTCCATCAGTTGGAATTGACCAATCAGAATGTTTGATAGTCTACCAGTTCGCTGTATTGCTATAGTAACGATTGTTTGTCGTTTGTTACGTGCGAACACTCTATAGGCTTATGTCAAATAACAAATGACAAACAATAGTTACTATAGCAATACAGCAAATTGGTGAACTACCAAATATTCTGATTGGTCAATTCCATCTGGTTGACATTGTTGTCTGTCTCTTTCAACAATGAGTGACGTCACTTGAAAGAAGCCCATTATTCACATTATATTTGATGAATAAATCAGTCATTTTGATTTTTTTTTTCAAAACGGCTGGTTCGAATTGTTTACAAAATGATGATAATGTGTCTCATTTATGTGAACACATTCGGTGTAAATTTTATTTTTCTGAATAGATTCCATTTTTGAATTTTCTTGCCCAGCCTAATCTTATTGGGTTTTTCGAAACTTTGACATGCTATTTATCCTATTTGGTCCAATTGATGCATTCCAGAAACTATACAGTTCTAAGGCCAGGTATTACCAAGTCTAGTTAGCCTTTATCTGACAGTTCAAACTTGTTATCACCATGGTTACCTGTGGTATTTGTTTTCACCAACTCTCAGATAAATACTAACTGGACTTGGTAATACTGGGCCTAAAGTAGTATAAGCAATTGCCCGTACACGAAAAAAAATGCCATGTTGATCAGTAAAATTGGGAGACCTGTGCAGTGCTCACAACAAAAAAAAAAAAGAGAAAAAAATCTACACATTGTGTTAGAAAGTACATATGTTATGAAATTAGTTAACATTTTTGAATACATTTTAGTCAGGCTGTTGAAAAAAAAAAAATGTTTGTGTTATCACAATGCCAATGGCTTGAAGAAAACTGCTCGAGTAATTCAAGTTATTCACAGTTAGATGAAATTACATTTAATTACAATGGAACAAACTAGGGCGTGTTATTGACTGATGGGTACTCTCCCACTAAATATGGACTTATTTCATCGAAGTAATTCTTAAGTTTGTTCTCAAAACATTCGGTTGAGGATGTAGATTCTATTTTTGATGACGAGTTATCATATGACACTCTTCCCGAGTAGTTACTTATTATTTTATTCATTCCAATTTTGTTTTTACATTTTTTTGTATTCGATCAGTTCCCTTCTCATGTATCAATATATAATATTTTCAATCTATTTCTCTATATTTTTCTATGTATTTTTTTTTACTGATTGCTATCCTGTTTTATAATTTAGTCAGGGACCGATAAAGGTTATTTCTGACTCTTTCTATATAACCAAGTTATGTTCAGGTTGATAAATGTAATCATCACTTCCGGTGCGGAAGCTTGGAGTTGATGAAGGAAGACTATGACTGATGTCACTAGCAAATACAATCGAGTGATGAAAATATAATTCTGTGCCCGGATTCACAAAGATACCTATATTTAGAACGTCTCAAGTTAGGACTATTTTACTGAGTTTGAACCAATTTTGACCCCGACTGGGTGAAAAAATCCCCAATTCAAGACGTCTCGAGTGTGAGACTTCACGGAAATCCAGGCCCAGGTATTGTGAGTACAGTTCAAGTCTTTTGAAGATCGCTTCCATGGAGATTGACGGAATCCACATCTGAACCAGCACATGATTTTGTTAGTGTGTATAAATACTAGGCAAACGCGTTATTTGTTTCCGCGTTGATGGATGAGCTGGAACAATATATCAACATATCTTCGGATTTGATTACGTTATAGGCTTATATATATATATATATATATATATATATATATATATATATATATATATATATATATATATATATATATATATATATATATATATATATATATGTATATATATATATATATATATATATATATATATATATATATATATATATATATATATATATATGTATATATATATATATATATATATATATTTAATATATATATATATATATATATATATATATATATATATATATAATATATATATATATATATATATATATATATATATATATATATGTATATATATATATATATATATATATATATATATATATACATATATATATATATATATATATATATGAATATATATATATATATATATATATATATATATATATATATATATATATATATATATATATATGTATATATATGTGTGTATAAATCCACCTTGAGATCCGAACCACCACGTCTTTAGCCTGCTATTTCCTGATTGATTTCGATGATGATAACGAAGGCTCTGTTTCAATCAATCGTTTTCGATTAAATGGTGACATCTGTTGCTTGGATTCAAATGGTATCTTGATAGATTTAAGTGATTTAAAATAATCAGATCATATATTTTTTATATCAAAACGGTTTGCTGATCTGATTCGACCTAAAATTTGAATTAATGTGTTCAATCATTGTAATAAAATTCCATGAAAATTTTAATTCTCTCGAAGAAAATATTTTTCACGAATTTTTCCCTCCGGGTTGAACTCATGGGATTTTTGAAAAATTTAAAATGAATTGTCTTGGAAGTGGTTGAACCGATTACGCCTCAAAAGTATACAGTATCGAATTGGATAGGGTTAATTGTGTATGCCAAGTTTCATTTCAGTTTGAATTTTCGTTTGACCTGTGGAACGCGAACAAAAAAAAAAGCATTTTTTCGAGTATGATGATTTTTTTTTTCGTCTTTTTGTTTCTCTTCGCTTTGAGTCTTCGCTTCGCTCCTCCAATGAAATAACCATAATGATGAAATTCATCCAAAACTTCTCCATAAAAATGAACAATATTCATAAAAATACTCAAATATTCAATATGTATACCGATAAAACAGTCTCTCCGCCAAACGATTATCAAAACAAGAAAACACCATTAACAAAAATGTAATGAAAATGCAATTTGTTGAAATAATCACCTCTCTGTTTTTATTAGTAAACAATGTCATAATACAGACATCAACCCTTCCGGTAAATATTACTTATTGATACATGCTATTCATACATTAATCCACATACTGATTTCCACGAACGGAGATTCCGAGCGACCGTCTCACCGATCACACACCATCTGACGAGCGGGTGGTTCGAGCCTTCTTCAGTGAATACAAGTAAAGGCTTACCGTATATTGTGTGCTAGTATGTTGTAGGTTTCATTGGATTTTCCTGATATTGCGAACGAGTACATTTAAAACTCATTAATCATTATCACGATCCCCGATATGATCAGGGAATCACGATAGTTGCGCTGTACGGGTGCAATGACAATGCTATGCAATATCGTTCGTATCCATGATATTTACACCCAAACCCACACACACATACACACACGGATACGGATATTTATATATATATATATATATATATATAT
>OZ023335.1:21512822-21532822 GCA_964007535.1 Brachyptera risi | reverse complement strand
CTGATATTGACGCACTAGAGTTTATACATTTATGATTCAAATTAAGAAAAACATAGAAAAAATGAATCTAATTTTCATATGAATTCGGACATAACCACATGATAAGATCTGAAGCCAATGTCCATCATACATACCATAGAACAACGTTATATCGTCGAGAGTTCTCTTTCGGAGTTATTAATTTCCATAACATGCTTCCCGACCATATTTTATGTATTGACTCCCTAATTGTCCACAAAATTGAATCAAATATTTTTTTCAATCTTCAACTGTTTTGAAAGATTGTTAGAGAGATTCTAAACTGTCTGTAGTCTAGTTTCATTCAGTTCATTGTGTGAATGAGTTTATTCTCAAAGCCAAGTGTGGTGAATGTGTTGTATGTTGTGTATGAACATTTTTCCTCCTAATGCATAGCTCAAACAATTAGTTCAAATTTAGTCTATATATCAAGTTAATGTCCATGATCATATTCGACGTGTCATATATTCCATATTTGTATCTATATATTCCATTATTCTTCATTTTATTTCCATTAGGTCTATTCATAGAATGTGAGAATGAACTTGGAAAAAAAACAATGAAATTGGAATGATCATTCAATGTATTCATTATTTCATTTTATCTATTAAATAGCTTGGAAGACATTTTTTTCCGTGTACATTAACAATAAAAAGATTATTGTGATATGTCGTACACACAAAAACACACAAACACAACATACAACATTTAAAATAACAAGTAATAAATACATCGAAATACATTGAAAATATGGTCAAAAACTCTCCTACTAAATTATTGTTGACTATCTATTCCTTCTAATCCATTCAATAGACTTAATTTTGAAAAAAGGTTGAATTCGACTAAAACGATCAAGACATATAACTTTCACATATTGATAAATAAATATATAACGTATCAAAACAAAATGACATGCGCAAACGTATCTACGCATAATCTGCAGAAAATCACTGCTCAAATAATAGTTGGACATGGGTGAAACGAAGACTCAATTTCACCATACTCGAAAAAAGTGCTTTTTGTTGGTTCTTTTTTCGTTCTCGCTGCACAGATCGAACGATAATTCAAAATCAGTCTTAACTTTGGTATACACAAGTATTTTGATGTAGTTTGATACTATATAGTATTTAGGCGCAATCGGTTCGACTACTTATGAGAAAACTCATTTTGAAATTTTCGAAAATCTCATAAGAATAACCCATCCAGAGGAAAGAATAGTCAACAATATTCTCTTCGAAAAATTTCGAATTCTCAAAAATTTTCAATATGATAATTATACACATTATTTAGAGCCTCCAGTCAAATCAGATCAGCCGTTTTGATGTAGAAAAATATATAATCCATTTTTTCAATCACTCAGAGCTATTATGAATCCAATTGAATTCAAAGCAACAGGTAGCACTTGATTGATTGCAAACGATTAAAATGAAGCCTTCTCTCTCATCATAGAAATTAATCAGGAAATAGGATGACAGTGACGTAATTTTTGGATCTCAAGGTGAATATAAGTAATAATAACCAATCCAAAGATAAGTTGATATGTTCCAGCTCATCCATCAACACTGCAACACATAACGCGTTCCCTAGTAGATTTAATTTCGTTCGCAGTTCCAATCTTGATTCAGATCATATCAAGTGAATGTAAATGTAACTCATTCTAGATTTTCATGTTTAATAACATCACATTTCTCATCTGATATATATTCACTACATTTCATTCCGTGACAAATTCAGAGAAGTATATGATAATGATTTCAAAAATGTATTCAAGAATCGAATGATTGCATATATTCTCATAATGTATTGAATACAGTTACAGAATCCATCATAAATATCACTTTACACATTTTTCCATTACCGGTACGTGCGATTTTGTAACATGATTCCAGCTTTTCTTAACGTCTCCCATCAGTTTCACCTGATTGAACACTCGAAAAATAGCAAAACACTTCCAGAATAGCATTTAAAAAAACATTTTACCCATTTTCGTCTCACTTTCTATTTCATGAAACATCGTACGTTTCATATTGCCTCGCTTTTCTTTATACTAGGAAAACGCGGGATGCGCGTTGTGAGATGAGCTTAGAAGTATGGCAATCTAGAATGAAAGTTAACTTGTCAGCTCAATTTACATCTACGGACCTTGTATTACTTTGAACGTTCAAGAACCTCACCTGCAACTTGTTGATATTTATAGTAACCTGCAACCTGTCGCATATACACTTTGCAAAGCCAATTGATCCAAATATTCAATAAAATGAACACTTTTATTGCGTTTTCTTTGTTATTTATCATCCGATTATTGCAAAAATCTTTGAAAAGGTGAATAATAGTATAGTTCTTATTTGATGAAAATTTGAGAGCTTTTGCACAATTCTTGTTTTTCAAGTATTTTTCCTCCGGGTTATTCTTATGAGAATTTTTCAAACTTTCCGATTATTTTCCGGAAAAACCGTTGAACCGATTTTTCTGAAAAACAATCCCAACCTATATTGATATAACACAAACGTTTAGAAAAAGTTTCAAGTTGATTGATTCATTTCTCTGACCTGTATGTCGCGTACATGATTACAAAAAAAAAAAATAAGAACATAAAAACGAAGCCCATTTTTTTTCAGGGTGTGAAATGGAAAGCTTCGCTACGCTCATCTAATTGGAAGACATAAAGAATGCTGTCTCATTCCGTTTGTTCTTTTTTTTCGAGGAATTTCATTTTTATTGAATGAATTCAACTCGTTTTGAAGTAACCAATACGGAACCGTTTGAAAATACAAAGATCAGAATCTGTCATTTCGTTTTGAAGTTGAAGAATAGAAGAAAATGCTAGGTATGAACCGAGATATGGAGTTATCAAAGGTCGTTGGTGAACTGAATCGACTATACCAAAGAAAATGTATTTATCTGGAGAAAAAAATGGCGAATAAACGAAATTAAATTGATTTCTTCCGCTTTTTTTTGTGGGTTACAAGCGTTTACAGTATCCGAGCGAACGAGATGTGAATTTGCAAGGCAAATATGTAGAAAGCTTTCTTTTTCATACCTTTTCATTCTCTTCGTTTCACATTCGTATTAAGTGACTTATTTCTTCATTTCTTTTTCAACACTTTTCATTCTTATGTTGGAAACGAACTGTTCGACAGTGGCGCATGGTATATAGTGTTATCTTTCGGAAATGTTTTTCACACCCACTTTTAGATATGATTGAACGATTGAGTTCTTATGGAAGCTTTCTATTATGCTTCTCAATAATTAACTCTCCTGATGGATCAAGGTCTAATCTCCATTACCTCAAGGTCATGATAAAATTGGGATTATTTGTCAGTCGATTCGTTTTGATGTGCTCGATAATTAGACGAGCTTCAGCGAGGATTCAATTTGACATACTGAAAAAAATTGGTGTTCGTTTTTATGTTTTCTGTTTTGTTTTGTTTTTTATGTTTTTTTGTCGGTTCTCCACAGGTCAAACGGCTACAGCTATCAACTTCAAACTTTTTTTCGTCATGGTTCCTCATCTAGCTCAGATCCATATGGTTTTGTGGAATTATCGGGTTATAACTTTCATTTTTATGGATTTTAGAAATTTCAAAAATACCCGTTAGAATAACACGGTGGAGAAAAAAAATTATTTTCAAAAGAATTGAAATTCTGTGTGAAGTTGAGTAACATCTTGGTACACATTTCTGGAAATTCTCAGCTTGATCGGGTCAGCCATTTTGAAGAAAAAGCATGAAATGTACTAAATTGGTACTACTGGAAGCAGTTTTTACCCATTTATAACTAAATTGTTACCCAATTGGCGAATTTAGGCAAAAGTTTGTCAATGAAGTCGACATACTATTACTTTCCGCTCGTCTAACAACGCGTATATAGCGTTTTCCTAGTAATATGAAAACAGATGATAGGCTAACCGGGATAAATTTTGAGATATATCGAGTCAAATACTGGATGTTTCCCTATCATTCAATACGCAACCTTCAGATTTCATGCATTTTTATTATTCAACAGATCATTAAAATACACTAAAAGTAATGACATTCAATCAATAAATTTGTTTTATTGTGGATGGAGATGTGACGAATGGAATTATGCGAAAATAAATATGGGTACCCGTTCTCATTTATGAATCACACTCATTTTAAGAGGAAAAATAGTTGATTTTTCACCAGAATGAAGTCAAAATAGCAACTTAATATTTCATTAAAGCGGTGTAACTTCGACCAAAAAAATATGACAGTGTTTCTGATGTAATTTCAATTCAAGAATACACATGTTTAATAAAGCTCTACTCGAATTTTCCTAATGTAGAATTAATTTCAAAATTACCTTTTGACTCTGCTGACCAAACGGGTGATAGACTTTAACATATCGACGTATGACAAAAGAAAATATAGTATAATTTCAGTATATTCAATAGTATAATTTCAATCTCACAAAATGCACCTTTGTGATCGATTCGTTCGATCTCACCCCTCAAGGAGTGATTTTTTTGCGGTTTTCCACAGTCCTCCGAAGAGAATGCATGGATGAAGTATTAATAATTGGTCATGACTTTTGATTGTCGGAGTGATACGCCTAATTACACCATTTCAAGCCCATCACTCACTTTTTTCAAGGAAGAATGATAAACTTCACGTCCGTGCTGTCAAGGAAAATAATCTAACATTGCTGAAGATACATTATATCCAAGTAGAATATTCATTTATTTATTTATTTATTGAATTACTTTGCAGTTGATACAATTATTGGTGGCAAAGATAAATCGACAGAAGAATATAAAAGAAAGAAGAAAAAGAAATGAAAATTTCAAAATAATAATATAATATATAAAATAATAGAATAATATATATATGAAAACATACATACATAATATATATATATATATATATATATATATATATATATATATATATATTCATATATATATATATATATATATATATATATATATATATATATATATATATATATATATATATATTTATATATATATAAAATTATATAAAAAAAAGAATATATCAACATTTCGGAGTTCAGTTTATTCTCATGATAATGCCGATAGTAATGTCCACAAAAACGGTTTACACAGCTGATAATGTGTTTCGGACTTTTGGTAACTGAAATACTTTCATCTACTTTCATCTACTTTCATCTACTTTCATCTACTTTCATCTGAGGGAAACATTATGCTTACAGACTGAACAGTCACGATGTCAAAGTTCATCGTTCTCAAAATGGAATAATTCATAGGTGATTATTCATTATATTGGTAACAAAAGACCGTCTAGAAAATAAAATAAAGTAGTCGCTTCAAACAGTACTATTAAACTCGTTTGGAGACTTAGAGGACATTGACAGCCCTATAGTGACAATGTTGAATTGGCACTTCGCCGGTACCTGTTTCTCACAAACATTGAGATATACATTCAAGAAATTTTGACAGTATAGTTACTTGGGACTTAAATACACTCGAACTTTAAAAAAAAAAAAATTACATGATTTTTTTTTAATATATAGTATCTAAAAACATACATTTTTGAGCACATAGCAATTTTCATTCCTGATGATATTGTGAATAGACAGAAAAATTATACACAAAGTATGGCATACTTGTACCTACATGTGGTGGAAATTTGGAGTAGTTATCTTCAATAGTTTCAGAGATCCAGTAACCGTCGTTTGAGAAAACAATATTCTGAGATGAATGCGTTTTGAAAAATGTGTCATTGGAAAAAGCAACCATAACAACAGTAGATTGCTATGAAGTTCGAGAAGTTGGACTAAAATTACAGATAAAAATACAAAATACAAAGTGTCGAAAGGCAAGAATTGAATAATTAGAACCATTCCGAATAATTTGATGAGTATTGCAGTATACAATTATTGAAATACTATCAATCTAGCGCAAAATAATCTCAAAATTATGTGAAAATTGCTGTCAATGTCCCCTCAAATGATTCAGAAACAACGATTTTTCTATTATAATTTTTATGTTGATCACAAACATTCGTCACATTTTTTATTAATTTTATTCCCCGCTATTCAAATACTCGAAAAATATAGATAAAGCTGCCAGCTGATTATGAAATCTTCACAATTATGTAACGCCACTGTTTTCCTATTCGCCCATTTCCCTCACACCCAGGCTTCTTACTGACATATTCTCAGTTATCCATCAAAGGCGTCCCACATTTAGCATACTATTATCAGTCATGCACCGTTAGCTCAGCTGTACATAACTTAACTTTTTCCGTGGCGTTGGTCGTTAGAAAAGTTTACTCTTAAACATTGAAAAAGCTCGCATTTAAGATCACGAGAAATTACATATATCGCAGTGGAGTTGGAAACGACCAGGCAAACGCGTATGTGTTGCCGCGTTGATGGATGAGCTGAAACAATATATCAACTTATATCTTTGGATTAGTTATTTATTAGACGAGCTTTAGCGAGGATTCAATCTGACATACTGAAAAAAATTGGTGTTCGTTCTCATGTTTTTTTTATGTTTTTTTGTCGGTTCTCCACAGGTCAAACGGCTACAGCTATTAACTTCGAAATTTTTTTCATTGTGCTTCCTCATCTAACTTAGATTTGTATAGTTTTGTGGCAATATCGAATGACAACTTTTTTTCATGAATTTTAGAAATTTCCCAAATACCCATTAGAATAACACGGCGGCAAAAAAAGAAAAGGAAATATTTTTATTTTCCCAAAAAAATGAAATTCTGCGTGAAGTTGGGTTACATTATGATACACATTTCTGAAAACTTTCAGCTTGATCGGGTGAGCCATTTTGAAGAAAAACTATAAAATGTGCTAAATTGGTACCACTTGAAGCAGTTTTTACCCATTTCTGAATTAAATGTCACTCAACTGGCGAATGTAGGCGAGAGTTTAGCCATAAAAGTCGACATACTATCACTATCCGCTCGTCTAACAACGCATATATGGCGTTTTCCTAGTATATATACACCTTGAGATCCAAACCATTACGTCACTGCCCTCTTATTTCCTCATTGATTTCTATGATCATAAAGAAGGCTTTGTTTTAATCGTTTCCGATTAAATGGTGAAACCTGTGGGTTGGATCTAATTGGTTGACAGATAACAGTTTCAGTTGAAACCTTCGAACGGTATGATATATAAAAATACCTGCACAGGAAAAACAAAGATCATTCCAATACTTTCAAATGATGTGGAACAAAACCATCACATGTGTATTCAAACATTCCCAACTGTACACAGATTGGAGTGTGTTCTCGTGTTAGCTGTCGACCTGTGGTGAAAGCCGAGTGATAATAGTTGATTAATTTGTTCTTATTCGATCTTGGAGGTGTTATAAATATATATATATATTCGTTTTCTTTTGTTCTATAATTCTGATATTTCATACCGTTCGAATTACATCACGGAAAAAACGATATTTCACTCGTCCACTTCCATGTGTTTTCAGCTACATGGAAGAAATGAAAGCGAAAATACTATATTCTCTTATAATCTTCTCCTCATAATCTTTTTATTATCTTTCTCTTTCTCTTATTTTCTCCTAATATTATTCCTCTTTCTGGAAATGGGTTCTGATTTTTTACTTCTTCAATCTTTGTGTAATGTATTATATGATTTCTATTACACACTCAGAAATGAACACATTCCGATTACAGTAAATTCTTAGTTCAAAATTACCACCGGTATGATGGAATTTCATGATATAATATAGTCAAAAACAGTATTACTACTTTCGAATAATTGCGATTCCGACTTCGAAACTTGATATAAAATCATTGATCCTCAATCAAGGCTATGGGTGAAGATAGAATCGTTTGGATAGCATCAAAAAAGTGATTTCACCAACTCATTTTGATTATTTCGGATTAAAAGCAATCAAATTTGACAGCAGGACCGCGCAGTCTATGAATATACATTTTTTCGCCGCAGGTGAGAGACATTCAGTTTCTGAAAGTCCGCAACACAATAAGTATTAACCTTTTTTTGTGATATATCCAGATATTACCATCATATTCAAATCTTCATTGAAGCTTATGTCATGGTACACTTGATTGCCTTCCGACACATAATAATAATCAAATACAAGAATGATGAAGTAGAAAAAACACACGATAATGATGAATCATACATGAATGATTGATGAAAAAATGATTGTAGAAAATAATAAGAGAGTAATAGATAGTAGCCTGATATGAAATAGTATTGGTATGAACAGAGGAAAACAAATAATACAGCAAGAATACAGAGATGACGAATAATTGTGCTATGGATAAGAGTAGAAATGGTTTCTCAAAATGGCAATAGATCCTTTCAAGGCTAATATTCCTATCAAATTGATGAAATCACAGTTTAGATTCAACTTCCCACAAAATTCTAGTATATCAAACACACAAATGCTGATATCTTACACTTTGAACTAAGTATCTGAGATAATATTTCCTGTTTCATTTATTATTTTTGTAAATATGATTATTATTCCATTATTAGGCCCATCTCTCTCATTGACATATTGAATAAAAACATACATACATTCCACCCTATGGCCCACAAAGCCGAATTGGATTTGTCTGTAGTATAAACACAATGTTTATCAAACAGACGTGAACACATAATACATGACAATTCTAGTTACACATCGTAATTTGGAACTTAAATAGACCTGAAAATGAAAAGAACAGGAGATGTGAAGTTTATCACTAGGCAAACGCGTTATGTGTTTCCGCGTTGATAGATGAGCTGGAACATATCAACTTATCTTTGGATTGGTTATTATATATATATATACACCTTGAGATCCAAACCATTACATCACTGCCATCTTATTTTCCATTGATAATTTATATGATAATGAAGAAGGCTTTGTTTTAATCGTTCACAATCAAGTGGTGACACTTGTTGCTTTGATTTAATAGGTATCTTAATAGCTTTGAATAATTAACACAAATAACATTATACATTTTTTTACATCGAGACGGCCGATCCGATTTGAGTGAGAGTTCGAAATAATGTGTATCATTATCAGATTAAGATTCTCTGAGAATTTGAATCCTCTCAGATGAAATATTTTTCACGAATGTTTCCTCTGGGTTATTCTAATGGGATTTTTGAAAACTTTGGAATGAGTTTTCTCAGAAGTGGTTGAACCGATCGCGCTCAAAACTATACAGCATCAAGTCAGATAGGGGTTCATGTGTGTGCCAAGTTTCATCATGATTTGAATTTCTGTTTGACCTGTGGAGCGCGAAAAAAAAAAAAAAAAAAAAAAAAAAAAAAAAAAACACATTCGATTTTTCAAGTACAGTGTAATTGAGTCTTCGCTACGCTCATCCAACTAAACAATAAGGAAGAGAGTGATGGGCTCAACATGGTCCAATTATTATAATTGAGATCATTACTCATTGATTGGGAGATGATTCCCCGGCCATGATTATCTCGGTTTGAGTTCTGGAGGGTGATTTTTGAGACAATCCTCCAATCATGCTCCACCTTCATAACACAGAGTTGTACCAGAAACCGGATCTGTTTTTTCAGTTTGTATCTTTTCTGGTTCTGTCTATTTATTTCGTCTGAATTAGAATATTTTCGAAAGTTTCATTCGCACAATGAAAAAAAAACACCTGTCGGAATATTTTTTGTTCTCTTTTTTTTTTTTAAATAGATTTTCAAACTTCATTCAGAAATTAATATCTCGATGGTGTGATGATGTTCATATTTTCATTTTATTTTTAAATTTTTATTTTCATATTTGGTTTGTTCTCCCTCTCAATATCTCATACAATCTCTCTCACTTCAATCATAACAATTTGATGATTGAAATAGATAATATTTCATTGGTTATTGGAGACAATAACTTTGGAAAACTGACATATCATACATTTCAGAAGCGGAATTAGTTGATTGGATACAAAAAATTGTGACCATTAACAACATTCAATTTCGGATCACTACATCGAGAAAAAACTCTCATTTTCCAATTCATTTCAAACTTACCTCGATAGAATAATATCCAATAAACTTGATGAAATTACCTCATGGCCTCACTAAAATATTCAATTAACAACTTGAAATGGGCGTGGCTTCACCAGAAGGCCAGTTGGATCTATATCATTTGTGATCATTTGAAGATACCCCGATTGGATATTGGATTTTCACTACAGTTCTAACAGCCATATTGATTGGATTTTAAGATTTGTGACGTCAAGGGTACGGAGACTGCGAGTCATCAATTGTAATCATATCTTTATAGTTCACAATCTTTCCAACAATTATTCCAATTGACGACTAGTGATAGGCCCACCCAAAAACGTCACAAAACAACACATCCAATCAAATGGGCTGTTTGTTATGTGGGTGAATTGACATTACCTATCAGAGTATCTCTAAATGCCCACATGAAGTATAGATCAAAGTGGCCCTGGCGATAAGCCACGCCTATCACTAGTGATCAATTCAATCGCCATCAATTTCTGATTTGAGGTGACACGTTTGCCTATCATTATATTAGCTATCTAATCATCTTTGTCTCTACTTGGGAAACAATCACTTTGTGTGACAAGTTTTGAATGTCTTATCTTTCTTCTGATGCACCTGAAGAGCGTATACTGGAATAAAGTCGACTCGGTTGTGTGACATGGGTTTGGGTCCAACCTTACCTGAACCCTAACCATATGCCATTGGAAAGTACCCCGAAGCCAATGTCCCACGACCGAGGTGATTTTATTCTGGTAAACGCTCTTCAGCGCCTCACTTCTTCTTCTTCCTTCCTAAGCCTTCAGCTTGTTCATTTATCTGGAATCAATAAACTTGTCCATCGCCATCTTGTTTCTGGTATTCTTATACCTCGTTCAAACTAGGATCACTAACTGCAGTTAAGCTAACTGCAGTTAGCATCATGGATGACACCGTTCTTAACTGAGGTAAAGTGTTGACACTGACAGCGATGAAATGGTTGTTAGTGACGTCATGCACTGCCATCTTCCTGTTTGATTTACTGTTAATTTTATATTGCATTCATAGATTCACAGATTTTCTGTTGATATCCCACCTTGTTTTTGAACAAAGCCATCTATCTAAATCGAATGATGTAAATAATATAGAGGGCCTTGCATGGAAACAACAATGTGACGATACGAATGATGTTGCTCTTTGAGAAGGCGGTGAATTTTGATTGCAGTTAAGCTAACCCATGACCATCAATAACCTATCAATGACCTATCAATAACAATGACCTATTAATTGATAGTCATAGAGCTAACTGAGTTCTAGAAACTTAGTTAAGACATAACTAGAGTTAACTACTAACCAAGATCCGTTCATATTGTAACTTGACTAACGTTATCTACCTAAGTGTAGTTAAATTCTGTAATGTGAACGAGGTATTACTCTATGATCTCTCGAGATTATTTGTCCTCAGCAATTTCTACGATTCAGAAATGCACGAAATTCATCAAGTTTCATAAAAAAAAAAGTGTATCCACTGGAAATTCCATATGAATTCCACTTTTTCATCAACGATTTCTCTTTTAAATATGAATATATATCAGTATTCTGCACTGTGAACTGTTTTAATGATTTTGTATATCAAAAACTTCCACCCCTGTTCCTTAGCCCTTACCCCTCCCCCCACCCCCCCTCCCCCCCACCCCGCTCCCACGCACACGTTTTTATCTATCTCATTCCGTATCCAAGCTCTGCTAATAAATATACACCAAGTGTATGACTGGGAACTCGAAAGCTATGAAACCTGTTCTGAATTTCAATTACTCTCATATTGTAGACTACGTTTCAGGAATAGATAACACTGTGACAATTTTTTTTAATTTCAGAAAGCTGAATTAAAAACGGGAAACAAAAAAAAAATGTGAAAATGTTTCCATTTGAATGTATTTTGTTTGTTCATATGGAAATGTGTGTGGTTACATGAGGGAATGATGTGAATGGGAGCCGGATGGATGGTATTTTTTTGCGGTTCAAGTGGTATATAGGAGAATATATTTTTGTTAATATTTGTGGTAATTAAAATGTGAAAATAGAAGTAAACGAATCGATTGACATGTGTTTTTTTCAACATATGTATATCAGAGTATCTTGTGAGTGGATGGTTTTGTATGAACCCATTCAACAACAACAACAACAAATATTACATAGCTGGTTGAACTCTATTTTTTTGTGATAAAGAGTTTCACAGCAAAACTCCTGATTGCCATATAGGGAGGACAGTGAAAGAGAGAGAGAAAGACCGAGACGGAAAGACAGGAAAAGAACTCTTGGAACTCTTTTTCTACCACAAATCCACGTTGTTCATACTGGAGTAGGCTTTTGTTACTAACCTTCATAGGCTACTGTATACATTTTTGGAGTGAATTTTTTTTCGGATTTCTCTTCGAATATTTATAAATTATAGCAGCAGTATAACAGTGCAATATTGGTTAGGAAGAGATATAGACAGAGAGAGAGAGAGAGAGAGAGAGAGAGAGAGAGAGAGAGAGAGAGAGAGAGAGAGAGAGAGAGAGAGAGAGAGAGAGAGAGAGAGAGAGAGAGAGAGAGAGAGAGAGAGAGAGAGAGAGAGAGAGAGAGAGAATGAAAAATATAGAAAGGGAGAGAAAAATAGAGAAAAGAAATAGAAAGAGAGAAGGATATGAAGATATAGATGGAGACAGAGAGAGAGAGAGAGAGAGAGAGAGAGAGAGAGAGAGAGAGAGAGAGAGAGATAGAGAGAGAGAGAGAGAGAGAGAGAGAGAGAGAGAGAGTGAGAGAAAGAGAGGAAGATGGAGAGTGAGAGAGAGAAAACGAAAAATATAGAAAGGGAGAGAAAAATAGAGAAAAAGAAATAGAAAGAGAGAACGATAGAGAACGATAGAGAGAGCGAAGGAAGAAGATAGAGACAGAGAAAGAAAAAATGAAGAAGAGAGAGAGAGAGAGGGAGAGAGTTAGAGAGAGAGAATGAGAAATATAGAAGTAGAGAAAAAAATAGAGGAAGATAGATAGAAAGGGAGAAAGATAGAGAACAATAGAGAGAGCGACGGAAGGAGATGGACAGAAGAAAAGAAAAAGAGAGAGAGTTAGAAAGGGTTAGAAAGAGAGAGAATTGAGGAAGAGAGGGAGAGAGAAAGAGAGAGAGAAAGAAAGAGAGAAAAATAGAGACCGATAGAGAGGGCAAAAGAGGTAGATAGAGTTAGAGATAGAGAGAGAGGGAGAGAGAGAGAGAGAGGGAGAGAGAGAGAGAGAGAGGAATAGAGAAAGAGAGAGAGAGACGAACTTGTGTTCGATCATGTGAGAATATATGCTGCAACTCACTGATAACTCGCTTCTGACGAGTGTTCATAGACGGATTACTGTACCTCACAAATCATTGAATTGTCATTAACCCTAGACTCATTAGCTCACTATACCCACAGCTCATTTAATCAGTTACAATCTAGTCAATTGTTTCCTTCTCTGTTGTCAGATCGCCATTGTGGTGCCCCGTCCGAACGATCCTGCCTTTCATTTCTCAACTCAAATTTGGAAACAATGACTTTGTCACGTAACAAATATTTTGTGAGTTGATTTATCCGAATTAATATTGGGCTTAATGACGCACTGAGATGACGAAGATATATTGGCGTCGGTGAATGATTTATGAGATGATGGGATGATGCAATATTCAAGTAGTAGTAGTAGGTAGTGGTGGTAGTGTTCATTCCTTTAACTCTCTCTCGAGGAAATCGGTAAACAATTAACATATTTCACAATATAACTTTAAATAGCTAGCAAATGAAAGTGAACAATATTCATTGTACATAATGTGTGTTCTTATATTCACTCTTACAATTTCATTACAATGGAATAAATGGGATATTCCTCTCTTCTTCTGAGGTGAAGAAATTTTTTTTCTGGTACTGAAATTGAGTCTCATCATTCCAGTATTGACCTGAACGATCGAGGGAAATGAAGAGAACCTCCGCCAGGATGGTCGACCATAGCTGCACCTTTTTTTGAAATAACATCGAAACTTGATAGAAAATAATTGTTTTCCAATTAGGGCCATTAATGAAAAGTAGGATTGTTTGAACGGGGCACCACAAAGACGACCGTACCACCCAAATAATGATTAATAACAAGATAACTCATTCAACAAACAATGAATCCAGGGTTAGAAAACAATTCAGACATTCGCAGTGTGGAGAAAAGCTTGAGTCTTCTTATCATCTCGATCTTTTTTTCTTCTTCTTCTTCTTCTTCTTCTTCTTTTTCTTCTTCTTCTTCTTCTGTCTTCTGCCTTGTGCCTTCTGCCTTCTTTCTTCTTTCTTCTTTTTCCTTTTTCCTCTCTCCTTTCTCCTTTCTCCTTTCTCCTTTCTCCTTTCTCCTTTCTCCTTTCACCTTTCTCCTTTCTCCTCTCTCCTTTCTCCTTTCTCCTTTCTCCTTTCTCCTTTCTCCTTTCTTCTTTCTCCTTTCTCCTTTCTCCTTTCTTCTTTCTTCTTTCTTCTTTCTTCTTTCTCCTTTCTCCTTTCTCTTTTCTCCTTTCTCCTCTCTCCTCTCTCCTTTCTACTTTCTCCTCTCTCCTTTCTCCTTCCCCCTTTATCCTTTCTTCTTTCTTCTTTCTTCTTTCTCCTTTCTTCCTTCTTTCTTCTTTCTTCTTTCTTCTTCCTTCTCTCTTTTTCTCTGTACTTGTGTTTATTACAGAATTCTCATTTTTTTCTGCTGGAATCAAACCCCGATCTCCTGAATGACGGTTCACTGTGCTAGCCATTCGAACACTCGTATCAGTATGAAGTTCGACATGTTAATAGGAATGAAGAAATGCACATGACTCTATAAATGACAGAACATAAATATTAAATCATTCATTCGTTAAACGGAATCGGCTCTGTGTAGTCAAACAAATGCTAGTTGATCGATCGATTTGCTGTAATTGGGATTTCAAAATTAGCTTTTTGAACGATTTGTATAAAACCAGTCAGTCTCGTCGCTTCAAGTGATCGAACACGAGCGAAAAGAGAACAATAAAAAGATTTTAATTAATATGAAAAAGCAGTTGTAGAAAAGGCCAAATGACGAATTGAATCTGAATTGGATTTAATTGATGGATTTCGGAGCGGGACAATATTTGAAAACTAGTGATGTGGAAATGTATTTGATTAGGAGAATAAAGTGACAAAGAAATGAAATAATGGAATACTCATGATTATTTTTTAATGTAGTAATTTAGTTTGAAATATATCACTCAGGTAGATCAATTGATTATTTATTTGTTGTATACATTTTTTATTTCATCGGAACCATATTACTAATGATACTGAATATATAAAATGTGACAGCCCGCACATGAGACTTTTTTTCTCTTAAGCGGGTTTCTATACATTTTTTACATTTTTCATTATTAATTTCTTCATTTTTCTCAGTATCTAATATCAAACACTGCTCCATGACTGAAATTGCATTTATTATCTATCAAATTGGATCTCACCATAATTCAAGGGACATAATATCTTTATTTACTTCATTCTTATTCTTTTATTATTATTATTATTATTATTATTTTATGTCTGCCTCAATCTATCTATATCGAACGTGTGTGTAATAATAATGTGAACTATGTACCAATGTGACCATTGTGAAAAATGAAAACTGTGTATTTCTCAAAACTGTAATTCTTTATGTATAATATGTAAAGAAAAAAATGATTTTTGAATTTGAATTAGAAATTTGAAACCTGAATACAGAAACTACCAAGAGTGAACGTGGGCTTGGCGTGTAATAATGTCGTAAAAGCTACTATTTGGAGGGGATTGGTTATATCACAAAGGAGCTATCATCAGGGTTATTTGGGTCAGATTTTGATCGTTACCCCGAGTAGATACAATCTCTCCACTTACTTTCACATCCTCTTCTTTTAAGTTATCAAGTCAAGCCCACGTTCACCCTTGGCAGTATCCGTGCTCCATTATGCGCTCTTTAGGCGCCCTCTAGGAAGATGTGTGGATAGGCCTACTCAGTATTATACTATCATATCATATTATATTTATTGAATATTTAATATTTTTTGTCATATATATTATATATATATATATATATATATATATATATATATATATATATATATATATATATATATATATGAATATATATATATATATATATATATATATATATATATATATATATATATATATATTAATATATATATATATATTCATATATATGTATATATATAAATATATATATATATATATATATATATATATATATATATATATATATATATATATATATATATATATATATATGAATATATATATATATATATATATATATATATATATATATATATATATATATATATATATACATAATATATATATTGGGGATTTGACGACGCACTGTAGTGATGACTGAGATCTGTTGGCGTCGGATGAATGATTAATGAGATGATATATGGGATGACGGAAGGAAGGTATCATGGGTATGGAAAGGATAGTGGGAAGGAAGCGGTCGTGGGCCCACGTGTGAAGTGAAATGACATTTATAAATACACCCACATTATGCGAGACTTGAACCCTCGGTCAAAAGGAGATTTCAGTTTATATAACTGTGCATCAGTTGATTGAGCTACGGAAGGCAGTGTGATAGTTCCTAAATCGAGCTGTGTGTATAGGTTTTCTATCAGATATCATATGAATATGTATATGTATATATATGTATATGTATGTATAACTTATATACCGCGTTTTCCGAGTTATATAAAAATGTGATGAATAAAAATAACTCATTAGATTATTTTCTCTCTGGGAAAATTGAAAATATATCTGAATCATTTGTATTCCATATTTAATAGAATCTTTACCTTCAATATTTATATGTTATATAGAGAACCAACAATAATGAGAGATTCTAAGAAGAAGTACATATTTCAACATTGCAAAGGAAATAAAAATAAATACGAGAATAAAAACGCTTCCTTCGTTATTCTTGATCTCTATTTATATCACTTCTCCGACAATTACAATGTAATCCAATAGTTAAACTATTTCAACTTTATTTCAACATGTTCGCTACTAATTTCCACTTCAGTCCCTTTTCAGAAAACTGTCAAAAGATTAAAATTACTTGATAACATAATTTCAGCTTCCATCTGACATTGCTATATAAGAAACACAACTGATAGAGGGAGAGAGGAGATACAGTCGACTATTTCTTTGAACAATTTTCTGATATGTCATTAAAATACGTCTATTATCATAATGAGGGAATAGCACTACAAAACAGTAACGAAGTTAATAATGAAATAGCATGTATGGAAGAGAATAAAGGTGATACAAAATTGTCAATGGAATGAAATATGCAAGTTTACATGATTTATATTTCAATGCACCTTCCGACAGTGTTATTAAATTTTTAGTTATTCGATGAGTGATGTATTTATTTTTATATATAAACTAGGCAAACGCAATATATGCGTTGTGAGATGAGCGAGATATCTGAATAAGGTATAAAAGTCTCCAAAGTAGTCCTATTTTTGCTACTTTATCGACTCTGGTATTCTACACACCTTGAAGAATATGAAGAATAGTTCATTGTTGGGAAAATATCGAATCTAGAAAGCAGTGGATCTTGGCAACCTGATTCTGCTATAGGGTATTCTCAAGTGACGTCACCCATTGTTGAAAGAGAGAGACAACAATGTGCACCAGTTGGAATTGTCCAATCAGAATGTTTGGTAGTCCACCAGTTCGCTGTATTGCTATAGTAACGATTGTTTGTCGTTTGTTACGTGCGAACACTCTATAGGCTTCTGTCAAATAACAAATGACAAACAATAGTTACTATAGCAATACAGCAAACTGGTGGACTACCAAACATTCTGATTGGTCAATTGCATTGGTTGATTTGCAATTTGACATTGTTGTCTGTCTCTTCCAACAATGGGTGACGTCACTTGAAAGAAGCCTATTTTTTACATTATATTTGATGAATCAATCAGTTATCTGATTTTTTTTCTTCAAAACGGCTGGTTCAAATTGCTTACAAAATGATGATGATGTGTATAATTTATGTGAACACATTCAGAGGCAATTTTATTTTTTTGAATAGATTACATTTTTCAAATTTTTTTACCCAGCCTAATCTTATGGGCTTTTTCAAAACTTTGACATTATATTTCCCAAAATCAGTCCAACCGATTGATTTCAAAAATTATACAGATCTAAGTGGTATAAGCTTGCCCATACACAAAAAGTGCCATGTTGATCAGTAAAATTATGCGACCTGTGTAGTCCTTACAACAACAAAAAAGAAGAAAAACGAAAAATCTACACATTGTGTTAGAAAGTACATATGTTATGAAATTAGTTAACATTTTCAAATACATTTTAGTCAGGCTGTTACAGAAAAAAAAAATGTTTGTTGATGAGCGTAGCGAAGTCTCCATCCCACTCTTATAGGGCTTTGTCTGTGTGTTTTTTTTTTTTTTTTTTTTTTTTTTTGTAAGCACTCCACAGGTCGCAAGGGTTGACTGATCAACATGAAACTTTTTTTGTACACGCAAACTTATCCAACTTAGAACTGTATAGTTTTTGGGATGAATCGGTCGGACCGATTTTGAGAATCATCATCTCAAAGTTTCTAAAAACCCCATAAGATTTGGCTGGGCAGAAAATGTTGAAAAATAAAATCTCTCCAAATGGAATGAAATTCTCTCTAAATATGTATACATGGATTTTACAAATTATTACGATTTTTTAAGCAATTCTGATCAGCCGTTTTGAAGATGAAAAATAAAATGACTGGTAATATTCATAAAATATATCATAAAAATTGTGACAGAATTAAGTTGTCGAGATTCACTGCTTTCTAGATTCAAGAGTTGACCAACAATGAAGTATTTTTTATATGCGTCAAGGTGTGTAGAACACCAGAGTCAATGAAGTGGCAAGAGTAGAACTACTTTAACGACTTTAATAACTTATTCAGATATCAAGGTGTGTAGAATACCAGAGTCGATAAAGTAGCAAGGGTAGAACTACTTCAAGGACTTTTATACCTTATTGAGATATCTCGCTCATCTTACAACGCATATTTTGCGTTTGACTAGTGTCATTACAATGCTAATGGCTTGAAGAAAACTGCTCGAGTAATTCAAGTTATTCACAGTTAGATGAGATTACATTTAATTACAATGGAACAAACTAGGGCGTGTTATTGACTGATGGGTACTCTCCCACTGAATATGGACTTATTTCATCAAGGTAATTCTTGAGTTTGTTCTCAAAACATTCGGTTGAGGATGTAGATTCTATTTTTGATGACGAGTTATTATATGACACTCTTCCCGAGTAGTTACTCATTATTTTATTCAATCCTATTTTGTTTTTATAATTTTTCTATTCGATCAGTTCCCTTCTCATGTATCAATATATAATATTTTCAATCTATTTCTCTATATTTTTCTATGTATTTTTTTTACTGATTGCCATCCTGTTTTATAATTTAGTCAGGGACCAATAAAGGTTATTTCTGACTCTTTCTATATAACCAAGTTATGTTCAGGTTGATGAATTCAATAATTACTTCCGGTGTAGAAGCTTACAGTTGATGAAGGAAGACTATGACTGATGTTACTAGCAAATACAATCGAGTGATGAAAATATAATTCTGTGCCCGGCTTCACAAAGATACCTATATTCAGAACGTCTTAAGTTAGGACCATTTTACTGAGTTTGAACCAATTTTGACCCCAACTGGGTGAAAAAATCCCCAATTCAAGACGTCTCGAGTGTGAGACTTTACGGAAATCCGGGCCCAGGTTCAGTGAGTACAGTGTAAGTCTTTTGAAGATCGCTTCCATAGAGATTGACGGAATCCACATTTGAAGCTGCACATAATTTTGTTAGTGTGTATAAATACTAGGCTAACGCGTTATGTCTTTCCGCGTTGATGGATGAGCTGGAACAATATATCAACATATCTTCGGATTTGATCACGTTATAGGCTTATATATA
>OZ023335.1:21472822-21510322 GCA_964007535.1 Brachyptera risi | reverse complement strand
TGCGAGGCCTAGCTTAGTCAGGCAACGCGAGAATGGCGAGCTGTGATTGGACGCACACATGGCGTGACAACCCACCAGCCAACCAGCAATGAGAAAGGAAGGTCGACTAGAAACACGGTTTGCAGTGTACAAACAACATTCCACGACGCAATAGAATGATTTCATGTTCAAATGACAAACCAGGGAAAACGAGCTAGCTGGTCTCAAAAGACCGGCGTTAACATACCGCCCACCAAAATGAACATTTTAAAGCTGAGGTAAACGATACGGAAAATAAGGAACATGAAATTAGAACAGCAAACTGTTCGTAAGAAGCCTTGTAACTTCATAGGCAACGTGAGCATGAGATTTTCACCGAGTAATTGGATTGCTTCCCAATTGGATCGGAGAACAGCAAAGAAATCGCACATGATCCGAGCGATTCATTGAGGAGAAAACGCAACCATTTTATCCAATGGTCGCTGACTTTTCAAAAGAAAGAGAACAACAAGAAAGTAAACATGAAGAAATGAGCAAAGCACCAATGCGTGCTTTGAACAGAAAGAATACACGAATGAATGCAAATCTGCCATTGGAGGCTGCATAGGCTTTGCGCGAAACTTGTGGCGAGTAATGCACTGGTGTATGCGCTGCCTCAACAAACCGCGCAGAGAAACGATCCAGTAACGCTGCTGTATCAGCGCCTGTACCGTTCTCGGGCCGGAATGTAGCGATGTTCGGTGGAAGGCATCGCAAATGAGAGATGCGAGGTGAGCTTCTTTGGGGAGTAGGATTGGGTACCGAGCCTCTTCAGGAAGAGAAGAGTGACGCAATCTTCCGCCCACCTTGAGTAAGCCCGAGGGTTCGAGAAAAGGTCTCAGCGAAGCGATCCGGGATGAAACCTGTCCCTGTTTGGCAAGTTGGCTGATCTCGGTTGCATAAAAGTGGTTTTGAGTGACTCTTATGATCAGTTCAAGAGCGTCTTGCAACTCCACAGGTTTTAAAGAACCCGTAGGAGGGAGAATCTTGGATCGTTTCGCCAATAAGAGACGGGCAAATCGAACTACATACCCAAAGACCCGTTGTGCTTTGAGAAGTGTGGAAAACTTTCGAAAATTCACCAGGAGAGGATCTACTTTGACCGTTGTGGCCAAAGTGACCATGGAAGGCTTAATGTCTGGTAATTCAGACAATAAATCAGTGAGTGGCACAGAGATAGGCCACAGAGCATGGGGACTCCTGAGAAAAGAAGGACCCGAGAGGTACAACGGGTATTCCATGAGCTGAGAAGGCAGTATTTCACGAGAAGCGCAGTCAGCGGGATTTTCTTCGGAATCCACGTGTGCCCAATTGGTAGGAGTGGAGTTGTCGAGTATCTCCACTACCCGGTTGGCGACGAATGTCTTTAGTCGATGTGGAGGGGTGGCAAGCCACGCGAGCACAATAGTCGAATCAGTGTAGAGGGTTACTGACTCCACGACAAGAGTGCTGAGTGAGGGAAGAGTATCTTTCAGCACACGCGTTAGAAGCAAAGCAGCAGAGAGTTCAAGCTTAGGGATGGTCAAGGGTTTGACCGGGGATACTTTACTCCTTGCTCGCAACAAACTAATATGCGAAGTTGCATGATTCGTTGTGTGAAGGTAAAGTATCGCAGCGTAGGCCTTCTCGGAGGCATCACAAAAGCCTACAAGTCGATGTATGCCTTGTGAAGCAGGAAATGCGCGTGGAACTCGGAAGTTCGAGAGAAGACAGATCTCGGCTACCGCGTCCAACCACCTTTGAGCAAGAAGCGGTGGTAAAACGTCGTCCCACTGCACCCGCGATAACCAAAGTTGCTGAAGAAAAATCTTCATCCAGCATACGAGCGGGGTGAGGAATCCCAAAGGATCAAAAATGCGCGCAATGTACGACAAGACCGTGCGCTTCGTTACCACGCCTTCGAATGGTAAGGTGTGGAATGAGAAATCATCCGATCGGGGATCCCAGAACAGACCAAGGATCTTGATGCCCTGATCGTCATCCGAAAACACGACTGGAGTCTCTAGATGATCCTCCGGAAGTGCACTCAATGCTTCTGGGAGGTTACTGGCCCACTTTCGGAGTTCGAAACCTCCACTAGCTAGAAGAGCCTGTAATTCCGATTGAAGAATGCGAGCTTGAGCGACGTCTGCTGCGCCAGACACGATGTCATCCACGTAGATGTGAGATATCAAAGCACGCGAAGCATTAGGGAAAGGAGCCCCTTCGTCGTGCACGAGCTGCTTCAGCACTCGTTGAGCAAGAAAAGCTGACGGTACGAGCCCATATGTGACCGTGTTGAGCTCATATTCTTTTACTGGAGAGTCTGCATTGGGTCGCCAAAATATGTGCTGATATTTGCGGTCAGACGGTTGGACCAAAATCTGACGATACATCTGACGAATGTCAGCACAAATTGCGATGGGATGAGAACGAAATCGGGTTAAAACGCCCGGGAGTTCGCTCTGAAGCTTGGGACCACTGAGTAACAGCTGATTCAAAGAGGCGCCTCTCTCATCTGGAGAAGAGGCGTTAAATACCACTCTCAGCTTCGTGCTGGAGCTGGTAATCTTGTGCACACAATGATGCGGAATCACGTAGTTCGAAGAGGTGCTTGCAAGTTGCATGTGGTTTGATTGAATATAGTCTTGCATGAATGCTTGATACGCAGCATCATGCTGAGGATTGCGTTTCAGTCGCCGCTCCAGACTCAAATAATTCTGGAGGGCGGCCTCACGATTATATCCGAGAGGAGAGGATGTGTTCTTGAAAGGGAGTGCTACCGAATAGCGTCCGGAAGGGTTCCGTGAGTGCGTAGATAGAAAATGCTCCTCACAAAGTTCATCGTCCGGATCAACTTGAAGAGGACGTGAAACTTCTTCCGATTCCCAAAACAATCGAAGAGTACGATCCAATGGAGAACCAGTGCAAGCAAGCAGAGAGAGCGGAGGCTGGAACTCGGCATCCAAACACCGAATAGGACCCAAAACCACCCAGCCGAAGACCGTGTTTATGGCAGATGGACTGCCACTCATCACAATATCACCTGACTTTTCAAGAATATCAGGGTATAAATCGGCGCCGATCAAAAAGTCGATCTGATCGGGCACATGAAAGCGGTCGTCGGCAAGAGAGAGACAGCGATAACGTTCAAACACCTCAAGCGGAACGGTGGTGGTTGGAAGTTGACTCGCTATCGCAGGCATAACGTAGGCTTGTACGCTGAGAGAGGTTGCAGGGGTGAACCGGGAAGCGATGCTGCATTGAACAGTCCCGATTACCCGAGCACTAACGTGACCAATACCAGAGAGTTCGGAATGACAAGGATTGATTTTCAATCCTAGCTTCTGAAGGAACGAGTGAGTGAGAACAGAGATTTGTGAACCACAGTCGATAACCGCACGGATAGGTTGCAGTTGACCGTGAGAGTCGCGGATCAAGGCGCGAACAGTGCCCAATAGAGCTGTGGGTAGCACTGGCTTGCTTGTCTTGACTTGACAAGCGAGAGTTTGAGGATGAGGCGAGGTGGTCTCCGGATGAGAAGAGACTTCGGTTGCTATTGTGTCACGAGTCAAGGGGTTGATTCGTGCGGTGTGTAACAGCGAATGATGTTTGTTACTGTGACAAGTACCGCAAACACTCTTAGAGGTGCATTGCGGTCTGAGATGAGCGCCCATGCAGTTGAAGCAGCGTTGTAGGCGACGTAACGTGTTGTATTTGTCGTCAACGGACTGTTGCCGAAATACGGAACACGAGTATAGAGTATGCTCCCCTTTGCAGACTGGACACGAAGATTGTTTCGTGGTCGAGCTTGCTGATTTGCTCTGCTCGCGAGATTTAAAGCTGACGGGCGGAGGATTCGCAACTAACAACGAATTGATTCGCTTTGTGGAAGGAGGAATAGGTTTTGAAGAGCTAGCTGCTTGTTTGTCGAGACCACACAATTCCATCGTCCTGGACTGCTCTTCAATGAATTTTATCAACGACGCGTAGCTAGGAGTGCTGTGCGAAGAATGTTTCTGTTCGAAAGCCTTGCGCGTTGATGTGTCGAGATTGGTCAGTGCTAACGAGAAAAGCAGAAAATCTGACAAATCTTCGATAGTCAGAGCTTTCAACGCTTCAATCGAAGTTTTGTGAACTTTCAGAAATGATTGCAGCCCAGAATGTGAATTGGTTTTGAGAGGCGTAAATTCTAAAACCTGTTGAACATACGTGGTGGCTAACAACCGAGGGTTATGATACCGACTGACAAGAGCATCCAATGCCACAGAATAATTGGCTTCCGTAATCGGAAACCCGGAGACGACAGACAAGGCGTTGTCTTTGAGGGTGGTCCTCAAATAGTGGAATTTCTGAACTTGATTCAGGTCGTTGTTCTCGTCGACGAGAGATTTAAATACCGAATAGTACTCCGTCCATCGAGTAATATCACCAGAGAATGCCGGCAACGCGATTGTCGGCAATGAGATGGCTCGAAAACCATTTTGATTTGGCGGCGGAGGCGTAGTAGGCGTCGTCGTGGCAACGGCGGCGAGATACAGATCATGAGTCGCATACAGCATTTCCTCGAAGCTGGCTTCAATAGCGTCGACCGGCAAAGCATCGACGCCTTCGTCAAGCTGAGCGTTCAAAGCTATTACTTCGTTTTGAATGGCCTCAAAGTTGTCTTTCAAAACGGCAAGTTGGTCATAGCGAGGCTTGCACAACAAAGCTTTGGCACTATCAAGCGTTTTAAATGCGTCGTAAGAGCGTTGTAATGAAGCGAATATCCGCTCCCGCTTTGCCGTGAGCACTGCCTGTTGCTTTGCGATTTTAGACGCCATTGTAGCGAATGAATAAATTGCAAATGCAAAAACACGAAACTAGAACAAGGACCAACAACAAATGATATGAATTATCACGGAGAAATACGGCCGAAATGCACAGAAAAAGAACAATGCAAAATAATTCAAGAACTGAATGTCTATCAAACAAGTTAAAACAATTGTTGATAATAACTCGCAAACAAACAGAATAAATTATTGCGCCGTGGAAACCCAATTATGTGGAAGCCGATTCAGTGCGGAGGACAAAGAAGTCACCCATGCGATGCCTGATCGCGGGTGCTGCCACGAATGACTGTGGAATCCGGAGGTGGACTCCACGTGGTGCAAAGAAAGGAATCCACAAATGGATTCCAACAAGTAAAAGCAATTGGAATCCGGAGATGGACTCCGCGTGGTGAAAAGAATGGAATTCACAAATGGATTCCAACAAGAGAACGAAATAAGAATCCGGAGATGGATTCCGCCTCACGAATGACGAGAAATTGGAACCAAAAATAATCTTTGGCTCACAGGGACCAAAATGTTACCGCCGATCTTAGAGATGGCGATGAGAGACCAGTGGACTGTATTCGGATGCCGACTTGGCATTAAAAATCAGGCGAGCATAATCCAAACTCGGATTATGCCTCACCCCAAAACGATACGTATTTGGTCTACGTCGACTTGACGTTGTTATTGACCAAATCAAAGAATAAATAGAAAGCGAAACAAAATAGATCAAACCTGAGTGGTGTCCCCGCACACCATTCGAATAAACAAGAAACAAAAGCTTGAGAGAAAACAAAACAACCAACTTCGTAAATGAAAAAGACCAAAACAATGTGAAGAATCAGAAACAAGAAAGTATGGAAAGAAGTCCTATTAACGACTCAAGAAGAACGAAAAATAGAAAAGAAACAACTGCGTACATGCGAAATAATGTACAGTACGTCCGAACTCTAACAAAGTAGAGAAGGACGGGAGATGCTCACACAACAAGAGCTGGTCGAGAATATGACCGAATTCACCCACTTGACGAGCGACTAAAAGTACGTCCGACCTCAAGGAAATGTAGAAGATAACTGAACTGGATACTCGACGAGAGCCGTTTTGAGACGTCCGGTCTGGATCGAGTATGGGATAGAACTGAGCTGCGAGGCCTAGCTTAGTCAGGCAACGCGAGAATGGCGAGCTGTGATTGGACGCACACATGGCGTGACAACCCACCAGCCAACCAGCAATGAGAAAGGAAGGTCGACTAGAAACACGGTTTGCAGTGTACAAACAACATTCCACGACGCAATAGAATGATTTCATGTTCAAATGACAAACTAGGGAAAACGAGCTAGCTGGTCTCAAAAGACTGGCGTTAACATACCTATATATATATATATATATATATATATATATATATATATATATATATATATATATATATATATATATATATACCAAATATATATGTATATATATATATATATATATATATATATATATATATATATATATATATATATATATATATATATATATATATATATATATATATATATATATATATGTGTGTGTGATGATCATGGTTTGACGGAACATCCATACATATCGGTTAATAGATCGCATACTTTCCATTCTGTCCTTAAGGAACCATTCCAGTATCAACTTCAATTGCAGGAAGAAAGCACGTGCACCTCTATGGCTGACCATGTCGGGATCTAATCCCGGTCTTCCGGAAATCGTTCCAGCGCGCTCTCCACTTTTCTAGTCGTGTACCTGTATGTGTTATTGTTGTTCGGTTGGTGGACTGTACACTTTTTATCAGTCAAGTCAAAATGTTTTTCGAAGTCCCACATATCACAAGAATACATTTTCTTCATCAATATTGAAACTTGTGAAACATAACCATTGTATCTCAAATTGACGAGCCAATACATCAAAAGTAGGATCGTTCGGACGGGGCACCACAAGGGTGATTTCACAACCTCAAAGAAAAATTGAACGTATATATTTTATTCAACAGAGAATCAATCTGAGAACAGTAATTTCATGGAGAGTGATCAATTCGAACACTAACATTGCGTAGATGGAATTTTCTGTCTACGAATCATCTGGACTGTTTTTTTTTCTCATTCTTGACTTTTCTTCTTTGATCTTTCCCGCTCGTTTTTGATGCATAATGATATCAGTGATATTATTAAGATATATTAGAATAAATTGATGAGCGGATCTCATCAAGTTCGATTACTTCATCAGTATAAAATTGGAATTATTGCGTCAATATCAAACAACACTATGTTGATTTAACTAATTTATTCCATTTCGAGTGCATTTGTTGAAAACAAAAAATGAGATTATAATAAGAATCATCTGGACTGTTTTTTTCTCATTCTTGACTTTTCTTCTTTGATCTTTCCCGCTCGTTTTTCATGCATGATGATATTAGTGATATTATTAAAATATATTAGAATAAATTGATGAGCGGATCTCATCAAGTTCGATTTCTTCATCAGTATAACATTGGAATTATTGCGTCAATATCAAACAACACTATGTTGATTCACTCAATCTATTCCATTTCGAGTGCAATTGTTGAAAACAAAAAATGAAATTATAATTATTTTGAATTTTAAATTATTCATTATGCAGGTAAGGTAATCAAACAATGATTACGATGCTAATTCCGATTCGAGTTGGGTATAATTGTGATATGAATAAATGAACAATGAAAATTAATAGAATATACAAAGCATAAAGTAGCTATATATAGTAAAGTTTATTGTCATTTGTATAACAATATACATCCAATGAATCTAGTAAATCTTGGCTTCGCGTGCCATTCTCCCAATGACGTTACAATCGTCCGTCTCCTTCATCAAATACCACTAACAATCAAGAGTTCCAAAACTGAAAATCATGTAACCAAACCACTTCAATCACATTTTTACAACGAGCGTCTGTCTCTTCTATCTACAACCCCTAACAACCTTCCGTCCCGAACATTCATCAAACAAAATTAACATATTTCAGAACATTGAAAGTTACGATCGACTGTTTCCCCTATGATCTAACAAAAACAATATATAGTTTCGATTCATCGAATCATGGAATATGTTAATATCCAGTTTGTTATTACGTCATATGAATTAGTGTGACCTGGACATGCTAATTGGAACTAATGATTGTTGCCGGTGGCTCAATCGATCACATGTTTCACCTTTAAAATGACATATAGAATGAAGGTAATTAGTAGCGAAATGAATGAATATTTTGTATAATTATGAACTGAATTCATGCTTTGTTGTATGATATAACATTCTATGATGATTTTCATGTGTATAACCAGTCTATGGATTATGATGGAATTAATACTGTTGATGCTATAGGATAGGCAACCAGCAGCGCTGGATATGATTATAATTATGAATACGATTCGTGTGATCGCTAAAAGGAACTAAGCGGTAGTGCACCTGACTGGCAACGTGAAGGTCCTGGGTCCAGAACGAGGCGGAACTTGTATGACTTGACTATTACATCTTATGAATATATATATATATATATATATATATATATATATATATATATATATATATATATGTGAATATATATATATATATATACATATATATATATATATATATATATATATATATATATATATATATATATATATATATATATAAATATATATATATATATATATATATATATATATATATATATATATATATATATATATATATATATATATGTACATGTATATATACATACATATATATATATATATATATATATATATATATATATATATATATATATATATATGCATATATATATATACATATATATATATATATATATATATATATATATATATGATATACATATATATATATATATATATATATATATATATATATATATATATATATATATATATATATATATATATATATAGAGAGAGAGAGAGAGAGAGAGAGAGATACTTTGAGCGTCTTTGAACATCACTAATCAATCTAGATTCTCCAGACCAATCTAAGTCATAGCCTCTTAGAGCTAGCTAGGCCAGGACGTTATTTTCAGTGGCAGTCGCGATATGGGTCCAGCTGGTATCTGAAGTGTCTCGTAATTGGGGCCATGGAAATTCTTGTGAGCAATTTTTTTATATCCTGTTATCAACATTCGATTGAACGACGCACTGTACTCTTGAACAAAGTATATAAAGGCGTCGAAGAGCCAAGATTGTGGATGACCAATTTTGGAAAGATTATTTCATCACGCGTTTTCTGGATAGTGGGAAGAAGACACTCCAGTATAAACCTCAATAACGGCAGTTTAAAATTAAAATCACGAAAACCAATTCCGAATGTTTGACCGCACCAGGAATCGAACCTAGCCACTGGTCCACCTGTCTCAATGCGTTGTGTTGTTAACTTCCCAGAATAAAAGAGAAAATTCGTGTAGTTTCCACTCTCAATGAATAATCTGGGAATTGTATTCTAATGATTCCACAGAGGGTAAACAATTCAAACATCTGCATCGGAAAGACGGAAGCTTTCATCTCCTTATCATGTTTGTCTTCGAATTATCCTCATTTTAAAATTACTTCTTTCTTTGAAACTACTTTGTTTTCTCTTCAAATTTTTCTTTCTTCTTGTATTCCTTGTTTTTCTGTAGAAACTTGTCTGGTGTCATGAGCTTTTCTCTCTACGTTATATCTCAGAGATCTCTTTATTTATCAAAATGCTCTTCCATCCTTATCTATACTGTCATACACTGAAACATTCATCCTACTCTTCCTTATTCCACATTTCCCTATTTATTTACCCTCTAGTACAATATTGCTGGAAAACTTACAACCAATAATATACACATCGGTAAACATACTCTATATATCTATAAAGTACTTTCAACGGGTCGAAACTCCTCACGGTTCATTCTAAAATATAGAGAAGACGGTCGATCGCAAATATCAACACCTTAAGGTAATGTCTTGATAAGTTTGAAGGGTCGGAACTATCGATTGTTAGCATTTAAGGATATAGAAGACGGTCGTACGGAATGGTTATATAGTTGATAGTGTAATATAGACGTGAATAGTAACCAGTTATTTGTATTGTTATAGCTGTACTAGTGAAGTAGGATGTTTATCTTTCCATCGATAATGCAGGAAAGTTTAGTGTCGAGAAAGATTGAAACTGTTAGGTGTTGAAATAAGGTGTTGAGGCGAGAAAAAGCTGGTTCATAGCTGAGATTTGATGAAAGCCTTATCGTGAACGTTTCCTGTAATTTATAATAAACTTTGTCAAACTTGATACAGAGTTACTGTTTCACAATTGAGGTTGAAGATGACAATGTAGTATCGTTCGGACGAGACAATAAGTTAGATCTCATCTCGAAGAGAATGGTTGGTTCAAAAAATGTATAAATATATATATTTTTTTTTTCATTTGTCACATACACTGATACAGGAAGAAAAACACAATGACAACAAAAAAACATCCACAGAGCCCTTCAAAAAAAGCTTAACTGTGGTTTGAAATAGTGAATTAGAAGTACAATTCAAATTCGGACGTATTTCTCAAACATTAAAAATAATGAAGTAATGAAAGAAGGAGGCTGTCTTACAGAAAATAAAACAGTTCTTCACAGTTTTCTTCATGCATTTGTGATATTTTGAACATCCATTTTTTTTCAGGTGGATGCTTATCAAAGAAAACACAAATACATTTTTCAAGGGCATGCATTTTTCATAATCGTTGAGATATTCTGTGATCAAAGAAGTGATACAATCATTTAGCTAGTGAATAACTTTTTTATTTCGAATATGACATTGTATGAAACTAATTTGAAACTAATTTGAACTAGTTTGAAACTCTGGAGTCAGATTTGAATTAATGATGACGTAATTTCTCTCTCTCTTATTCCAGAGAATCTTTTTTTCTCTATAACATCGAAAGTTGACACAAAACCATTGTTTCCCAATTGGGTTTATGAATGAAAAGTGGGATCGTTTGGACTGGGAACCACAAGGACGATCTCACCACCCTGCATCATTATTCGAAAAGAATAACTTTTACACCAAGTGAGCTATCTGCGACTACAATATTCCACTGCAGATGAAATTTTCCAAAAGTACGGAACACATCATAATTAAGAACCGTTTTTATAATATATCTGGACATTACAAGCATTGTTATCAAGAGTGAACAAAATACACGAATATTAATATCTTTCACTTTCAACTAAGTCTCTGGAAATCTAAAAATTATTACCTCAATTTCAGGAATTATGATCGATATATTTGTTGCGTGTATCGATGTATTGTCGCTTCAGATACCCCCAATAAATGCTGAAGGCTCATTGCAGGAACGCTTCTACCACAGGCGCTAAATGACCTCGCTGTCGATGCGCCTTGAAACCCTAATATTCATTCATTCGCTTCTCCCTCACCATTACAACCACGCTTGTAGCTGAACCAACTTTTTTCCCCCTCATCACACTTCACAGCCCAATGAGACGGTCGAATGGCGTGTTAAACTTATCCGTAAACATGTAATATTAAAACTAGTAGAAACTATGATGATAGTTTCAAACCCAATATGGAAATAGATGGGATATTCCATGCAAGCGGAAATGCTTATCTCACTCCATACATTACACTCATCCCACTTGATGAGTATATTCCCGTATTGTTGTTCGGGAAGTTATTCAGAGACAGATAATAGATATTGAAATCAAATAAATACAACAATGAGAATGGAGTATAGTCATTGACTGCGTATATTATTCAACTGAAATACGAATTTGTCAAACCGATTCAGCTCGAAACGGTTTGAATATTCCACATTCAACACGGAGTTCGAGTTACTTTTATTATTAAAAGTAATTATTTATTATTATTACTTTTATAATTAGATGAGCGTAATCAAAGATTCCATTTCACTCTTATAGGGCTAATTTTTTATCCTCATGTTTTTTTTTTTTTTTTTTTTTGTGGGCACTGCACAGGTCGCAGGGTTTAACTGATCGACATGAAACTTTTTTGTACGAGCCAACTTTTACAACTTAAAACTGTATAGTTTTTGGAATGAATCGGTCTATTAGATTTTGAAAAATATTATGTCAAAGTTTTTAAAAACCCTATAAGATTAGGCTGGGTGAGAAAATTTGAAAAAATGAAACTTCTCCGAAAAAATAAATTTTCTCCGAGTGTTCGAACATAAGTGATACACATAATCACCATTTTGTGAGCAATTCAAACCAGCCGTTTTGAAGAAAAAAATTCAAATAACTGTTTTTATACATCAAACATATGGAAATGAGCCAAGATTCACTGCTTCCTAGATTCGATATTTGCCCAAGCATTAAATATTCTTCATGATCGTCAAGGTGTGTAGAATACCAGAGAAGATGAAGTAGCAATGAAATGAAGGACAAAGTGTGTAGAATACCTGAGTCGATAAAGTAGCAAATGGAGGACTGTTATTACACCTTATTTAGATATCTAGCTCATCTTACAACGCATATTTCGCGTTTGCCTAATTGATATTCTCATCACTATAGACAGCAAAAAAATCAGTTATGAATACAAAATCTCACGCCACAGAATAAATTAACGGAAACACGACGAAAAATATACAAAATGAGAGAAGAAAATATGTTCATTCATTTTTCTGGGTGGTAACATACAATACCAAACGCTACCCTGAATGGTTTCAGTGACAACACTTCGAAAAACGAAAAAAACAATTGTCAAAATTGTATTTTTCATGTTGTCATTGTTATCAGCTTGAATTCTCTGGAAATTTTGGCTTGTGAATATTTGTAAATAATTTAGTGACGTCACACTCTCATACAAATCCATATTCGACCTAAATACATCGGTTAAATACAATATCATTATTGAGTCAATTTACACTCTCTTCTAATCCAGTGTCTTACACAATTCATCGATCCATTTAAAAAATGAGCTTGAAATTTTCCTATCATATAACAAATCACATACGTATTTCATCTTCAACAAACCTACATGATTTTTTTTTTTCATACGAGAATCAACTACCTCATTTGTATTGAACAAATGAACATAGAACATACATATATAAATTAAATTGAACTCTTTTCCACAAAGCCTGAGGAGGCTTATCTGTGGTTTTAAAATGAAAAATAATATATAATATATGTGAAGTTCAGACTAAGATGAAAGAAAGGTTATTTTTCTCGTATTCTTTTACATCATTCGTCCACGAACATAATGGTAAGTTGAGGAATTGATGAGGATTTTGAAGGAAATGAGGCAAATATTTTTCTTCAGTGTATAATGATAATTAAAACGATAATAATAATTATATATATATATATATATATATATATTTTTTTTTTTTATTTTTTTTTATAAATTTTTTATTCGTGTTCTCACAAAGATTTCAGTACATTTTTGTAGACCCGCAAAGTCACAAAAAGTTGACTTGTCTGCGGGTCTACTAACATTAATTTTTATACATAAGAAAAACAAATAACAAATGAGTATATCAAGTCTGAACACTTACGCACGTACATTTTGATAATAATGATGAAAATATCAATTTTAATAAAAAAATAATCCCAATGATAAGAATCCACATTTTGAAATTATGAACTATTTTCAGTTATTTGGAACTGAATTACAATAATAAAAATGATAATAATTGTTTTCATTATCGGCGGGCGACTGTACATTACAGTATGATAAAAGTCATAACATTAAGACTAAAAACATTTTGTCAAAATGCAATGATCGAAACAACATTCATACATGGCTTAGATAATCATCAACAGAAAATATAAAACTCGCTCACACTGGGTGTTATATAGTTTCACACTGAATTGCATTCAATATTATGACTCAGTTATTATTGAACATAATGATGAGATGACATAGTTGACTAGACACGGATAAACTCCCCCGAGCTATCCGAGCGATGTATTCAACATGTATCCGTTGTCATGACTACGCCAGTACATGGATTACATCAGATTCAACCCACTGCCTTGTTGCGCTCTACATCCCCGTTTTCAAAACACATTTCCTACTTCAAATACATTCCACAGCCTTTGCAAACAATTATTCAATCGTTGATATGATGAGATTTTGTCAATGGGTGAAATCAGCGTTCTATTTTAATTACTAGGATTGGAGGAACTGTCGGATTTCAAAATAATTACGGGAAATATTATTAAATTGAGGAGGTTATGTGTAAGGTTGAGATGAAATCGATGATTTCGTTGCCAATGGGGTATATGTTCGTCTCGTTATTATTTTTCTCGTATTCTTCTACATTATTTATTCACAAATATAATGGTAAGTTGAGGAATTGATGAGGATTTTCAAGGAAATGAGGTGAAGTTTTTTTTTAATGTATAATGATCATTGAAATCTTCTGCAGGCTTCTGAGTTGATGAGATGATATAAAGTTTTTTTCAGTTGATGGAAAGGACAGTTGGAATGTACCGGCCGTGGTCTATTGTGACAATCATCACGGTATTTATTCAGGCTATGGATATTAGAACCGAGGCTCGATCTACCCTCAATTCACTGTCTCAAATGACGAAGTGGAGAAAGAATCGATGAAGATAAATTTGGATGGTATAATTGGAGATTCTTTCCAAAATATGTCCGAATTCTTTCATTTTCACTGTCTAGAATTTGTTGGATTATAATAGTTACATGCTGGTAATACATCACTCTTTTCGTAGAGGGGTAGGTAGGGGAGAGAGAGATCCCCCTCATGATCACCCGTCGGAACGATCCTACCTCATTATCTTTCTCAGCTGGAATTGGGAAATGATAACTTTGAGTCAATTTTTTTTCACGCGGATAATGATAAAATATTGAATTTATTGGGAATATGGAGCAAAAACATGTGATGACCTCATTTTGTCAAAAATGGATGATACAATGTATTGGTATCTTCACCATATACTTCTTATATACGATTGAATAATCAAAGTGAATTACAAATCTTTAAGAATGTGCATCAATATTGAAAATGAAAATAATGATTCCAATAATAAATATTATTGATGACGACGATTGTATTGATTATCGGTAACTGTGTAGTACATTACAGTATAATCATTCAGTAAGAACTTACTGTGCAAAGGTTGGGGGAAAACAGTCGAGGCCTGAAACTAGTAAGCTTCCTACAGAGAGAAAAATCCCTCAGAAAAAGCGACCGACGCGAATAGATCCCGGGCCTCTCAAACTCTGCTTACAACCAATCACAGAATCACTGATACAGCGATCTCTACATCAAGTGCCTCGCTCACTCTTGGAGCGAACAAAACATCCTTCAAAACAAAGCATTTAATTCCGAGATTCGCAAAAAACCCGAATAAATTAATATTTACACATACACACAACATCCTATGTAAATATGGAAACTTTGACGGGAAAAAATATGATGGAAAAAAAGAACAACGTTGTGTTTTTTTGAGAGGTGGTGTTCTTATTTTAAAAATCTGCTGACAAAAGCATTAAAACACTACACGTATTTTGCTTCGAAATAAAATCCTTCATCGTTCTTTTTTCGAATATAGTTCCACGTAGAGCTCGGTCACGTACCAATCACAGTCACCTGAATTCTACAGAATATATTATTGGATTTCATTGGATGAGCGAAGCGAAGACTCAATTTCACCATACTCGAAAAGAAAGTACTTTTTTTTCAAAGTTTCATGAGTATTGACGCTTAATCATCAATAATAAGTTATTTCCGGTTCCGATTTTCCTTTATACAATTTCATGGAATTCTAAATCAATCTTAATCAACAGGACAGTGAAACTCGAGGAAATTAAAATTATCTTACAACTTGTCTGCTAGTATGAACATCAACTATCGCAAGTTCCAAGAGTTTGAATCAATTTCGTGAAATTCTCTCATATACTAAACGAATTTCTTAGTAACTTGACGTTACTCAGGAAAAACAAGACCAATTTCGATCTCAAATTTCATTTTTTGAAAAAAAACAAAATTCTTTAATGAACACAAGTACGGAAAAGAAGAGAGAAGAAAAAGATTTCAAGAAGAAGACTCAAGCTCTTCTCCCCACTGTGAATGTTCAAATTGTTTTCTAATCCTGGCATTATGACCTTGAGATTTATTGTTTGTTTAATGAATTATCTAATTTTCAATTAATTTTTCGGGAGTGGTAAGATCACCCTTGTGTTGCCACGTTCAAATCATCATATTTTTGATCCATTACCCTAATTGACTACCAGTGATAGGCGTGGCTTATCGAAAGGCCACCTTGATCTATACTCCATGTGGGCATTTGGAGGTACTCTGATAGTCAATGTCAATTTACCCACATAACAAACAGCCCATTTGATTGGATGTTTTGGTTTGTGACGTTTGTGGGAGGGTCAATCAACTATTCGTCAATTGGGAGCAGTGATTTTGTTTTTCAAGTTTCTATTTTATTGATGAAAAAATATTCATTTTGTTTAAATTATTCATTATTGTTTTTTATTTTATTTCATCTTATTTATTTTATTTTTTTCAGTTCAATATCAATTCTTTTTTAAAGTAATGCATCAGTTAATTCATAAAATATAGTAATTTCTCAGAAGTAGTTTTCCTCATATTTTATATGGTTATAAGCTATGAGAATTGTATCTCTACTGCCTTCACCTTCTTGGAGATAACAAGGATATCTGAGTGTCTTCGGTATCAAAATTTTGATTGGATGAGCGAAGCGCAGACTCAATTTCACTATACCAGAAAAAAAGTCTTTTTTTTTGTTTTCTTCTTGTTCGCGCTCCACAGGTCAGACGAAAATTCAAAATTAGTTGAAACTTGGCACACACAGGTATAATTATCTAATTCTATACTATATAGTTTTGAGGCGTGATCGGTTGAACCCTTTTTGAGAAAATTCATTTCAAAGTTTTCAGAAATCCCGTAAGAATAACCGAAAGAAAAAAATTCGTGAAAAATATTTCATCCGAGAGAATTCAAATTACCCGGGAATTTCATTCTGGTGATGATACACATTATCACGAGTTTTCACTCAAATCGGATGAGCCGTTTTGATGTAAAAAAATCTATAATGTAATTTTTATGAACCATTCAAAGCTATTAAATACCTATTAGATCAAAGCAACAAGTGTCACCACTTGATTGTAAACGATTAAAACAAAGCCTTCTTTATTATCATATGAATTAATAATGGAAAATAAGATGGCAGTGATGTAATGGTTTGGATCTCAAGGTGTATATATATATATATATATAAATATATATATATATATATATATATATATATATATATATATATATATATATATATATATATATATATATATATATATATATATATATATAATTACCAATCCAAGGATAAGATGATATGTTCCAGCTCATCCATCAACGCGGAAACACATAACGCGTTTGCCTAGTATATAATCTCTTTTAAAAGTCACCACCGAGACTGATATGACTCGACTCCCATGCTCTTTTAATGACAACTTTCAGAGAAGAAGTTATATCAAACAAAGATGTCTGCCGTGATGTCATGGAAGAGAATCATTTCAATAACTGTCAAAGATTATCATTTCCCGTAATAAAACTCATAATAGAAGACATCGACAACAATCGTTAAATTTTAACTATTAAAAACTGTAATTACAGTTGAGTGAAGATCGTAAAGTCAAGGATTGAAGTTAATCCTTACACATCGTGGTGTTTTCTCAATCACAGTTCATAACTGTTGATTGGTACCAATATAGCAATATATAACATGAGGGTTTCATCAAGTCGGAAAATATCAGTTTTTTGTGAACATTTTCAGAAGTAATGCATAGAGTTATTTGATAATGTGATTTTCCTTGAGACAATTCCGGTGTCAGTGGTTTTGACTGGCTGAAATCATGCACCAAATCACTTTAAAGCATGATGTGGAATTAATAAAGTATTTTCGATATGAAAATGAAAAGTGAGCTACGTTTTTCTCAGAAACTGCGTTGAACAATATTATGTGAATTTGTAAAAATGAAAAATCTAAATACTGGCTGAAATAAAATATTTCTAGGAAATTAGGCATTATACTCTTGTTCACAGGAGAAGAAGATTATCCACAAAAATAACAAAAAAATGACACTTATTAATTCATTTATTTATTTTTTCAAGGCGTTTTATTCACATGTTATGATAATAACGTAGACCCACAAAGTCACATAAGATTTGACTTGTCTGTGGGTCTAAACAACATTATAAGCTACATTGATTTATTGATTTCTGTTTTTCAAAAGTTTTCATTATTATCATTTCATTTCGATTACCACTATTCCTAGATTTAATTAACTCATATTTTGTTTCTTGTCAAATTACATTCATTTTGTTATTCTATATAAAATATTATTATCGATATTTTTTTTATATTTTGAATAATTAATTTTCATTTTGTGTGTTTTCGCAATCTCATAATGTAAGACAGAGTCTTGAATGCAGATATATATATATATATATATATATATATATATATATATATATATATATATATATATATATATATATATATATGTATATATATATATATATATATATATATATATATATATATATATATATATATATAAATATATATATAAATATATATATATATATATATATATATATATATATATATATATATATATAAATATATGTATATATATATATATATATATATATATATATATATATATATATATATATATATATATATATATATATATATATATATACAGGCTATTCATTATCTATACATTGTATACATCTGTATACATTGCTATATACATTGTGTTTCTTTTTCAGGGCCAAGTTCACGAAGATACGCAACAGTATTTTCCATCAAGGTAAAAGTGTCCAAATCTGCATCAAATTAATTCAATTCGAAAGCAGTAGGCCCTACTACTATCCAATCGGTACACGACTTTGAAATGTATTTCTTGAATGAACCTATACACACAATAGCTCATGAAGTAATTCAGGCTCTACGTATTTTAGGTGATGTATCTCGTACTTATCTCGTGTATTTCCACGGTCTGAAAATTTCGAGAAAAGCTACTGAGAAAAATGTTTTTTTTTTTTAATAACATCGAAACTTGATACAAAATCATTGTTTCCCAAATAAGGCTGTGGGTGAAAGATAGGATCGTTTGGACGGGGCACCACAAGGGCGATCTTACCACCCCAAAAATGTGATAACATATTGACGAAAATATATATATTGATGTGACGAATAATATTAGTTATTTTATCGCTTCAAAAACTCGATGTGATTCCGCTATTATCACAAACAAAAGCTCCTGTGGGAATAATGTGGACATTCATAACTGTATAATCACTCTTATTCTCTGTAATTGAATGAAAATATATACTTTGAGAATAAATGCAACTATATTTCGAGATTGAGTTGAATTTCATCTATGATTATTAACAAAAAATGCATCGCGTTTTCTGAAATAATATGATCACACTCTACAAAAATATGATATAATATTTGAAAACTGAAAAATAAGGATAAAAAGCAACTCAAACTAATATTACTAAGATTTTTATGATGATGAGCGCTGACAACACAGAATTTAATTATATTCCATTAAAAAAACACAATCATTTCGACATTTAAGACCTAGAAAACTGCTGTCTAATTTATATAGCATTAACTTCTCAAAGCTAAAAACACACTTAACTCCAAAGTTAAAAGTGAAGATAAGATCCGATCTTCATCCGAGAGGATATAGAGAAAGTTATCTCGTTTTTAAATTGTTTTTGTTTTTCTTTCGAATGTCGAAAGTTTTAAAACTTGTATCTCATTTACAAGTCTGTCGACTGAACGACTTTGTCAAGACTGGGTGGAAACTTTTAAACACTGATATAGAGAAATAACTCGTTTTTCTGAGTTATTTCGTGCGAAAAAGTTCAGTTTGACTTGTCACATTTCTGTTCGCGTGTGATTTCTGTAGCTACTGCAATCGTGGAATTATTTTAGGACCAGTTCAAAATTGAAAAAACGAATGGATGTTGCGCCGAATTTTATATAGTGAGTAGTGGGTGTGTTTCACTGTATGCCATGTGAAATAGATAATGGCGTCACTATGTAACCCTCAACAATAAGAACTATAGTGGGATAGTGATTAGGTTAATTGGTATAAGAAATTAAATGATTCCAATTGACGACTCGCAGTCTCCGCCCCCTTGACGTCACAAATCATACCGTCCAATCAACAGGTCTGTTAGAACTGTAGTCACCGGCACAGTAGCTGAGTGGTTAGCGCACTTGCTTCGTGTGACCCAGGAGGTGAAGGGACATATCAGACCCGGTTCGATCCCCGCCACCGTCCATCTTTACAGGGGTTTTTCGTGGTTTCCCTCTGTAGTCTAGGCTAATGCCGAGATGGTTCCCACAATATAGGCCACGACCGCTTCCTTCCCACTATCATTCCCATTACTCATAAAAAAACTTCATCTCATCATCCCTTCATCTCATTAATCATTTATCCGACGCCAATAGATCTCAGTCATCATTACAGTGCGTCGTTAAAACCCAATATAAAAAAAGAACTGTAGTAAAATTCGAATATCCAATCGGGGTATCTTCAAATGACTACAAATGATATGGTTCAACTGGCCTCTGCTGGTTAAGCTATGCCCTTTTTGAGTCGTCAATTGACAACTAACAATTTCTGCCCCCATGACGTCACAAATCATACCGTCCAATCAACAGGTCTGTCAGAACTGTAGTCAAATTCGAATATCCAATCGGGGTATCTTCAAATGACTACAAATGATATGGTTCAACTGGCCTCTGCTGGTTAAGCTATGCCCTTTTTGAGTCGTCAATTGACAACTAACAATTTCTGCCCCCATGACGTCACAAATCATACCGTCCAATCAACAGGTCTGTCAGAACTGTAGTCAAATTCGAATATCCAATCGGGGTATCTTCAAATGAACACAAATTGTATAGATTCAACTGACGGACTGGTGGAGCCACGCCCATTTCGGGTCGACAATTCGAGACAATTCGAGTCAATTGACGACTCGAAATGGGCGTGGCTTTACCAGTTGGCCAATTAGATCTGTATCATGTGTGGTCATTAGAATATACCCCGATTGGATATTTGATTTTCACCTCAGTTCCAACAGCCCTGTCGATTGGATGAACGCATTGTCGTGGAACTGCTTTACACAGTGCGGAAAAGTACTTTCTTGAAAATCGTCGATCCACGACATCCAAACTTTTCTCTCTGCGGAGATTATAGAAACGCCCCAATGGCGGAACAATGATTGTATGTATCGCGATTTCCAAATACGTAACACAACATATAATTGACCATTGTAGATGGGCGTGACTTATACGAAGCAGGGGAAATCTTAGATACCTTGATTGGTTATTTCCCTATTTCCCCTGCTTCACTGTCCACTTGATTGGTTTTTATATTTTGTGACATCACGAGGGCGGACGATCTACAATGGTCAATTCAATTCATATAACAGAATTTTATAATTACATCATTGCATCGAATAGGAATTAAGTAATGAATTATAAAATCATTGAGAATAACCCCTAATGAATCATTTCCAGCATGAATTAAAAACATATCAAATGTGAGCCTTCGAAAATATTATTTATGAATTGATATGAAACTGAGAACCACTCATTTTGATTTAGACCCCTCTCATCCACTTTTTTTTTCAAATACCCTTTCAAATATTTATTTCTCATTTTTTTCAATATTTTATTCAATATTCTATATTTCTCCCTATTCTTTTCCTTGATAAGTATTCAATTAAAATATTGAATTTTCCAGTTTATAACCAATATCATTATTAATTCTTGTATCAAACACTATTGTATTGTTATTTTGCTCTCTTTATTGATGTGTTATTTCCATTATCATGTATATTATTCTGTGTCTAATGGGCAACCTTCTGTAAGGCAGAGTCTCAATCTTTCTCAATAGCGAAAAATTCATATATGACAAATACAAAAAAAAATGATTACCAATCTGAACAAAGTGATCATTTAATTCTGACGGCTTGATTTCGTGTATTTGATGTATTCATTTATTTATTTGTCAATTCAAGATTGAACAGAAAAGTTCACAATATTCCACAAAGCCTGTAAACAGGCTTATCTGTGGTTTGCATTTTGATTATAACACATGAAAAACATAACTGATACAAAATAATTACAGGTATAGTGATGGCGTGTTTAGTTTTGTGAATTATACGAGTTCCAATGATATTATAATGTGCCAATATACCAATACATATATGAGTTTTTTTCCATTCTCCTCATTATTATAATTTCAAAATATATAAAAATTTCCATTCGACATAAAAAAATTGAGAGAATATATATATATATATATATATATATATATATATATATATATATATATATATATATATATATATATATATATATATATATATATATATATATATATATATATATATATATATATATATATATATATGGTGATTTTTCTATGAAACAATAGCGAAATTTCTTGTTGGGAAAAGTATGGGACTTATTGACATACGATTAATACTTATAACTACAAAATAATTCAGTATTATACTAGGTGATTGATTGGAACCGAAACTTCATGACATGTAATTGAAGTTTTGAGATACAAATAGAATGAAATAAATACGCAAATGAACAATTAGTTGGCTCAACTTTTTTTTTTTTCATTAAATATTAGACTTAATTCATCATATCAGGATACAGCATATCTCAATTACTCATTACATACATTACGTATAATCCACAACCTCATTACTACCTCGAATATATCTCAAGTTACTATCGATCCCCTATCTAATAACATCATCGCACTGTCGCTTACACCCTTCAACTTATACAACCTGTATAAAACACCTGACGCTCCGATCGGGTGTTCTAATCTGTGAGATACAATCACCGATATACCGTTTCGAGAATGAAATGTCAGACAACTTGGTTTTAAATAATCAGTCTTCTTTGGCTGGTGTTTTGTTTGATGTATGGATGTAGGACACCACGGATGCTAATTAATGGAACAAATAAGCACTATGATAAGCCTTACTAATTAACGTTCTACAGTTTCCGTTTTACTATTGAAAGGTACTTGGGTAGAAACGGAGAAATAGATTGGAATAATTTATCTCTGATGTATGACTAATTTCAAGATGGATGATGAAATCGAGTAATGTCAGAACTGAATATCACTCTTCTATTAGAGAGAGAGAGAGAGAGAGAGAGAGAGAGAGAGAGAGAGAGAGAGAGAGAGAGAGAGAGAGAGAGAGCGAGAGAGAGAGAGAGAGAGAAAGGATTTTTAATGTGAACTATTACAAATTCTGCTGTCAATCGCATTTGTCATGGACACAGAATAGTGAGAAAAAAAGAGGGAGAGTGGGAGAGAGAGAGAGAGAGATGGAAAGAGAGAGAAAAAAGAAGGAGAGAGAGAGAGGGAGAGAGAGAGAGAAATGGAAAGATAGAGAAAAAAGAGGGAGAGAGAGAGAGGGAGAGAGAGAGAGAAAAAAAGAGGGGCAGAGGGAGAGATGAGAGAGAGAGAGAGAGAGAGAGAGAGAGAGAGAGATAGAGAGAGAAGAGAGAGAGAGAGAGAGAGAAAGAGAGAGAGAAAAAAAGAGAGAGAGAGAGAGAGAGAGGGGATTTTTAATGTGTTTTTAAATTCTGCTGTGGATCGCATTTGTCATGGACACGGAATGAAAAAAAATAATCAGAATTGAATCTGATAATGAAATGTTGTTTCAACAGAACAGGTTGAAAATTACATCAATTCATAACATTTTCAACATCTATCATAATCATAATAGATGTTGAAAATATACTCGTATTCATGATAACATAATATACACTAATAATAACTGACACTAATATAATAATAAAATAGAATTATAAAAGGACACAATACACATAATAACACATATTAACACGTAATAGCACATGATAATAAAATACCAATACACTTAGATATTCTATTAATTTGTATGACGAGGTTTACGACAAAAAAAACCCACATCTTTCTAAATCATTCAGTTGTTCACGTGTACACGCAGATTGAATAATCAGTGTAAGTTAATTAGATAAGATTTGCCAATTAATTATTTAATAGGCCACCGCTTCTCACTTGGATAGAAGTATATCATGGTTTTGATCTGCATGGAACCACAATTAAAATATGGAATTTGTTGCATACATCATATTTTGTGTTCTCCATATAGTATCATTTTCATATCTCACATTCTATAAATCATTAAAAAAATGAATGAAAATAAATTAATTAATAATAATAATAAGTCAAGAATAAAAACGCACATTACCATTTCGACATATATTATTTCAGACAGCCCGCACACAAGAGTTTTACTCTTACGCGGGCTTCTTGTTTCTAAATTAAAATTAAACATCATAATTGAAATCTCTTTCTTAAAATTGAAATTAAATTCTTGCGATCAATTCCATTTTACCTTAAAATGTTCAAAATTGATGTATATATTTATAGAGTCGAGGTATTGGTTCCATGTATTGTTAATTTAGTATTATGATATTGTTATAAAACTATATGTTCAAATGTATGTTTGTACAAGAATACAATGTGATTGTACAAGAATATGTGTTGTATGAACAGGAATAAAATGATATTCAAATTGAAATTGAATTGAATTTATTAAAAAAAAATGTAAACTGAACTGTAACAATTGATGTTTATTGTAGTGTACTTTGTTTCTGATGTGGATAATTGGATGATATACGTGAATAATTGTACTAAGACCCGGTTTTACCTATCTTAGTTGGGGTGCCAATTCAATAACTATTAATTAAAGGTACGAAAATAACGTATGTATAACCAATGGTGATAACAAGTTAATTCACTAACTATGGCTCAATCCAGATTCGTAAGACCGGGCCTGATTCAACAATAATCAATGGTAATGGTGAAGGTAGTATGAGTGAAAGGTTTTTGCGATACTTGTTGAGATGGAATTGTAATTGCAAATAACTTCCGGAAGAGAAGAACAAGATGTATGCATGAATGTTCGAGTACATTGATAATTAGCAGTATGCATGGATTTTAGCTTCAGTTTCAACCCATGCAACTGACACGATAGGCCGAGTGGTTCACACGCTGAACTGTCATTCAGGAGACCGGAATTCAATTTCCGTCCGAGTCAACTGTCAATTGTTTCTCATGTTTATTTTTTCATCGTTTTAGTCAGCACGCACACAAGAATCATTCTTATGCAGGCCTATACTTAACTTTATTCATTAATTAGACGAGCTTCAGTGAGGATTCAATTTGGCATACTGAGAAAAATTGGTGTTCGTTTTTATGTTTTTTTTTCTTCATGTTTTTGTTTCGGTTCTTCACAGGTCAAACGGCTACAGCTATCAACTTCAAAGTTATTTTCATTATGGTTCTCTAGTTAACTTAGATATGTGAAGTTTTGTGGCATTATCGAGCGGTAACTTTTATTCTTATGAATTTTAGAGATTTCAAAAATACCCATCAGAATTGCACGGCGGAAAAATAGGAAAATATTTTTATTCTCAAAAATAATGAAATTTTGTGTGAAGTGTAATTAAATTCTTATACACATTTTTTGGAAATTCTCAGCTTTATCGGGTCAGCCATTATGAAAAAGAAACATGAAATGTGCTGAATTGGTACCACTCGAAGCAGTTTTCACCCATTTATAACATAAATGTCACCCAATTGGCGAATATGGGCAAAAGTTTGGCAGAAAAATCGACATACCATTACTACCCGCCCGTCTAACAACGCATATATGGCGTTTTCCCCAGTTATCAATATGAGGCAATACGAATACAACATATTAATTGGCCCAACACAGTACTAATTTTAAGAATTCCGTGTAAAAATGTAAGGTATGTGGAATATGTATTGTTCTGTATTGTGTTGGTAAGTTGCAAAGTGCACATAGTGCAGAAGTTGTAGAATAAAATGATATCAAAATGAAAAAAAAAGATGTCATACAGAAGAATATCATCGAAAGTATAATTTCGACGATGAGGTTCAAAAATTTGAATACGTCTAATTTTTCATTTTTTTTTATTTTCATATTGAGTTTTAACGAGGCACTGTAATGATGACTGAGATCTATTGGCGTCGGATGAATGATTATTGAGATGATGGGATGATGAGATAAAGGTTTTATGGGTAGTGGGAAGGATAGTGGGAAGGAAGCGGTCGTGGCCTATATTGTGGGAACCATCCCGGCATTAGCCTAGACTACAGAGGGAAACCACGTAAAACCCCTGTGAAGATGGACGGTGGCGGGGATCGAACCGGGTCCGATATGTCCCTTCACCTCCCGGGTCACACGAAGCAGGTGCGCTAACCACTCAGCTACTGTGCCGGTTACGTCTCATTTTCTGCCTACTATCTGTTCATGTCCAAATTCATTCCATCTTCCAGAAAAAAAGTCTCGTTCCTGAGTTCGAATGTCTATACGATCTCACCTTGTCAATTTCAGCTCCGATGAGGAAAATTGACTCCGGGTCACGTTCCCAATCTTTATAAAATGACGTATTCATTCACTATTCTAGAAAATGATTGATTGCAATAATTACTTCCTTCATTAGAATCGTGAAGTTTTTTCTTGGAAAAAATCCATCTCGTTTTATATCTTATATCAATTCTAGCAATCTTCGATCATCACAATGATTCGAGTCGTGAAAGATCACAACTTTGAGATTATTTATTCTTCAGAGAAACTGATTAGTATAATTTATTGAAATTACAGGAATACTCATCAACAGGAACTACATATCCAGTGCTGAACATCGGTTCCGACTTTGTTAGATGGTTTGAACTGAATTGAATTCCATGCTAATTAATGTGTTATAAAACAACATAAACTTGACTAATTCCGGGTGATTGACGTAACTAAAGTCTACAGTAATTAATTAGTTTTTTTTCTGATCTGTGTATTGAGTAAAGAATAACATTGTTCCAATTAGTGAGAAGCCAAAGATCACTGTAAATGTAAATCAAGCAAGTTGTTGTGTATTCATTTCATTTTCGATGAATTCTAATTTTATAACGTGGAATATGGAATGACTAGGTGATGAAGATGGATATCAGATACAAGGTAATGCATGATTTGGATGAATGGTGTTTTCCAGTAGGTTTCAGTGTGTATTTAAACGTTGAAACTATCTATTCACTGAAATATGTATATATATATATGTATATATATATATATATATATATATATATATATATATATATATATATATATATATATATATATATATATATTCATATAAATATATGTATATATATATATATATATATATATATATATATATATATATATTTATATATATATATATATATATATATATATATATATATATATATATATATATATATATATATATATATATATATATATATATAAATATATAATATATATATAATATATATATATATATATATATATATATATATATATATATATATATATATATATATATTTCAGCCAGTGAAAATCAGGAATTAGACGTTCAATTTTCGAATTTCTGATGAAAACTAATTTCTCAAAATGACTTTCAGAAGAAAAACCCTATTTCAACATGGGCATGACTCAGTTTTACATAAAACTCATACCAAGTGAGGAGCTTCTCTCAGATTCATTTCACGATCCGTGACAAACCCTTATTCAAAACCCTAAGACAAACCTTATCACTGAAACTAGAGCATCACAAACCCTGTGTTCTAATCGATTTGACAGGTTTCGAATGTTTTACTTATATTCAATGCCACTTCCGAGGGGTCAAAAACTATATGGTGAATTTGGTTTACACTTGATTTCAGATTTCAATCTATGTATATGTATATATATATATATATATATATATATATATATATATATATATATATATATATATATATAAATATATATATATACATTCGAATATGTATATATATATATATATATATATATATATATATATATATATATATATATATATATATATATACATATATATATATATATATATATATATATATATATATATATATATATATATATATATATATATATATATATATATACATATATATATATATATATATATATATATATATATATATATATATATATATATATACATATATATATATATATATATATTCATATATAATCAGAGTTTATAGAAACTTTACTCATCATTGAATCGGTGAAACACGATCATTGCAAGGAAGAAAACGAATGACGTAAATTGATGCATCCATTATTCCATTCCCATAAATGAGAGAGAGCACAGGAATCAAAAATCATCTCAAAATAACAGATAATCTTTTCAAGCTCAGAACGTGCAATGAACGAAACTGAATATCGACTATCGACACTCGATATTCCGCGAGACAATCGCTATATTGTGTTTCCCATGCAACTCGAACGATGTTATCCACTCGATCGCGTACGAGACTACCTCTTTTCGTGCGACGTTCGTTACCCCCATTGCCCCCCACCGGCGTGGTCGCCCCATGGGGATTCCCGCGACACGACTCGCACATACTGATGCGCTCCACACCGAGCTCGATGCCCGATACTAAAAACAAACAGACATACAAGACATTGTTTTTTCTCAATTTGGAGATATAACCATGTGTACAAAGTGAATTTAATATCATTAGATGCGAGGAAATGCTGTCTCTCTCTCTCTCTTATATTATATATATATATATATATATATATATATATATATATATATATATATATATATATATATATATATATATATATATATATATATATATTTATATATGGATATATATATAGATATATATAGATAGATATATATATATATATATATATATTTAAATATATATATATATATATATATATATATATTAATATAATATATATATATATATATGTATATATATATATATATATATATATATATATATATATATATATATATATATATATATATATATATATATATATATATATACATATTTATCACCCGTGGTTGCTTGGTCAACTGAGGCATCGCTTCAGAATCACAAGTTATCTCCGGGCGAGGGTTAGAATCTAGCCTAATGCATGGATTTGTGTGAATATCTTCTCACTCATCATATCGACATACATTCCCAATCACTTGCTTATTCGACCAGCGTATGAATCAGCTGTTGGTGGTGTGATGCAGCTGAAAAATAATCAAATCATACCTGTATTAATTTTTTTTTTTTCTATTGGGTTTTTAACGACGCACTCTAATGATTACTGAGATCTATTGGCGTCGGATGAATGATTAATGAGATGATGGGATGATGAGATGAAGGTTTCATATGGGTAGTGGGAAGGATAGTGGGAAGGAAGCGGTCGTGGCCTATATTGTAGGAACCATCCCGGTATTAGCCCAGACTACAGAGGGAAACCACGAAAAAAAACCGTAAAGATGGACGGTGGCGGGGATCGAACCGGGTCCGATATGTCCCTTCACCTCCCGGATCACGAAGCAAGTGAGCTAACCACTCAGCTACTGTGCCGCTACCTGTATTCAGTCATGCATTCTGGTATTCATTTCCATAGATATTTCTTTCAATATCGTGGAGCAAGAACGTTTACATCTCACTTTTCTAGCTGTCCACGACCGTATGACCAGGCTCCGTATGTGTGAATACCGTGACATGTGAACCATGGTGTCGACTGATGTCACGAACGAGTGACATCCGAGCCTCTTCTCGAGACGTCGCCCGTCAACGTGTCACGGTCTCTCAGATTATGATGTGTTGCTGATTTAGATTCTAGGCGTAGTCTATCTGGAACTGATTTTTAAAAATGCGTATTCGTTGAATGATGAGTATATTTATGTCAGTTTACCAGGACCTTCACTGCGACTGCCAGTTGAAATTACGTCTCTGACCTAGCCAGCTCCAAGGCACTGAGTATGTTCTCCGGATAATATTCTTCATGATAGCCAAATGCCATAACAATGCGAGATAATAACGGTCTCTCGGAACGCGAAAATGTGACTCATTTTCAGACCTCAAGGGAGTGCTAGGATTTCGTGCTAACAACAATGAAAAAATATAAAAATACTGAGTATGTTGCCATGGTACTTGGCTCTACTCGTGAATAGAAATCAATGCAAATCCAAGTCTCTTGGATCTAGCCAGGTAAAGGGTATCCTCAACAGACGTTACACATTGTTGAAAGAGAGAGACAACAATGTGCATCACTTGGAATTGACCAATCAGAATATTTGGCAGTCCATCAGTTCGCTGTATTGCTATAGTATCAATTGTTTGTCGTTTGTTATGTGCTACAAGCCTATAGACCGTTTTTTAAGTCGCAGTCGCCGTAATAGTCCTGGTAACTATGGCAACTGGAATTTATTATACCCGTTTTTTTAACACTCAATCAAAACAGACCATCCAAGAGAACCAAGAGAACATTGAAGAAAATACTCATTCCCATACCGATAAAATGTGAAAATGTGTCAAGACAATATAATTGATGAGCGTAGCGAAGTCTCCATCCCACTCTTATAGGGCTTTGTCTGTGTGTTTTTTTTTTTTTTTTTGTAAGCACTCCACAGATCGCAAGGGTTGACTGATCAACATGAAACTTTTTTTGTACACGCAAACTCATCCAACTTAGAACTGTATAGTTTTTGGAATGAATCGGTCAGACCGATTTTGAGAAAAATCATCTCAAAGTTTCTAAAAACCCCATAAGATTTGGCTGGGCAGAAAATGTTGGAAAATGAAACCTCTCCAAATAGGATGAAATTTTCTCTAAATGTGTAAACATGGATTTTACACATTATTACGATTTTTTAAGCAATTCTGATCAGTCGTTTTGAAGAAAAAAATAAAAATAACTGATAATATTCATCAAATATATCATACAAATTGTTACAGAATTAAGTTGTTGAGATTCACTGCTTTCTAGATTCAAGAGTTGACCAACAATGAAGTATTTTTTATATGCGTCAAGGTGTGTAGATTACCAGAGTCAATAAGGTTTCAAGATTAGAACTACTTTAACGACTTTTATAGCTTATTCAGATATCAAGGTGTGTAGAATACCAGAGTCGATAAAGTAGCAAGGGTAGAACTACTTCAACGACTTTTATACCTCATTAGGATATCTCGCTCATCTTACAACGCATATTTCGCGTTTGACTAGTTAAGTATATTGTAACATTATTGTAGGTAGCCTATGTTATATTCGTACTGTATTTGCATGACCGTATACATTTGTATGATCAGATATAGGTAATATGTAACATTGTATTTGTTTGTAAATAGCACATTTTTGCTGATAAACTAATTACTACTACTACTACTACTCAAATGCATAGGCCTCGATGGTCAAATCAAATTCAGAGACCCTCGAAAGCGAATGTTTCAATCGAATCTACCGATCATGAATGATTCGATTATTTTGAATGTCATTCGAGCTGATTTTGATTTCTCGAAACTCTTTTGACCGTCATATTATTCAATCTGATGATGAAATAATTTCATGTAGATTGAAACTGATCTGAAAAGCATGCATGTTGCCTATTCATCAATATGTTCGAATTTAGATGAGGTTGAATAATTTAACATAGCCAACTTTCACAATTGAGTGAGATTGAAAAATGAACAACAGACCTCATACATGACAAATCATGGAAAATGATACATCGCAATCAATTTTGAAAGAAACGCGTAGAATGAGATTTGAGAAAGAGGGATGGAACGATACAGTTTTACGGAGAGTGCGGAAGAATAATTAAGAAAATGACGAGAATCTAGGAATAACAATACTTGGGACTGAAAGACAACATGTCTGCCTTCCAATCTAGTGATCAAATAGAACCGTAGTCATTGGATATGTACTAGAAACTTCATTATGTAATAATTCTCAAACGATGGACTGATAATGTTCATCTGACCAACCTAATGTTTGGCGATTTTGTATACAACATAGCTAATATATCGAGTTCTACTAGGATCGTTGGAGCCTATGCCAGAGCAAGATTCGATTCCTTTTTCAGATCTCCGATTCTCTCCGATTCTCTCCGATTCTCTCCGATTCTCTCCGATTCTCTCCGATTCACTCCGATTGTCTCAGGTTTGCAATTAGTATGACGTTCTGAACACCAGAAAGCGCGACAGGATTATTGTGAATAATAGTTCAGCGTGTATGAACGTGTCTTATTATTTCATTGAAAGGAATGAACTGTTTGTTGCCAATACGTCACTGCTGTGATTCACATTCAGTGTAGACGGTAGCAGGCTTGTGTGTTTACCCTGTGTGGCCCCAGTAACCCAAGTAGCTCCACTGGGATGTGTATCAGAGGAGAATCTGGCGACGTTGTGCTGTCTGAGTATGCACACGCCATGTTTATCTCTTCTCTCTCTCTATCTCTCTGTCTCTCTCTCTCTCTTTCTCTCTCTCTCTCTCTCTTCAGATTTTTCTCTTTCTTCAGTAAGATGTACGTCATTTCCGTAACAATCAGTTTCGGATACCAATTTGATAGACTAAATCACCTCTTTATTGTGACCTAATATTCAAGGTTCAATATTTGAGGTTACTCCGATGGTTCATATACTTGGAAGAGATATGAAAAAATATCTTCATTTGATATTTCTCATATTATATCATATTCATAGAAATTGAATACTGTGAGTTGATGAAAATAGTCAAAATAGGCGGTCAGAAAAAATATTCATTTCGTAAATTCATTCTTGTAGTGAACGGAACTACACATTCTCTCCATTTGATTATGTTCTGTTGGTCAAATGTCACTGCCTTCTTGATGTAACAAACAGCCAGATTGATTCGCGCGGACACCCAAGTGGCCACGTGGATCTATAGTTGGGGGAAATCATTGTTGTCAGTGGTGGCCATTCTGTGGTCACAGCGAGACAAGATTAACAGTTGGCCATACTGGGTATCGTGGCAGGAGACATCATAAGTCCACGTCATCCTTTCCCTTCCACCCCTCTTTCTCCTTCCACACGAACAACCCTTGTCGACACAAATAGGGGTGCGGAAAAAGCAAAGTTTTCAACTTTTTTACTTTGTGGTCTTTGAGGGTTTCTGGTTTAGTTAATAGTTAGTCAGTTTCGAATGCGTTACAAAACTTTGAGTGTTTTTTGCTTCATTTGGTTTTAGACCGATGGCTGCAGTGGATAAGTTTGTGAACTTTTTTTCCCACAGTAATTGTTCATCTATTTTGTTAGTTGCTGTTATTTGTAATGGTATGAAGTATGAACACCAAATGTCCAAACTCAATGTGAACTCTAAAACTAGTCAAACGCGAAATATGCGTTGATGGATGAGCTGGAACATATCAACTTATCTTTGGATTGGTCATTATATATATATATATATATATATATATATATATATATATATATATATATATATATATATATATATATATATATATATATATTATATATACACCTTGAGATTCAAACCATCACTTCACTGCCATTTTATTTCTCATTATTGATTTCCATCAAAATAAAGAAGGCTTTGTTTCACAATCGTTCACAGTTAAGAGGTGACACCTATATGGCTTGGATTTAATTGGTATCTTAATAGCTTTGAGTGATTCACAAAAATTACATTATATATTTTTTTACATCAAAACGGCTGATCTGATTCGTGTGAAAGTTCGAAATAATGTGTTCTCTTATTATATTAGAATTCCCTGAGACTTTGGAATGTCTCGGATGAAAATTATTTCACGAATATTTTCTTCTGGGTTATTCTAATGAGATTTTTGAAAATTTCAAAATGAGTTTTCTCAGAAGTGGTTCAGCCGATTGCGCCTCAAAATATACAGGTCCGCATTAGATAATGAAACTTGTGTATGCCAAGTTTAAACCGGTTTTGAATGTTTGTTTGACCTGTGGAGCGCGAAAAAAAGAAAAAAAAACAGTCACTTTTTTTCGGGTATGGCGAAATTGAGTCTTCGCTTCGCTCATTCAATAATATATATATATATATATATATATATATATATATATATATATATATATATATATATATATATATATATATATATATATATCTTTTTTTTTTTTTCATTTTCAATAACATCGATTCTTGATACAAAATCATTGTTCCCCAATTAAGGCCGAGGGTGAAAGATAGGATCGTTTGGACGGGGCACCACAAGGGCGATCTTACCACCCCATCTGATTATTTCCATCTCCCTCCCTTCTTGACGTTCACTAAACAGAAAAATATCCCCCACAATACCTGACCACAATTGAATAGTACTATGATATTGTTTTCTAGGATACGTTGTAGAAGATATGAGACCGGCACAGTAGCTGAGTGGTTAGCGCACTTGCTTTGTGTGACCCGGGAGGTGAAGGGACATATCGGACCCGATTCGATCCCCGCCACCGTCCATCTATATAGGGGCTTTTCGTGGTTTCCCTCTGTAGTCTAGGCTAATGCCGGGATGGTTCCCACAATATAGGCCACGACCGCTTCCTTCCCACTATTTTTCCCATTACCCATAAAACCTCCATCTCATCATCCCATCATCGCATTATTCATTCATCCGACGCCAATAGATCTCAGTCATCATCACAGTGCGTCGTTAGAACCCAATATAAAAAAATAAAAAAAAACTATGAATTATTAATACCAATGATCATACTACTAGTCAAACGCAGCATATGCGTTGTAAGATGAGCGATCTTACCTTTGCTACTGATACGGCAGGTCAGAATCATCATTCCTTGATCATTCCATGATCCTTGATATACAATCATCATTCCACAATTCAGGCTGAGGATAAATCAGTAAGATCGTTTTAAGACTTCGGTTATTCTTGTTTCCTATGGCTAATCACATGGATTGTGCTCTTTCACTTCTGAACCAAACCACTTGGGCAGTGTTCTTATTCTTCTTTCTACAAGGCCCAGTATTACCAAGTCCAGTTAGTATTTATCTGAGAGTTGGTGAAAACAAATACCACAGGTAACCATGGTGATAACAAGTTTGAACTGAACAGATAAAGGCTAACTAGACTTGGTAATACCAGGCCCAAGTGAAACTAAACTAAACTGAAATAATATGATGATATATAATCCGAGATGAACATATCATGATTCTTATTTTGAATCATATCGGTATATTGAAACACTACTTCCAATTCTCAGCGGCTCTTTATCTTTGAATTTGAGTAACTCACAATCTTTTATCTGAACAGAAGATATTTTTTCCTTGAATCTTAGAAACATCAAAGCGAAACCATGCATTTAACATCTTCTCAATAAGAATTAACTGAATGAATACAATTTAGCATCAAATGTGTTCAAGGACAACATTATATGCTGTAGCGGAGGTAAACAAACACAATACGATGGGAGCAAATAACCTGCATTTAAATGAAAACAACAAATCAAGGACTAATAAATCAGTCTTCTAGTGGTGCTGGATTATATAACGAGTTAGATAATAGTGTGAAAGGAGTAACGAACATTCAGGAGTATAGAAGAATTCATCCACTTTCAAGAAAGACATTCATGAATTCATCAGAACTACTCATTTGTTATCTATTTTGGCATGCACGTTGTCTCTACTACTTGTGTCTTGATCTACGAAATATTACCGGCACAGTAGCTGAGTGGTTAGCTCACTTGCTTCGTGTGATCCGGGAGGTGAAGGGACATATCGGATCCGGTTCGATTCCCACCACCGTCAATCTTTACAGGGGTTTTTCGTGGTTTCCCTCTGTAGTCTAGGCTAATGCTGGGATGGTTCCTACAATATAGGCCACGACCGCTTCCTTCCCACTATCCTTCCCACTACCCATAAAAAACCTTCATCTCATCATCCCATCATCTCATTAATCATTCATCCGACGCCAATATATCTTAGTAATCATTACAGTGCGTCGTTAAAACCCAATAAAAAAATAAAAAAAAAACGAATTATTCTATTTCATTCAACTAATATTATGTTTGTTTTGTTATATTTTCTCGAGTTGGTTTCTATGTATTTATAATTGTATATGTTTGTATTTTTTTCATTATCCACACTTGGAAAATCAAGGACAACGAAATAGGATTGAATCATTATTTATTATAGTTTCGCCAACATGAATATTAACTCTTGCTACTAATGCCCGCACACAAGATCGAGTTCTTACGCGGGCTTCTTCTTTTCTCCTTTTTTTGATTCTACAATGTTGACCCACATGTATATATTTGGTTCACTTATCACTGTTTGTATTGTTTTCCTGTTATCCTGTTGTGAATGAGTTGTAGAATAAAAAAATTCATAAATTGAATTGAATTGAATTGATGTGTGTAACATTTGTTAGGGAAAAATTCCAGTATTTAAATTCCAGTATTTAAATTCCAGTATTGAAGTAATTCAGTATTTGGGGTGGTAGTATCGCCCTTGTGGTGCCCCGTCCAAACGATTCTATCTTTCATCCATAGCCTTAATTGAGGAACAATGATTTTGTATCAAGTTTCGATATTATTAAAAAAAATATATTACGATTTCATGTCTTCATGAGTGATACAATTATTGCATTCAATGTATCTCATGTACCTGAAACATGTTTCTTACATGTCTTGTTTGTACTGTTCAATGAAATGTAATAGCTACCTTACATTGCTCAATGAAGAATTATTATTCTTCCTAATATTAATTTCATCCTACTTTATTCGATTCTCTATTTTCTATGTCTCTCTCTCTCTCTCTCTCTCTCTCTATCTCTCTCTCTCTCTCTTTCTCTCTCTCTATCTCTCTCTCTCTCTCTCTCTCCCTCTCTCTATCTCTCTCTCTCTCTATCTCTCTCTTTCTCCATCTATATCCACCCTTATTTCTAATCTGTTGTTCTCTCTGCTAATTTACAGTCTGTTAAGTTCGAAAGGAAAGATTACAATATCCGTGTCCTCTTTTTGATTCACAAATTTGTGGGAAAAATGTCGGAGAGAAATATCCCTTTTCATAGTTTCACAGACCGTCGAATCTTTTCACTAAATGTAACTATTTTTTAAATTTAAATTTGGAATGTGAATAAATGAATGTATCTTTCATTGAGATTATATCTGAATTCCCAGGTAGTTACATTGTGTGAGGGAGAAATGTCTGTACTTCAAGATTGAAACATAGTTCTGTTGTAAATATGAATATATTTGCAAATACATGGCTTCGCAATTTGATACATCAAATAACGATGAATTCGCTGAAAATTGTAATGATGATTTCAAAGTTGAATGTGAACTTTTTTTTTATTGAATGAAAAAGAACATAGACATACATATACATGAACGAACAGTCACGTGATGTCCACCATGCCCTAAAAAGTTTGACTGTGGATTGAATACAAGAAAATTATAGAAAGAATATTGTGTAATGCAGAGGTTGAAGTAGAAGAAACATTACGAGGTCGAATAATTACAAACTGAATTAAATATGTTATAAAATGAACAAGGTGGAGTTGAACAGTGAGAGTGAATGATCAATATAAATATAATGAACGATAAGTGAAATATTCGAAATTTCAAACTGGTACCAGTATTTAACGTAGTGAAAACCCCAAAATTAAATATCGATGGTGAACTTGGCTCCAACAAATTTGTATCAACACTGATCCAGTGATGCCAAAGTAAAATTGAACAACTCTACTATTCAAG